>OY720431.1:12794884-12889021 GCA_963082735.1 Pocota personata | reverse complement strand
ACTCGTGTGTGGTGGTTCCAAAATATTCGATTTTACTCCAAAGCTAGTAGTGGGAATCTTTTTAAGTGCAAATATCTCGAAAATGGTGAGTCGTAGGAAAAAAATGAAAAACTATTTTGACCGAGAGTTTAAGTTTTGTAATTCCCTATAAGATGGGCGCCGAATGATTTCACATTTCAAATGGAACCATCAACAACTTTTAGAGAACGTGAAAAATGTTGTTTAGAACTGGATAATGTTAAACAAAAAAAGCATGGATTTTGCCAAAAACTGATGAAGAATGCAAACAGATTCGGCAAACCAGCTAACAGTCTGCACCATCTAAGATACATAGAAAGTACCTTCGATAGTGGAAACAATCCAACCTGAAGTAAATACACTACTACTAGTGGTTAACGTTTACTTGTCTTAGCATCGTAATTTTGAAACACAAATTTACTTTTACTGAAGGTGGACAAAACTTCAACTAATTTTGAAGGTGAAACTTGCTCTAGCTTGGAAGAATTTTTGCTATATTCCATCCACCTTGTAGGGTCATCTAAGTACGAGTATGTGGAGGTTTTCAAGGATCAAAATCTATTACTAATCACGTCAAAGATGAGAATATTTTTCGAATGAATTAGGTAGCTTGAAAATGATTTCACATAGGCTACTACAGCGCCCGTTACATACCTTCGTCTTTCCTTGTAAAAACGGTAGGTATTTCATCAAAAAAAAAAATCTTCTATCTCAATCTCTGCTCTAGCAGAAGACGAAGACAAAGAAGAATTAAGACAAAATAACAAAACAAAAAAAGACGACAACAGACCATAAATTGTGAATCTTTATATTTTATTCCAAGCGAATAGATACCTATGCCTACCTACCAGCACACATCTAGTGGCGCAAAGGTAAACCAATACGTTCCGTGAACCTCGACTGCATATTAATGATACTGTAGATCCGTAGAACAGTCTAAAAAAAAAAAAAAAAAAACATGGCAGCAGCAACAACAACAAGAGAACCAAAACCAAAGCTAAAGGATTTTGTGTCTGCGGAAAGGAATTAGATACTCAATCTTGTCTACTTATTTCGGGTTTTGCTTTCAACCCGCTGTTGGTTGCAGAGAGATAAACTATCAGGTTGCCTCCAAACAGAACTTAAAATTCCAAAAACGGTCCATGACACACGTGTATTCTGAGTTTTTTTTTTTTCTGTTTTTTTTTTTTTTTTTCGTTTTTTTTGTTTCCAACGAAAGGTTATTCAAATATTTTGCGCGTAGGACTTTGTAACTTTTGCCTGGGTGTGAACTCTCTCGGTGAAAGCGGCGGCCGTTTTGGTTCTCAGTTTACATATTAATATGCTTGTCCCTAAAAATTGAATAGATACAACACGTCTTTCACGTACAGTTTGTTCCTTCCTTGTCTTTGCCGTTCTTGAATTTATTTTGTAATCAAAATTCGAAACTGACACTCTGTGTGTAGGGGTATGCTAATCACTTCAGAGTGTCGTCTCTCTGTGGGTTATTCAACTCTATTTCAAACTGTGTCTGCTTTTTTTTTTTTACCTTTTATACCAATTTTCCATGGCCGGGAAAAGATACTATACACGGTCGTCCGTCTGATCGTTTGATTGTCATAAATGTTTTCTTAAAAAATTCTACGGATTAGGGGGGGCCTTGATTGTTTCTTCAAACGCATTATCGTAAAATTTTATTATCCAACAAATGAATTTTTATTGCGGCAAAGTTTTTTGGGAGCCCCCTGTTTCGTGATAATTGGGGGCCGGCTGGCTGGAGTTGTATTTGCTTTCTGTTTTGGAGAAATTCGATCGTCAGAACAAAAAGGATATGGGCTTCGTTTATTATGAACAGAATTTTAATTATGGAAATACGAGTATTAGATTTGTATTTTAGAGATAGAAGATATCTTATTGTTCTAAGAAAAGTTGAACAATACTTCAGTCAGGCGTGTAACTGATGGGGTTAATAGTATATCGTCTGGCAACACAAGAAAGTATCAAAGTGTTAGAACAGAAAAATATGTTTATCAGATGGCTAATATTTGTAGCCACACTATAGACAGGTTCAGCTGAGGATCTAAGACCGATATACACATTCGAAGATGGAGATTTTTCTGTGCTAAATCTGAGAATAGCACTGAGGGATAGGCAGGAACCTTTGAAAGAGTTAACCTTAATCACGATGTCATCATTTCGATTGTGGGACCTACTTCCCGCCTTAATATGGCCAAAACAAAAGTACCCAACCTTTCCAATTCCAACGCTCAAATAAGCATTTCTGGACAGAAGTTCGAGAAAGTTGACAACTTTCTGTACGAGTATCTAGGAAGTTTGTCCCAGAAGGTAGCGGCACCGAACTGGAAGTGGCTGGTAGAATTGGGAAAGCAAAAAGCTGCGTTCGGTACGCTGTCAAAAATTAGGAAGAGCAATGTTTTCAGCACAAAATCCTTTTCCGTTTCAATGTAGAGTCAGTACTGCTATATGTCCTTCATAAACAGATATTTCTGCATCGTCTTAAGGATTTTATGTCCGCATTGCATATCGAGAAAGGGTCAGAAAGCTATAGACAATACGATGAAGATAATTCTATTATGCCCTGCAGTGGAATAATCTTACTCAATCCGACAGAAGAAGAGGCCACCCACAGCAAGAGAACTTTGAGTATGAGTTGGACACAGCCGAAAAGCATTACAGAAATACAAACACGATAGCGAGCAGGCATTGTTAACGCCCTATGGTCCGCTAGATATGACATGTCATAAGTATCTTAGTAAGTATTGATGACCATCCAAGCACAATCACCAACCCCAAATTCATCGCAACCCGCGCAATGAGAACTACACTGTCCATCAAGAAATGCTGTGGGTATTGATCACAGACTACACAAATCCTTTAGATAGCATTTCTAGATCATTTTCGAGTAGAAAAGCGGATCTATGTACCTACATTGATGGCTCCAAGATGGATATAGATCCTCTGTGATCAGTCTTTCCCGGTGGAGATTCTGGAAGTAACAATAGGCGTCCGAAAAGCCCCAATGACATTGGGGTCCTGACATTGACAGCCAGGCATTAAAAAAGTGACATATGCCATAGAAACAAATCGAGCTTAAGCCTCGCAAAGGTTTAAAGGTCTTGATATGTAGAGCGATGTAATTCGTTGCTGATAAGATTTTAACATAATGCTCAGTTGTGTTTCGCATGAAATTTTTTGATATCATAAATGAAACCATTTTCTCAGCCTATATCCCCCTTGCTTTGCAGTCGTCTGGAACAGCATCGTAATAACATTTCCAGAAGCCAGCTAGAATACTGAGAGGTCGATCGTACAGTACGTCTACAGTTTAAGAACGTGCAAAGACCAGAGACAATCAGGAGCTACCGGACATACTGAAGAAATATTATCTACCTACGCTTAGTTGGTCCAAGTGCCAAAGCAATTTTACTACAATGTATGGGTTAAGTACGAAGCTAATAGCATTTCTTGAATGATTTCAAAATCAGAAATCTACTAACAATGAAATAAAATATTGTTGCGAACCTGGCAATACTTTCGAATGTCAGCATATCTGGTGTATCGAAGTCAACTGTCACAGCAGAGGTGACAGATGTAACTGGAAAGAAGAAACTGTATGTACAGTGATGCCAATTTGTCTTTCCACCCATTAACAAATTGTAGATGAGAATTCATACAACTTGGCTGAACTGCACTGAACTAAATAATAATATCCGCATGCCTCAAACGAGATTCGTGTCAATTTTTCATGTATTATGACATTTGTTTGAAAAGATATAAAAATAATATTGTGTAGCCATGATGGATAGCAAAACTTTAATCTTTGAATTTCTAGTCGTTCCAGACTAATAAATAAAATTAAAAAATATTTTTATTCTCCTGTCCATTTCATCTATTTTCGATTCTTTTCTTAACAATACTATTCGCTCCGACTTGATGTCGCCGTGTAGGCTGCACGATCCTAGCAACCAATTGTTGTAGCTTTTACTTTCGATGTTCCAATGCCCAGAGGTTCCATTCACCAATAAATCACAACGAAATTCTATCATGAATGAGTCTTCATAATTGACTACACCTACTGAAAGTTGTCCACTTAAACATCTCCGAGAGTCTCTACTTACATGCAAATCTTCGCTGTTCCCTGCGGCTTTATATCATATATCTGACAATAAACGTAAACATAATAAAGTCCGAGCGGTTTGCAAGTCTGTATAGTCTGCATATGGACGATAGATCTACAAAATACTACTTGATTCCCGACAGTCTGCATCCAGCCTGTATCTACGACTAACTTCGTTTCTCTTTCGATTTCAAAATCGCATCGCACATTGCATAACCAAATCAACGGACCATTTGTGAGTTATATACTACGTGCTAGCCACACGGCTAGACAAAAAATAAATAAATTTCTAATTTATTGACATCAAAAGTGGCTTTCATCTTCTGCCGAACACCTAGCAACTCTTGAGCAATTTTTATTTATTGCCTCCGCCCATCCATTATGCCCACTCTGTTCGTATACATCTATACATCAAAAAATACAATCCAAAGGGGTAATAATTAAAATCTAATTTTGCTGATTTATTCACACCAACTCCGACACGATGTCGATGACGAAGGCTTCTGAGGAACAAATTCAAGTATCGTCCCCAAGGTGGCAGCCCTGCGGCACGCCATCACATTAATACTGATTGATGAAGAATTTTAATTACACCCGTGATATATTAAACCACAAAACTGTTTGGCATTTTTGGCTGTCTAGCGTTTTGCAGCTCTTTGCCTACCACTTGATTTCATTTGTTCGGGACTCACTCTCTCTTTCGTCTTCGAAATGAAAACATCACACGCCAAAATATTTGCGTGCAAATTAATCTGTTTGCCCGCGGCCAACTGTGGTAGCGGCATCATCGTTACACCGTCGTCGTTGTACTTTCAATTAAAGTAAATTTTTTCTATGACTTGTATTTGTTTTGATATCACCTCGGGTGATTTATTTACATTCCACTCGAGTGAGAGAGAATGAGATGTTTTCGTGAGTCGCACTTTCGGAACGCAACCAACCAACAAAAAAAAAAGCAAACACACCAGAGTAAAGGTCATAGATACATCTAAAAGTAAGTGAGGTAGTCATAGATACGTACAGTTCACCACACACTTCAAGAAAATAGTATTAAAGTGTACTCGTACATTGCAAGGACCGCTGGCGAAATAATGATAATTAATGGATGGTAATCAAGTTTAAAATCTAACTTTGGCACACTCAAGTGGATATGAGGACAAGATGCACACACAAAAGCTGGTCTATGTTAGAACAGAACAGTCAGAATGTGATGGTGATGATGTAATTGGTCCGACTGCCAATCAATAAGACTTTGTTTCAGCTTAATAACCCAATTAATCGTCGCTGTCATATCGCATATGTTGGTCAACGATATGAGAACAATTTGGCGCAAAAATTAGGCCGATGACGATGTGCATATGATGATGGTGATGTAATCGGATGATCAGAGTGCATATAGCATAGAATGGAGATGCTTAAGTGGGAATGTATGGCATGGGTGGCGCTAAATGTGAATCTCTCAAGATAAACTGAAATTGTTTTGCTTGGTTTCAAGCTTAAATTAGTGTTGTGTAGATCGGCAGTCTAGCAGCTGTGGAGAACAGCCGTGTATCTGCCAGTGAAACGAATGGTGCAGCTTGTCTTACTGCTTCCAATTATAAGCTTAACTTAGGTAAGACTATAGCTAAGGATCCTCTTGTAGACCTATGTGAGTTAACAAGCATAAAATGCCGCACCAACGCTCAAATTTAACTTAGTTTGTCTCAAATATAGATAGTTGGCCAGCTATCCTTTGCGGGAAAGGTGGCCACTGTGACATTCCGGAGAATTGCACATATGACCAGCTGACAAGTGATGGTTTAGATTCCACAAATCGAATACACACAAGAAATATTTTTCAAAGAGTAACTCACCTATGGCTAGTCACTACCGAGGGCAAATTGCACAGTAGGTACACGACTAATATGACTATGGCTAGTCTTGGGTCCGAATAGGTTTAAAGAACTCATAAGACAAGGAGGCATAAAATCTTTTAACTCTCAACCAACTGGGATCTGTTGAGGCGTTATCTGGTGCTGAGCATTCTGTGCGTCAAAGCGAGGGTGGCCGTGGTGTAGTGGTAACATCATCGCTTGTCACGCTACAGGTTCACGGTTCGAATCCTGATGTCAATAATCATCTATTTATTTCGCATGAAATAAATAAAAAGTCGATCAATTGCGAAAGCTTATGTCAACTCTACTGCGAAGGCATAACACTGGCAGTAAGGCGGTCATATGGCTAAAATGCAACTTGATTGTGATGATGGCATCAGGAGGATGGGAAAAAAATCTGTGGATCATGAGCAACGACAAAAGCAAAAACAAACATGCTCCCCAGTTATCTGGACAGCCACCCTTGGAGTTCACTGAAACTTAATACCAGCTGAGTTTCAAACCAACTACACCAATCTGTCTTTCTCTCTGTCTCTTCCCCTTTCCTCAAAAACGTCCGTGTCCTAAAAATTAGTATAAGGGTATTCATAACCCCTTTCACACGTGCAAATTATAAAAAAAAAAAGCACAAGTTGTCAGATTAAGGGACGAGGAAGTCACAGTCCACTTCGTCTGTATCTGCTCCACATTTCCCTCACAATTAACGTTGAAATATGGTAAAAGATTCATGAAAGGATTTAGTAAATGGTTACAAGTTAAGCGCCCGAAACACCCCTGTCATTACTATTCATATTATAATGAATATAATATATAATAGATATTCCGGCTAAAGAGAGAAACACAAATAGAAGCTATTACAAGCCGATGGTTACTTCATTCGAAGAAAGAGAATCCCTCCTATTGGGTTGCAATTTGGCCTCTGGACATTGTTGTGGGCTACTAGATGATTTGTCCTTTCCCAAAAGTCACAAAACTTGTATAAAAACTTTTCTATCTTTCTAATTCTTCGAGAATTAAACTACTTAAGTTCATTGTTTTATCAAAGTCTGAAGACTGCTTCATCTCAAGAGGTAGTCCAATCCATGTAGAGGACAGCCAAACTAATAAAATAGGAATTCAGTTCCATTCATGATTTTTACAAGCTTTGCCCGTCTTGAAGTTTCTAAAGTCTTATCAAACAGCATGTGGAAATGGTTAGACTTCAGCCCTCGTCTAGTTTCTGAGGCACCAGTCACCATTCATTTCATTCATAAATTTGCGGGTATCCGGCGTACGTTGCTGCGCCTAACAAAAAGAAATACATATTTTTTTTTATGGCAAACTGCTGGACCGATTTTGACCAAACTTCACAGAAACACTCTCGGGCCAATACCGAAGATTGCGTAAAAATTTGAGCTCAATCGGTTCAGTGGTTTCAGAGTCTATAGCATACATACAAACATAACAAATGATATTAGACGGCGAACAGGCGAACTTGGCAATTTCGCAGAATAATTTCTTTTTGGAATGCCTAGACAGAGCATAATACTCTCAGTTTCAGGGTCATGGATTTGGGCCCCACGTTGGGCGCCACTGTTTAGACACTTAGCTAGATGCACGACTCATCTCGCCTTTTCCTGTGTCACTCTGTCGACACCTGTTCAAATATAAAATATCCTCTCATAGGTAAAAATAAGACTGAAAATTGGAGGTCAGAAAATCAGTTGTGAGAAGAAAACTAAGAAACTAGTCGTTGCTAACCTAAACTCTATACTTAACTCTTAAAATAAAGCTCTTCCCTATGCCTATTTCATCTTAAAGCTCCCCCAACGTTTTCTCGTTGATAAATGTTTCATTAAAAACCAAAGGCTTGCCAGATATTTGATTGGCAATAATTTGGTCAGCCCACTTATACGCTTTACAGAAGAACTAGTGTCATACTACAAAGCAGGTAGTGATAGTCCGCAATCATAGATGAGTTCTAGGAACAAGGTAGAAACCGAATCTTGAGCACTGTCAGCTGCGACAACTTTCATTGGGATTGTATACTTAATTTCTGTGAAAAATGTAAATTTGTGGTCAGCATGCTTTCTCAAAGCAGAACTTGTTTAAAATCCTTTTCAAAACGTTTGTGCTCACCCTTTTATAATCACACCTATGTGTAATGTCCCTTCACACCACCTGGTCATCCTAATTGGTGTCTAGAGCTTGTCTGCCTCACCTCATTCTCTACTCTCTAATTATGTTAGATGCGATAGAAGAAGATACACTACAAACCCAGCTATAGAGCCAAAAAAAGAGGTTAAAAATCAACTTCCGTCAAATACTCATTCAGAATCATCCCTAATCCAGGTCATTAAACCATCAAGCAGCTGATATAATCAATTCGTGTATCTAACCATTCATCCATCTAGGTATCTATCTGTGTGCATTCGTGTCGTCTCTGCCTGATCATTTGAACTCCTGTCGGCTTCTGACCCCTTTCATTTCGGTCAGCCCAAAACAAAGGGATGTGTTTCCCTGTCGGTTCTTTCGTTTTTCGTGTGTAATTTATTATATTTCAAGGTATTAATAAAGAGTCCCAAACTGCAATTAGGAGCGTACCTAGTTTCTTTTTTACCCCCCCTCCCTGTCCTTTTTTTCCTGTGTGTCTTACGTTTTTCCAGAGTTTAATGAATATGGGACACTAGGACTTGTCCTTTGCATTAGATAATTAGTGTCATCATTACCAGTGTGAATAATTAATGTATCTAACAGATATGAAAAGTGTGTTTATTTTCTCTCTCTCTTCTATTTTTTTTATCGGAACATATGCATCGGGTAATGAAGGCTATTTCATTAAATTTGGTTCCTGGAGTGAAATCTATTAATTAACGTTAAATTACAGTCGGTTGTAGTAGAGAGGGTAGATGGTTGTTTGAGACCTCCAACTGTTTGAATGAATTACTACGAGTAGATGCATACAATGTAAATACACAAAAATATGTAGATCATATCTGTACCTTATGGGACGTATCTATAAGCAGACTTTCAACGCTATCACTTTCATTCATCTGCAACTGTCATGCTTTGCACAACTATTACAAATAAAATTCACTTTCACACCTGACAGTTGACTCATCATAGTAACATCTCTCCTTAGGTTCCATAATCCGTCGAACCATTAGTATAATTCTCATTCATGTGCGGATTATTACAATTAATCCCCCGCAGTCATTAACTTTGCTCACACTTACGAGTACAATAAAAAATTGAAAAATTAAATAAGAAATTAATCTTAATAAAAAAACAAATCTAATCCTCACACTGGAGCACGTGAAATTCTTAATCCCATCCACACCTGCTTTCAATTCAGTGAAGCTTCACACACATGATGGAGCTACACCCATGCCCATCGCGACTTATAATCATGATTTATAGCTCACTCTACCATATGCAAATATATCTACACAAGACACCCTGCTTTGCTGCACCTATCTGTATTCAAATGACAATATCACTCAATTTGACACACATGTGTGCACGGTCGGCGCGAACATACGCCGCTAATCTAGTGACTTGAAGTGAAAATTCCACGCATATTCTTTGTTCGCTGGCATTCGAGAGCTGAGTGCTTAGTTAGCCCCTCATTGATCCTTTGCTGGCAGTTGGCCCATGAATTCTTTGAAAATCTTACAAAAAAAAAAAAAAAAAAAGATAGACAAAAACAATTCCTTAAAACACATTCCTCGACACAAAAGTGAATGACGGCAATGTATTGTCCAACTAAAGCAAAGTCAAGCTATTTACGAGTAGGCAGTATCACACTGAATGAAGGGGGGCACCTACTAGGTGTAACGAAATGCATTTGAAGAGTGGGAAATCGCTGAGATGTATCGGATTCAGAATGAATAGAATGTCGAAGTAATGGGAAGATTCATCAAAATGCCAATGAAGTGGGTGGAAGTGTGTCAAAAGAAATAGATACATTTTATAGTACTCGTAAAAGATTGACTAACATCATGGGCACACTTCAATTGGTTGACGTTTTGTGTATATTCGATGCGTGTCGGTAGATACGAGTACATTTCAAGAGGGCATCTTGGGCATTTTCATTTAAAATTCGGAGATGTCAGCATTTGAATTTCACTTGTCAAATTTTGACAGAACTTGGGTTGGAAATTAAATATCTGTTAGCCATTCAGTAGACCATGGTCCACGCATTTTAGAATTCGTCGAAAAAAATTAGGCTGAGTATAATATCTACGCACATCCAAACCGACAAGACCCGTTGGGAGTATGGTGTCGCAACCAACACCTTAAGAATGCACAGTTTTTGTTATACGTACCTACATACGTCGAATATTCACAGTGACAAATGTTGACTTTACTATTTCGGAGTTGAAGCCCGATTCAGAGTTCGTTATTGGACGCGCCTGCATGGACAACTTATCGAGCAGCCATCGTGAATTTATTAAGAAGCCAATTGTTCAATCTTGAGAATTTTTGTTCGCTCCATAAGTTTCCAGGAATTCAATGATCTCTCTGGCAGGATGACAGTAAACTTTTATAAAAGAACTACTTCACTATCGAATATCTTTTTAAGTCGGAAAAGAGTTGGGTATTTCATCACTCTTAAGGCAGGGTCTATATATTGAAACCACTGCAGATATTTTTGTTTGCCATCAATATCGGCAAACACCACAGGCGGACCAGTAGGGATGCAGTAAAGTGGGAGGGTTGTGATCCTTCTACTCCGGATCATAACTTCGCCGTAAGAAGAAGAGAGATCGGAGTGACCACAACAAATTTGTTCGTCCATAGACTGCCACTATCATCAGTATTTGAACCACCTTCGCCTTTGTCTCTACATAACAATCTTCCTCATTACATTTCACTATCAGAACGTAAGAGGCATGCGATCTAAAACCCAAGCTGCTTTGCGCCAATCCCAGGCTCTCCCTTTCGATATCTATGCTCTGACTGAAACCAATCTGATTACCGTCATAAAGAGCCAAGAGTTATTCCACCCTACGTTTAATGTTTTTCGAGACGACGACCCTACCCCTTGGTTGACTCTCCCTATCGAGGCGTACTACTGGTCCATAACGACCTTGACTCTTCTCTCATTGCCATTTCTTTCTCTTCTAAGGTCGACTTTGTTACAATAAAAATAACTTTTCCACACCGATCCCTGTACGTTATGTGTTGTTACATTCTACCAACCCAACCTATCGAATTGATAGGTCAATCTACCGATGACGTCCTTATTTTTGGCGACTTTAATCTACCTCTGCTGCAGTGGAGTCCTTCCGATGATGAATCCTTTTTCATCGCTTCAAAACTCTTTTGAACCAGTTCCCTTTTACTTCAGTCACCTTTTTAACTTTTCTGTTGGCCCTTTTCTGTCCCTGCCTTTTGATCGTACTGTAAGTGAAAATAAACTACAAAATCTTAATGATGAATTCTCGCCCGGCTCAGATGGTCTCCCTGCCATTTTTCTTAAAAAATGCTTCTCCATTCCCTCCCTCATCCTCTCTCAGCTCTTCCGTTTGTTTCTATCACTAGGAGAATTCCCTCAGATTTGGAAGACCTCTTTCATAACCCCTATACATGAAAAGTGATCAAAGAACGAAGTAACAAATTATCGCCCCATTGCTAAACTTTCTCATCTACCCAAAACTTTTCGAAAGTATTTTATACGAAGCCTTAAGCTTTCAGTGCAAGTCTCTTATCTATCCCACCCAACACGGCTTTCTGAAAGGTAGATCAACTACCACTAACTTGAACTTGTCGAATTCGTGTCCTTCGTCCTGTCTGCCTTAGAGAATGACAATGAAGACGACGTTATTGCAACTGATTTCAGTAAGGCTTTTGATAAGATATCTCATAACTTAATCCTCTTCAAATTGTCTGTCCTCGGTTTCGAACCCATATTGCTATTTCTTACTTGGAAAACCGTTCTAACAGAGTTCGCTTCAGATCCGCCATATCGACTCCTTTCTTGGCCACATCTGGTGTTCCACAAGGCAACCATCTAGGTCCCCTTCTCTTCATTTTAACCATAAACGATTTTGAGAGAGTTATTAAACAAATTCCCTCTCTCTGTACGCTAATGATACCAAATTTTTCAAAGCCATCTCTTCCGCACATCACTACTGTCTCCTTCAGCAAGACCTTGATAGTTTTCGAACTGGTGCCTACAAAATTGCTTAGAGCTTAATATCACCAAATGCCAATCCATTACCTTATCACGTAAGCACCACGTGTCCTCCGCCCGCCTTTACTTTCTCCATGGCCAAACTATATCCATCGTTTCATCTCTCCGCGATCTTGGAATATTGTACGATAGAGAACTAAATTTCCATTCACATATTGATGAGATAATTCGTAAAGCTAACTTCATCACTTGGCTTTGTCAAACGATGGTCCAAAGAATTCTCCGGCCCTTACATGACGTCCCATCCTTGAATACGTCAGTCAAGTGTGGTCACCCTTTCAGCAAGTTCATGTGATCAGAATCGAGAATATTCAACGTCGATTTCTTCGATTTGCCCTTCGAGGTCTTCCTTGGAACGATCCATTTATCTTGCCTCCCTATCAAGACCGCCTCAACCTCAACAACCTGAGTACCCTAGAGAAACGCAGAGATGTTGCAGACATTCTTTTCTTTAATCGACTTCTGCCTACATTTGCAATTGGTAATGATTAGCCATATGGGATGCCATAATCCATTACAGCATCTTGGGTCAACAGCCCAATTCTCACCACAGATTAACACGGTAGGCCCGAAGGGACTTTGCATAAGAAAGAGTATACCTACCTAGTTATGGGTTGAATGGGTTGATGTGGTTTCTCAGCTCAAAGACGTCTCACAATTGATGCAAGCAAATTTCAGCGGGATCTTTCGAGATAGTGGCGGATACTTACTCACCGATGCGTAGGATTTTCTTTTCCTTACGGCGAAACTATGATCCGGAGTAGAAGGATCACAACCCTCCCACTTTATTGCATCCCTACCGGTTCGCCTACGGGGTTTGCCGGTTTGACCTTAGGAAGTACCGGACCACTTAGGAAGTGATCCAGTTGTTTTTTGGTCTGCCTGTTGATTAATATTGCCTTTTTGACGGGGTTCGAAGGATCTCTCCTTTGAATTTGACAATACCAACTGAGTCGGTCGTGTTCTTGCTTGTAATGGGTTCTTTTACATGAAGGCTTCACAGATACTCCGTCAAATACTCCAACACAGATACTCCGTCTTTTTTGAACTAATACGGTACCCATTTCCCTCCAAAACATCCACCCATACATCAAGTGCTCGTTGCAGGGACGTTTGATCTTCACTTATTATAGCTCCATCGTCAGCAAAGAATGCGTAGGATACAGTACAATATGTTTAGGAAGCAATGCAAGCAATCTGAGCTTTGGCAAGATCCATACGTAAAATCATCATCAAATATGGAAGGGAAAAGGCAAGCCCTATAAGTGAAACATCGCTTCAAATGCCGTATAGACAATAATATGCCTCTGAAGTACATACAGAAGCATATCCCCCCGAAGTTCTCCGACGGATATTTAGTCCTGCGCGCGAATGGAGGAAAAGATACATACAACCGTAAAATCTTTCATTTTACAACAACCCCCCACCGGAGAGTTCTGCCACTTCCTAGGTTCCAAATAAAAAAAAAAAAATATATATAAACATGTGGCTAGTCATATCACAAAGTTTAAGGTTACTTCTAATGGAAATCGCAGTGAACAAGAGTCTTTTGGTATCTCTGTCATCTCCAAGAGCTACCCAAAGCTGACACTCATTTCATCATTCGAACATTTGCGTATACTTCATACTCGCACTCAAAAATAATGAGCGCTTCGTGGCCTTGGAAATAGTTCAGATTTTACAAAAAATGGGGTTAAAATTTCGAGGCATAGGCGCTTGGAGATACAAACTGTATTTGGAACAATTTTCCTGTGAAATGAATCGTAAAAAACCCATTCATCCAAAGAGATTCGCTCACAATGTTGGAGTGACCGCGTTATTCGATTTGAAGGCTAACCTATTGCGAATACCAGAATGCTTACGGCGGAGTACTAGAAAAGATATGCTTTCATATTTCTCTCGCCTCAATAGCTATTCAATTACATGGCATAGGATACGTAAGGAAGTTTTACACAATTGCCTTGAAAAGTCTTTCACGAATTATTTTGACACCAAAGTCACAGGCTTAGAGTCCCCGATTCTATAAAATTTATGCTTACCTCATGATTAGATATTTATCTCTCCTTAGTACCATCATCGAATCTGAAAGAAACAAAAGGAAATAGAGTTAATAAAAAAAGCTTTTCAAAATTATTACAAAAAAAAAGAAAGAAAATATTTAAAGCAACTCAACCAAAGACGCAGGCAAAAAGCCAAAACATAATAAGCCCGTGAGCCACTCTCCTGAGAACTATTTTCAAGTAACCTTAAATCAAGAATAGACAAATACAGAAGAATAGATAACAAATTTGCCCATAACTATGTATCTTCTCGATCTATTGTCAATAATTACTTTCAACGATAACATCTTTTGAGAGGAGTAGACAGAAGAAAAAAAAACTAAACTCTCTAGAGCCAAAGTGATTTATATTGAGACATCAATCATTAATGATCACTTTGTTTCGACTTTACGATCATTTATATAATTTAAGTGTTTTTTACTATCCCATAGCTCGTGTGGTTGGTATTTGTTGCTAGGCGAAGTGCCTTTCAGTTGAATTTTTAATACCCATAATCTGTCATTAGGTTTGATTTATTGAAGGCCACTAGGATTGTGAGTGTATGTAGGTACCTCGCGTAACCTAAGAAGCTCTGTCAAAAGCAAACAAGACTGAAAACCACTACCTCTAAAAAGGTTAAGACAAATGCTAATTGATTCTACGAGTATGTATTTTTGAGAGAATTTGAGATACAAAAGAAATCAATGCAACCCTTCCCTGTTACTCTTAAATCGAAGAACATCTGCTTTCGGTTCATTTGCATATGAGTGGATTCCTTGACACACATTTACTCAGCATGACTGTGAGTGGTCCAAAATAGGATTATTTCCCACCGATTTTTAAGGACATTTGTTTGATATTCAAATTTTTCTTACTGACAAACTGAAATCCTGGCAAGCCCCGTGAGAAATGTCAATTTCCCTTGAACGTTTGTCAAATTCATGTAAGACTGTCCTGGATGAGTTTTTTAATCCTTTTTTTTTTGAAAATTTTATGGACACGGAAATGGGATGGGATGTTTAGATGATAAATTGCGGTAACCGGTATCTATTCGTATTTGCCTTTCGACTTAATAAATTTACGAAAGAAGGAAGTTAGGAGTTGTTCTACTATCGTGCATAAATTGATGCGATAGATACAATTTGGTTGAATGAAAGTTCCAGCCACTATTTGAGGTAAATCGCTGTGTGGAGTTCAGGACAATACATTTACCTATTTGTGATTAAACAGGCAACAGAAGATGTGCATTACAAGTAAGTAGATCGTAAGTATCGTATCAGTTGGTGATGAAGTAAAATGTATACAATCTGTCTCCTGGAGGATTCTGTTGTGATGACACACCGCTTCTGGAACGATACGATCAGTGATCTCTATTATGGCAAATGTGAAATGCAATCATTCTCGCGAAGGGGTTTGTATATATGCACTTTTGATCCTCAAACACGGTAGCGGCATAAATGCGGCAGTGATCGTGAACTGGTGTAATTGTTGAAAAGTAGTCAAATGCGCCGTCTACCAAGATCAGTGTCAATGAGCTAATTTCTACCCGATTTGTATATTTCGGCCGTTCCTTGATGCTTGAGGATTATTGATGAAATTGTGATCGAGGCGGCGATCGATGCTGCCCATCCACATACGAGTAGGATCGTTGATCCACAGGGAGATGCAGAAGGAGCAGAGCACTAATGATAATTAAACAAATTTTCTCGATCAATGAAATATTAGAGCTTAAAAACCGAGGAGGATCAATTGGAAACCAATATCCGTTGTCGCTGATCAGTTGCCATGGTATAGGTTGTAGAAGCGATCTCAAAAAAATAAGTTCTTATAAGGATCGGTAGGCTTAACAATTCAGCTATATTAAGGATCCATTTTGTTAGGTTATCCATTTTGTTGGGATCCATTTTGTTATATATGCCTCTGTATTAATATATGCTTTCAAACGATCAATGATCAGTCGGCGTTAGATCAATTTTTTAACAGAGGATCGGTAGCCATGCAACATCAAAGAATAATGCAGGAAAGTATTTCAAATTAGTCCACTTGCCTTCAAGGATTTGGTATCGTGGAGGATCAGTTCTCTTTATGGTATAATTTTGATTAGTAGTTATTGTAGGTCAATTGTCTTGAAGGGAAAGATCGATTGTTAATACAATAAGGAGCAAGTGATCAATAGGAAAATCGGTGATAATTTAGCATGAACATTGCTGTAAAAAAAACTTGTGAAGGATCAGCTGCTATCGAGGATCAGGTCAATGTCGATGGTAGAATGAAAGTTGGGGTTAATGCTAATTTGAAATAGTTTCCTATACAAATTTATTTATTGAACGGTCTAAGGATCTGTTGACAAGTGATCATTCTGTATAACTTGCTGTTAAGTGACAATTATCTCTGATGACAAATATTCCAAAAAATGCATTTCTCTCTCTTGGTATTGAGAATCGTTAGAACTTAATTGCCAGGCAGAGGATCAGTTCTCGTTGATCATCAGTTGTTATGTTGATCATCTTCGTCTTAGGGAAGCATATTCATATTGTCTATTCAATTTCAATCAACAAGTTTAAAAAAAATAAAAAATTAACGCTTGATCACTGATCTATTAGTAAGAATGGTGGAGATTATGAAAAGTTTTACGAAAAAAACAAACAGTCCTTGGGAAGACTTTTTGTACAAACACCCATTGGAATCAGATGTAGTGAAATATAAATTCGAGGATCAATTTGAGAAGAAAAACTACACGTTAAGAACGAGCTACACATTGTATGTATATCCGGAACAACATACAAGGTGGCTACGAATTAAGTACTTTCAGTGATCGCTCGCCATAGTTAGGTAGCAAATTTTGCAGATCCTGATCCTGACTGATCGTCAGTCTATAATACTGTTGCATTCGTTTTTTTTTAAATATCATTTACCGCTAATGATCAGGTAAAACAATGAAATGTCTTCCGTCAAATACCGGTGATCGTAGAGAATGGTTTTTGGAAAACCTTTTTTCGAATGAAAATTTTCTACTATAAATTTTGTGCTGAAAATTTAATTTCTATTTTTTTTTAAATAATCGATAACATGACTTTTGAATCACCCTATCAATCGAAACAAAATAAATCACACAAAAGGTAATATCAATTTTCCAACATTTGCATAACAAAGGACATTGAATACAAAATAATGTGGAAAAAAGATAAAATGTGTATAATGCCTGCACAGTATCCTTTTTGTCTACTAACCCTTAAGTGAATAACCGTCATGCATTGCGGATTTTTTTCCCGATCCACCCCTTTCCAAAATGGGTTTTTTACCTGCCCGCAAAAATCAAAATCATGTGCAGATTTTTTTTTTTGTTGTCGCTTTTGATAAATGCATGTTGTATCTCATTAATGGGACTTCGATGATATTAAATCATTATTAAAATTGTGTCCTTCATCTCCTTTTCCCCTTCAGTCTCTCAGTTTTTTTTTGTGCGAATCGCGCATTAAAAATGCAAATAACATGTCAATGTGCGTATTGTTTGTAAATTGCTCTGACAATGGGATGGTTATTGTGTGTTTATGAAATGTTGTGCAAAAAAAAAACACATAATATGAGTACTCTCTCAATGAAGGGACACACAAAAGGATAATTATATATACAAGGACATTATGCATGAAAAAAAAAAACAATGAACCAAAATACTCTCGCTTAGTAGGCAGATAAATATAATCAGATGAAAATGAGACCCTTTGTTGAGGGTAGAGAAAAAGAATACACGGAAGGACCAAGAAGGAACCATCAACTGGTTGTTTGAGGGTTGTGCAAAAAAAAAAAAATAAAGAAGAAAATATCTATTGATTGATCGATTGCTGTGACAAAATGGCTTTGCATTTAATTAGGAATACCTACTAAGGATATGCAACAAAGGGAATTAGCCAGGGTGAGGTAATGACGTATGATCCTTTGACACCTGACTTAATGGCTGATAAATTCACACCTTTTGGCTGGTTAAAGGATAGGTAAAGAGTCAAAAATACCCTAATTTGCATATTAAATGCATTAAATACATGTTTTAGATAGATGGGCATTTTGTTGTGTCTTGAAACATACATGCAATTTTTTTGTTGATAAGGATCATGCATTAGTAGGACGGCTGTTTGGTAGAGAATGTGAATTAGTAAATTACAGGCACATCCACGCAAAGAAGACACTATTGCCGACAAGAAAACAGATGAAGAATGATTGGAAAAATAGACAAAAAGTTCTTAGATATTCTACGGCAAAAAGCAAACTGATGATGAATACATCGAGGATTTTTGGGTACAATTTGTTGAAATCCTTGATCGCCGAAATGAATAATTGTTTTACGTTCGGAATCTCAGCGGCCAATACGGTGACCCTGTGCAGGGTACCAGGTCACATGGATATCTCCGGTAACGAAAAAGCGAACGAACTAGCCAGAGAAGGTTCACTTATAAGCCCTTACCGAGGCTAGTGTACCACTTAGCACCATAAACACATCGAGTCTAATGAGGAAACTAATGAACGCTGGTGTCGATTAAATACATGCGCTACAGCCAAATCATTATGGCCAGTCTACCACAAAAAGAGATCTATTAAACTTATAGAACTAAATTGAAGGGATATCCGCATAGCTCTTGGTGTCACAGTAGGATACTGTGTGATAGGCAATCACGCAGCACGGCTAGGGTTACCTCATAACGACTACTGTAGAAGCTGCAGGGACGTAGAGGAAATAGAATCCGTTCGTCATCTCCTGTGTGATTGTCCAGTTCTGGCCATCAAAAGAAGCCGTGCTTTTGGCAGATACTTCTTTTCAGAGCTGGAGGAGCTAGGTAGCATTGAGCTAAGAAAACTCTTGAGATTCATACATTTATCTGGGTGGTTTAGCCTAGCGGTCGAAGATTGAAATTTTTAGGTTCCCAGGGTTCTAAATATTGGACACAATGGACTCTAAGTAGTCTAAGTAAGCTGTTGACAACCCTGTCAACAAGGGCACCCAGTTACCTAACCTAATCTACGTGCGGAACTGGCAGACATTTTTGGATACACTTGAACCATTATAGGAATCGGGTATCTAAAAATGTTGCTTTCTATAGGCTTTTGAAACGATCGGTCGACATAATTACTATATCTAATAGCTCTAGTACAAGACCCTTAGGTCCCAACAAGCTACTTCGATCTTGTAGTGAATCTGTAATCTCAAAAATCAGGTACTGTTTTTAGTTTCTGAGGATTTTAGTGGTACCGGTATTCATAAAACAATTTCAGAAGCATTCAGAGAGGGTAGCTCTCCTAATGTTGGCAAGGCCAGCCAGTCATGCCTAGATATTTAATCAACTGTATCTTGTACATTTTAACTGGTTCTCAAGTGTGATAGAGACCCTTTCCCTAAAAAACAAAAAAATTCCTTCCTAATTTTGAGACTCTCCGTATTTCCTTGAATTTAAAAATAAATAAATAAATATTTTGGCGCTAATAGCCCAATACAGGGCCTAGCCTAGCTTCTCGCAGCCATTCGTGCTGTGCGCCTCACAAATGATTGGGACCTACAGTTTATGCCGTTTCCGAAGGGCAATTTTTTTTCGATTGAGAGAAGCTTTTTCATGACAATTTTACTCTCGAATGTTTGTCAGACGTTCCTGAGAGGTGGGACCGTGAGAAAACTTTTTTTTTGTATTTTTGTGTTTTCTCGGATTCGAACCTTGAACCTTTCGCTCAGTGCTCGCGGACTTAACCACTGAGCGGCTCCCAAATACCTTGAATTTACCTCCTCTAAATTGTGAATTTTCATTTTCATTTTCATGATTGTAAGTACTAACTACAACTGCGATACTTGTCACACAGAGGGGACTGCTGCCCAAGTATCTCAAATATCTGATTAGGGTTTACTTTACCGCAAACTAATTCGCCGCCTACAGCCACTTTAATTAATTTTGTATGCATGACTTAAAGCTAGGCTCTAGAGCAAGCACCCTTTTCTTTATGAAGATAATTGTCCACAGCTTTATCCATGGGCTTTAGTTTTAGATTTTCGGATGAGTGGTGGTTGTCTTGTCCATTTTTGAAATAAAAATTACACCTTCGCCAATCTCCAGGGACTTGATATGTTAGTCAAGTACCAGACTGGTCTTCTTATCAGGCTTTAAAGTAGCAGCCATCTTCCAGTTATCTATTCCGCTTCGTTGTATTTGCAAGCTGCATAGAAAGTGTAGCAATAGAATTCTTTGCTCTTCGCCTATCGTAGAGCTGCGACCGGTTTTCCTCATTGCTTTTTAAAATGTGAAATGTGTGTTATAGTCTTAACCTGATGAGTCTGTCGTTGTAGGGAAGATACATGCAACGCCAGCAATCTATGGTCTAAGTTCTCATGCCTTTTTTTTTAACTTAGCAAAGTTTTTTGGAAGTATTTGCAATAGGCACAGGACGATCAAAGAAGAATCTCGGCAGTTAGGGAGGATCTGAATTGTACTAATTGCACGTAACCATCGAGGAACATTTCTATCACAGGGTAGCCGGGTATGCTCCCTCAAACCTATCCAGACAAACCAAAGAGTCAATGAGTGTAAAAAGGGAATCAGATATATAGCCTGCATACACCAAATGATAGTAGTACTTCCTTGTCGTCTTTCTGATGTGATGCTGAAGTGTCTTCAAGCCAACTCCTTGAATCCATGTAAGTTGTCATCTATTACGATATTTCATTGCACAATGCTCCCAGGTTTTCTCCACTACTTGCCTAAGGAGTCTAGCATACAAGCTATAAGCTTAATAAGCGCTGGATGTCAAAAGATACACTTGCTAATCCTCTACAACTACATCGCTCTCCTTTAAAACATAGCCCATGCCTTCCCTTGTTAACAATAGTGTTTCTAGATAGCAATCATTCATTAGCCAAAAAAGCCCTCCACAGACTAAAAATGGTCAATTTTGACACTATAACACGCGCATCTATTCTAAATATATCAAATTTTGTATCCTCACACTGAAGGGTGCCCAGAAACTCCCTAAGCTGTCTTGTGATGGGCTCGTACACATCTGCTGCTCCTTTTCGAACACAAAGGTGCAAATAAAATGAAGAAATAAATTTTTCAAAGAAAAATAAAAAAACAACCATAGCCACCGAGAAGGAGTTATAGTCCTCTATCCTTTCACTCTGTGCCATATAAATTTACATAATTACATACCATAATTTAAATGGGGAAAATTCCCCTCGACCCTCTCTCGGCTGTTCTCTGTTCTCTCTCAATCTTTATGATTACATTTTATTACATTTTTGATCGAGCACAATAAAAAATCGTAAAAGCTCATAATTTTCAGCACATTGCACTCCTGGTTAAAAATGCCGACGGCATTTCTCCACTTCTTCCGTTGGATGGTTGATGCCCGCCAATTGGTTCCATATAAAAAAAGGGTTCACAAAATTAAGACACAAAAATGCTCTTTTCCGTTGAAAAAATTGTTTTTTTTTTTTTTGGTATCCCTTGGGTATCTGAAGGTTTAATTTTTCAAATTTTTTATTGCGAAATCTACTTTCGCGATCACATTGCTCACGATTCTAATCGATCATTCTGGGGGCCAAGTCTGGAGTGAAAAACATGAATCCCAGCCACAAAAAAAGTGAATTTGTTTAACATTCCAATTTATTGGGGCGGGCATCAAAGGATAATAATTACGATGTGATGTAGGTAGGCTTGTGTTGGGGGGAACAAGAAGTATCTACGTATCTGATGCACATCTTGCGGGATGATAGGTGCTCTTTACGATGTGCGAAAATCCATGTGAGATTGAATTGAATGGAATAATACGGTGCGCTGGTTTTTGGAAGTCCTTTTTGTTCTGCCTGATTTCAGGGATGGGCCCCGCAATGAACATGCATAATTGAAGGGAGGCACTTTGGTATACCTACCTACGTATGCATGCCCTGAGGACTGAATTAAATGATAAATTATGGGAATGGCGTAATAAAACCAAAGTGAAAGCACGTTATGAGCATTAAAGTAAGTGTATTAGTATGGTGGATTTTAAGGTAGGAGATTGTACAAAGAGAAAGGGAGATAGAACTTGTGGGGCCAGTTTTTTTTCCTCACAAATAATTTATCAAATATGAAGTGATTAATGTTTTTAGTATCTGCGCAGTAGAAATTTATTGCTTAGCTTTGTGTGATATAGTTGAAGTTGAAATATTCACTATTGTGGGGCAAAATAAGGACCTGACCACACCTAATATTTTTGGATCTCAAATGCCTTATGTTAGAAACAATAGAATAGTTTAAATTAAACAATTCGAAATATTATATCTCACATAGGTTCACTGTGTCGAACATAGGAGTAGATATAGAATTTTTTTTTATATCTTTCCGTTCAACCAAAATCTTTGATACCAACAAAAGTTTTTATTTTAATCAGGAAACTAGAGCTGACAGCTGATTCAAAACCTGTAATTTATACTCGAGCCTTTCTTGGAGAATCAAGTATGGTATGAGCCTGGGCAGTTTTATTCGCCCTGACACTTTTCACACTCTTTTCTGAAATGTTCCTTATAAAGCACTTTATCACATATAACAAGACAATGAGGACTGCTTCGATATGAATAGACTGCTTTCATCTGTATGCAACCTTGGCCAACTAGTGTAAGTCAATCATCATTTCAAAAACTTATTTCCACTAACTTGGTGAAAAAAAGTCAAACATTTTGGAAAATTTTGCACAAACTTTTGAACAATTTGAAAAATTCGGCACCTAACTTGTAGAGAATTTCAATCCTAATAATTGTGTTCACAGAACACGCCGTTTATGACCCTGTCGCACTCAAAAAGTTTTGGAAAAACCGTACGATTTTCGAAAATTTAAAAAAAAAAAACTGGCACACGTCGTGTGGAGAATTTCAAAATCTATTATTTTGATGAACAAAGTTTTCTCGTGAGTCGCACTTGAACCTTAGGAAATGTCGAACTTTTTAAAAAATTTCGCACAAATTTTTGAAAATTTTGAAAATTTGAACACCCACCGTCTAGAAGATCCTAAAACCCATAATATTTTGACTAGCCATTTTCGAGATGTTTGCACTTTAAACCAATTTCAACTGCACGCAATTTCACGCACATTTTGAATTTTTTTTTTTTAAATTTACGTACTTTCTTATAGAGATTCTCAAAACCAAATATTTTTTGTCGACGCTCTTTCGTTACTTTTATTTCGCGACGATTTCCATTAAATTTTCAGGAAACGAGGAACCTTTTTAAAAATTCCGCAAAAATTTTTCAATATTTTCAAAAACTAAGCACCCTCCTTGTATAAAATCCGAAAACCCATGATTTTTACTTTAATAATTCTGTTTTTTAAGCACCGTTTCCGAGATATTCGCACTCAAAAACGATTTCCCATTAATTTCCTGCAAAGGCCGGTCGCTTTGAAAAATTGTGTACAATTTTGTAAAGTTTTAAAAAATTCTTCACCCATCTTGTAGTGAATTTAAATACTTAACCGTTTCGAGATATTCGCACTCAAAAATTATTTCCCATTAACTCCCTGCAAACGCCGTTAATTTTGAAAAATTGCGTACAATTTTGTAGAGTTTTAAAAAATTCTTCACCCACCTTGTAAAGAATTTAAATACTTAAAATTTCAATCGTAATCATTTTTCTTGCAGTACTCACTGTTTTCGAAATATTGGCTCTTAAAAATGATTTCCTTTAACTTTGCGCAAAAGATGTTTTGAAAAATGCCGCACAATTTGTGAAAATTTTGAAGAATTTTATAGACATCTTGTAAAGAATTTTCAAGTCTAAAATTTCCACAATAATTTATCGCTTAAGTAACACAGTTTTCGAGACATTCCGAATAGAAAAACGATTTCAATTAACTGGATGGATTTTTCCGATTTTGATGCATTCCTTTGCAACATCTGTTGTGCAACAATGTTTATTGAAAATAAATGAATTGTGACTGGCGAGAGACTCAGGTTCGAGACCCAGAGAACGCCAAGGATTTACAATACTAAAAGAGAGAAAGTTGATGTTCTTCAATTATATCATCTCAGGCCTACCTGCACAGGGATTGGTTTTTCGAACCTAAACTGATCAAACCCATAACAACCATTGAAACCTGTCATACATTTTTGGATCCATGTGCGACTGTCATAAACAAAATATCAACTTATCTCTGTGACTCACGATCTACACACTTTAATTGCATTAGCTACAAAAGTTCAACAAAACCTTGACTTGCCTACAAAAAATGCTAACTCATCGAGTCTTCCTCTCACATCACTGTGTATATCCACAACACAAACAGTCAATAATCCTATTAAAGTCGTATTATCTCTTTTTTTTTATATTTATTTCTAATCAACTCTGATAAACTACCAATCCCAAAAGTAAATTTCCTCAAAATACAACACACTATAGGTAGTACTCTACTCAGTAGATGGAAAAGCAAACACGCGCAAGACTCTGCTCGTACGCCTCCTCCTCCTCATCAATATCTACGAGTATCCCACATCTATCTTTCTACCTTTTTTTTGTTGCGAATTAAACCAAACATAACACACAGAGAGAGCGACAAGTAGCCATAATGTGTTGTGCTGTTTGTTATGGGGTTGTTCTATAACACGTCCATCTGCAGCTTAATGGTAAAATTACTATTTAGGCGCCAAGCTATGGTAGCAAACAAAATACCTACTACTCGTACTTTGTAATGCACCCATAGATACATTCTATATGTAGACATGCGAAAATTGCCCCCGAGGAACAACTAACTACTGCGGTAGCTACTGGTGGACGCAAAATTCCAACAAAATGGTTTCAGAATGCCTCATATCCATGTAGACAACCTCTTACCTCTTGCTTCATCCATAAATCTGGATTGTGGGTAGATATAGCCGATTAGTGGCGATGGTGTGTGGCTGTTAAATTAAAATGCATAAAGATGTTGACGATGTTTTTTTTTTTTTTTTTTTTTAAATTAATGCAACAAGTTTTCCAAAAATAGCTCTCTCGTTCGGGGGGAGGCACGAAAAAAAAAAAAAAGTCAAAACAACAGACAGCCGATCATAAATAAAATTTTTACTTTATGTCCGTGTACGAAAAATTCTATCGATACGTGTAGTTTATAAAACAAGTTTCCATAATAAGAAGAAAAAAAAACGGAAATTTTTTAAATCGACAACACTGTAGATACATGCAATCGCAGTGTGGATACAATTTTACTGCATTTAAAGAGAGATATCCATTCACTTAATAATATTAAATATACTGATTTATGCACAGCAGGCGACATACATATATGTATGTAGGTACAAATTTCCGTACATGTAGCTAGAGCTGTTCAATCGGGGCTATTCGTATTCGGATTATCGTGAGATACGAGTATAAATAATGCAAAGTGTGACTAAATTGATTTACTTACAAAGATTCCAGCTTACCCCGGCGTTTGAATTAATTTTTTTATTTTATTTTATTATGAACAATTAAATAAGCTCCATTCCATATTAACAAACTTGTATACAGCTTAAGTATCTGTTAAATTTATTCAATTGCGTGGTTCTCAAAAGGGAGCCAAGTCTTGTTTCGATTAATTAAACCAAAGAAAGTGTACGATTTTTTAATGGCGACACATTCACAATTAAGAGCACTTTAATGATTAAATATTTCCAGATTGATAAGATGGGATTAATAAATGGCTAGTATCTAGATTTATAGAAAATCCAACGAAAGGGGGGAAACATTTTTGATAATAAATTGTCATTTGATATAGAAATGCTGTTTATGTTCGGTTCTGCTGTTGTCATGTTCAAATTGACACCCCCATATGGTTTTTAGTTCGGCGTGTCGAAAAGTGATATATGCTTCGATTGGTTTTAATGTTTTCTGATTATTTTCAATGTAGGAGAACCTGATTATTGTTATTTTTTATTTTTTTTTTTTTCAGTCAGTTTCGTGCCACGCGTTTATCAACTTTGCTAAGTAATTTGAATAATTTTCTTTCTTTTTTGGACCAGGGTGGACATAAATAAGTGATGATATGAGTTTATTTAAGCAATTCTCGTTTATGGAAATTGGAGACAATCTTCGAAGTGAAATTAAATTATGGAACTTTGAAAATGACACCAATTGGGTTGGTCAATCAGATTGTTGGTTTTAATGTAATTCATAAAATCTGAAAGACACTGCCTTTGTGTTTAGTGTATTTTTATTCAAACTTAATCGGAGACTCATACAGGTCTAATCAACAGCAGCTGGAAAAGTAGGTTTTCCTTTTCCAGCGGAAGGCCTGTGGTTTTATTATCTTGCTTGGACCACTGCATCGACATCTTTTTTATTTGCTATGTATATTGTCTGTGGATGACAGTTACCATGTAGGTATGCTATCGCGCGTCTTTTGTAGGAGTAGCTTGAAGTAGAATCTGGAACAGCACTCAGCAGTGGTTGCTGTGATGCAGAATTAACATTATTCCATTGGCTTGCAATTACTTTTTACAGGCAAGTCCTTGCTGCACAATTGGTGGATCGGATGGTACATAAGGATTCCTACACCACCTGCTTGCGAAAGAGCGTCTAAAAAAGAAACTCATTTGTCAACTAGCAATTTCATCAGCCTACGCTTTTACTTTGTCAAAGAAGTAAAGGGTGACCAGATAGTAGTGATAGTAATCTCTAATTGTTACGTTTCTGCAGGTGTCAACATTAGCAATGACATCAAGCTGTCAAAATATTCAGTAAGGTTTGCCATTTCATCATGCATCGTTTGACGCTGACAGAACGTGTGGAAATTATTATCGAAATTCCGGCTCAGTTGTAAATACGAAACGTGAATTTCGTTGTGAGGTCGATCATCATGATGGCTTCAGTGCGCATTGTGGAAAAGTTTGAGCGTGACTACACTCTTTTGGACCTTAAGCCACCAACCAGATAGAGATCGGTGCGAAGCGAAGAAAACATAGCCGCCGTAGCGGCCAGTATCGAAGAAGACCAAGAAATATCGATTCGGCGCCAATCAGCTGCCAGAGAGTCAACCAGGCTTATTTTGCGGTTGGATTAGGGCCTACATCCGTATAAGATTGTGCTGACGCAAGAATTGAAGCCAGACGACTATAGACAACGCCGTGAGTTCGTTAATTGGGCGCTGGAAATGTTGGCCGGAGATCCGCATTTTGGCCAAAACATCATCTTCTTGGACGAGGCCCATTTTTGGCTCAGCGGCTATGTCAACAAGCAAAATTGCGACCACAATCCACAAGTGTTCGACTAAGCATCAATGTATCCACAAAGATTGACTGTTTGGTGCGGTTTATGGCACGGCTGCATCATCGGACCATATTTCTTTCGAAATGAGGAAGGAGACACCGTTCCCGTCAATGCTCCTCGATATAGAGCAATGTTAACCGACTTTCTGTGGCCAGAGCTCGACAATATCGATATATCCGAGCTGTGGTTCCAACAAGACGGCGCTACATGAAAGAAATTTGGCGGCAGAAGATACCACAGAAAAATATATGGCTCACTTAAAAAAATGGACTCCCAAGAGACTCCAATCTTCTCTTATCTAGAGGGACACAGTCGAAAACTGGCGGCAAACGGATACGATTGTCCCTACGACTTCTGCAACAATCATTTGGGTCTACATATCCCGAGGCACTACGCATATCGATGATGAAGTGCCATAGCGATTTATCCTTTTACAGTCATGCTGATTTTGATACATATTTGTTCATCTTATGACTTCGTTGTCGAGCCGAGAGAACTGAAAGGACGCACTTCTGATTTCACTTTTTCTTTGCGCGAAATTTCCCATGTCCTTGCACACAACATTGCTTGTTCATGTTGGTGCCGCTTGCAGAGTTCAGAGCCTTAACAGTTGCTTGGCTGCCAACGTACGTACATAAATAGTAATTATAATCCGAAAGATAGTCATTATCAACCCCAAAAGTGCATGTGATTTCTATAGACTCGTAAAAGATTTCATCTTCCTTGCCAATGTCAGTCGAGCTACCGACACGAGTGATTCGCTGTACGCTGCTTCGTTAGTAGGTACGCAAGAAATTCTCTCGATTTTATCCGCCTTAGAGATCCAGAGGAGGGAGACTTAGCAAAGTCTGTAGTGCAGCAGTAAGCGTCGATCTTATAAGTCATATGTTGGTCCACATATTTAAATTCAGAGCAACATTTTTCTTTGGAAATACTTTAGGTGTACATAGGTATTTCTTGGGACAGAAAATACAATATTTTATGGACCAGCCCTAGACTAAACGACTCCAATGGGAGGAAAATCCTAATGATTTTCTTTAGATACAAAAAGTTCAGGAAAACCATTAAACTCCAGAGGTTTTTCGAACAAAAATCTTTACCCTACTTGAAGTAGCAAAATGGATATCAAAGGCAAGACGTCCCGGTAGAATTATTGTCATTTGTAGTGACAATCAAGTTGCACTAAAGGCAATCTATGCAAAAATACCATTCCCCTGTATCCGGAACTATTAAATTGTTTGTGCTGAACCGAATCGCATATTGATCCTTTTTATAGGGGGAATTGGTTAGGTTTTATTTCCGGCAGAGTTTTGTAGAAGGACCCGGTGATAGGTGGTCAAATTTGTATTTGGATAGGAAAGTCGATACGACAAGATACAAAGTGTGTGTTTTGTTTAGGAAGTACTAACACCACTGAACTCTTCCTATGTCAGTGTCTTGCTTTTGCAAGTAACTACACTTGGGTCATATTTTTAGTCTATTTCAGAGGTCACCTTTGTTATCAAAAAAGACGACCGAAGCACGGATACTAAAGGATACCCTTCCGATTATTCACGGATCGAGAGTCCATAAAGTAGATATTTAAAGGATATTTAGTGAAAACTATTGCCCGCACATAAGACCATATTTCCTATATCTTGGCCAAGGCATCACTATATTTGCTGGTCTGGGAGAAAACCATGATTTCAAGGACGGATCAGTTGTACGTGTCTTCTCAAAGAATCTCGGAATCTCCACATCCATATGCTTTCCAAATCCATATAGTGTTTTTCAAGCCAAAATTTCAGAGAGGATTTTGGCCATATCTCAGGAAAATGATGGCACTGGCAGCGATAATAGTAAAGTGCCAGTCATCGGAAATGAAAAAGCAGCCACTTCCATATAATAAATATAAATATTTTGGCGCTAACAGCCCAATACAACAGCCTGGCCTAGCTGCAGGTTCAAGCCCGGGCGGGGAACAGTAACCACAGCCACCCGAGCATAAAAGAGGAACGAATAAAATCCAAGATTCTCTAACAACTACACCAAAAGGAGTTCTGCTTGGTAGTACAATGGACTTCGTGTGAGTCTGAGTGTACCGGGTTTTGGAAATTTCCTTTCAAAAAAAGAAAACAAAAAAAAAAAACACTTGACCTGACCGACAGCCATTCCGCAGAATTTTACTCTCGGATGTATATCAGACGTTTGCGAGAGGTGGAACCGTGAGACATTTTTTTTTTTTTTGTGTTTTCTGGGATTTGAACCTTGAATCTCCCGCTCAGTGATTGCGCACTTAAACACCGAGCCACGACGCCAATAATAAAATCTAGAACAGCGGACAAAGTCCTGATTATAGCACGGAACAGATGGGAAAATATTCCAACTCACAAAAGTACGTAAGCTTTATGACTTAAAAATAACTGCAACGAAACAAAGAATCTCTAAGAAGATTCTCAGTATCTTCAACAACCACAGCGGGATACAATACTTTAAGTAGATGTCACCAGAATCTCATTATGAACTCGTGCTCCGAAGATTTGAATGAACTGGCGACAATTCAAAGTTTATCGCTTAATATAACACCAAGTAAAGGTGCTGATCTGACAGCTATGAATGTCATAGCAACGCCTCAAAGTGTCCCATAAAAACAGCGGCCGTCTTTACAACCAGAACAAGTGACGCTGCAGCATAAATACACACAAAATCAATGACTTGGAGCTGAACCGGACACTAAAGTAGTTACCATTGTGTTCTGGCTGCAACTCCTTTGGTTCTTCTCTACTCAGACTTTTACATATTCAGGTTGTAGCCAATAGCGATTTCCATCTTTTCACTTTAGCGGTTAACTTAAAACATTTCCCATTTCAAATTCTGGAAACTCTCATTAAGAGAATCTCACCCTATTTACGAAAGACGCTAAAATAGAATTCAAACTAAAGACAAGCTTGGGTTTCATTGTTGCATATCACCTCTTGCATTGCATTGCGTCTCATTATCCCATTAAATTCGCATTTTTTCCACAAAAAAAGATACTTTTTCCAACGAACTCCAACCAAGTTACGAGTAATTACATCGAAACACATTCTAAGATACACTCACGTCCGTGCTCATCCTCATGCGAGTGCAGGGCATTTTTATTATAATTATTCGCTCTTTTCTAGGAAACAAATTAAAAACCAGCACACACACACAGGAGAACAGCACAAAAAAAAACCCTGATTGCATTAATTCAAATTCCCTTCACTTAATTCATAATAAACAAAAATGCATCACTTTGGATCAGAAAAAAAAAAAAAAAAAGAATACGAGATCACAGAGCATCATCAGCGCAGAGAGTAAACGAAGGCAACATGTCGTAGTCGTTGCATATACTCGTAAATATCTTTTCGTTGTCCACTTTATAGGAACAGAACGCGATATAAACAACAACAAAAAAAAAAAAAAAAAAAGAACCTAGAACACAACAAGGAGTGCGAACAAGTACTGGGTGTTTGTGTGTTCCTAAGTGCGATGCCAACTAATTTTAAGCTTGTCTTGTTTTTCTTGCTTGGTGGGATTTTTCAACCCCCTTCCATCACCACCGGAATCGTCCATTTATTATTATCATTATTATTATTCTTAACCCAAGCAAGCACCAGCATCAGTGAGAGAGCAACACACACCAATCAGTGTGTTATTATAGTGCAGAGTTGATTTTATTTTTAATTTATCTTGACACAGGTAGCAGGAAGGTGTATCTATAGCTATGGACAGTCGACCAGATACACAGGGTTAAGTACAGATACAAATTATACGTAAGCAGATAGTTGTCCTATTAATTTGCAGATACTTTTTATGTATTTTTTTTTTTTTTTTGCAACACTTCTCTAGAGGATGTTGTACTCGTATGTCAACCTTTTTTTTTATTTTTTTGCTTCGCTGGATTGCAGTGTAATGATTATTAAATGAATATTGAAGTATTTTTGAGATAAAGTCAACGAAATGAGATGAAGTTCAAAGATACGGCCAAATGAATTATGAACACCATTAAAATCGAATGGAATACCAGAAATACTCGTACGCTGTCATCAAAAGCGGATAAAATAATCTCAATGCAAAAAAAGGAGGAAATACAATCTACCGCACACATATAAGTTGATTGTATCTATGGGATAGAGTTTCATGTGAATACTAAGTGACAAGTGGTCTGCAGTTCAGTATTTACATCTAGATAGTCAATAACGCTTGAGGGTAGAGTAAATAAGTACTAACACCAATTTTATAGCTTGTCTATGGTCCAAGTCAGTCTTTTTTTTTTTTTTTTTTTTCAATTACTTGAAACAAAATTGCCAGTTTCATTGCTAATTGCAGATATATTTTGTAATTTGTTTCCCCCTATACTTGTAGACTCGAAAGAATACAGTTTAATAATTGTTTATGATGTCATTTCCACTTAAACGTTTATGGGTTTCTTGTTAAAAATTCAACTTTGCCTTTGTTTAGCGATATATCTCAGATACTTACTCGTATTTGCGTTGGCTTATATGATTTATATGAAGTATAGCGACGAAAGATTTCGGGGGTGGACAAGTAACCAGACTGCAGCTGTAATTACAGAAGCATTCGACAGTTGTTGTTGACTGTACCCTACCCTCATACTCGTAGTATCTATGTATCTTGTTTTGTTGTTAATGGTAATTTATTTTAGCAAAATGTCGGTAAGCTTTTAAGATACAAATATGGTCGGTAAAATTCTGTGGGTGGTTATTGTTCCACACCAAGGCTTAGATGACATTAAGCCTAGACAGAACTACATTCACTTTTTGGTGATTGCAATAAAGAACAAAAAAAAACAGTCCGGTCTAAAGCGGAATAGGTACTCGTACTTTGTAAGTGCCATGAAATTACACTGTAATTTTATAACTTAATAGATACTACATACTCATAGTAGTTTTAGCGATTTTTTATTTATTTATTTTTTTAATTCCATACTCGTAGTGACTCAGAGATTGAGCGAGTATTATCTGAATTGCTTTGGAATTATTGGTTTTCAGGTAATTACGCCATTAAAATAATAATGCTGAGACTAATTGGCTTGAGAAAAGAAACAAAAAGATATTTTAAATACTTTCTTAATGATGGTTGTTAAGAGTTAGATTTTATGGTTTAAGGGTGAACAGTTGCAGGTTCTTGTTTTTGATTAATGCGCTGTGACTACGAGTATGATCTTGTAAATGAGTTTGAAACACTCGAACCTGCGGTAGAGTGACAAAGTGTAATCCGAGTGGCTATTTTCACTAGCTTTGCAGGCACACTTTGACCAAAGTATGTAAGTCGACTTGGATTCTAGAATGGGTAATTGTCTCGAAATATCTGAAATGGTAGTAACTAACTGGGTTTGGCGCACCTAATCGCCAGATTCTAGAATAAATTTAAGTTTTTCTGTTCCTATATTGACTTTTAGTGGAATGGTATCTGTCCGATAAAAAATATCTAAGCGTAATAAACATGGTCGCATCTCTAATGTAGATTGAACCTTATCTCTGTATTGCATTAGCAAAAGGGTAATAAATAACAGACCATTCGAGAACTTGAAGAGATTAGTTTGCATAAACACCCTCCCAGTTATCACGATAGAGCTGTAGCAAGGTCTCCTGTAATACGTGATCACTTTCTCCATCCCGATGCAGGGGAAGAGCAGATTAGACTTTACTTTTACTACATGGAAAACTTTTGTCCTGTAAATCCTCCTCCGTAAACAGTCAATAAGTCGAGTGAATGCTGCTATAAAGCTGACTTTACTTACAATGTTCTAAGAATATTCTTGAGGCGAGAATTAGTTTTTAGCGAGGGAGCTATAGGGAGAAAAGTAAGGAATCTCCACAACTTTGTCAAGTCTTGAAAATCACTCTTTGGGCGTAGGCTTCAGTGTCTTGTTCTGAATTCCACCAAATCGAGTAGCACCGGTTGAAGTACTTTCTTTTATACAAAAAAAAAAAAAAACTAGAACAAGCTCTGTGTGGTTAAGAATTTAGTGAGAAAGTCCAAGCTTCAAAACTGATTTCAGGTAGAAATACATACTCGTACTCAGTCTCGGAGCATATCTGCCGAAGACGCAGTTCCAGTGATGACGTTTGTGCATTTGGAGACGTTAATTCTATGATGCCTTGCTGTTCGCAATATTGGATTCATTGACAACCAATGGCAACCTGATGAATGCCATCGACTTTGGCTTGAATATTTATGTGTAGGTCCCCCGAAGATATGCATTTATAAAAATAGATCTTGAATCATTGTGAAGGATGTGCGGCATTAAATACTTGAAATCCTGGGAGGTCCGAGTCGAATTTGTGGCCAATTGGAACAAAATATGTCGATTGGAAGTAAGTGGACTCTCGGAAGTTACTTCTTCTCGGAATTGGAGGACTTAGGTAATATAGAGCCTACGGATCTCCTAAGATTTATATCATTATCTGGGTGGTTCTAACAGCGGACTTTTAACGTTTTCAGGGTTAAACGATTGGGCACAATGGACCCGAATTTGTTGGTCTAAGTGAGCAGTGACTCTATTTGTCACAAGGCACCCATCTACATAACCTAACCTAGTTCATCTGCTGTCTTGTTTCCTTTTATATTGCTATGACCAGAAACCCAGCAGAGAGTTACATCATGGGTGTAGCATATTATGTACGTCACCTGGAAACTGTTTTCGATTTGACTTCCCCGCTGTCTAGTGCTTTGATTGCCGCTTGACTATCCACGGAAATTGTAATCTTTGAAGGATTTAGTTTTTTGCTATGTATAGTCTGTGCAGCCCTATCTTATCAAACTGCTATATTTGTTTAACGCTTCATTCAGATTGCTGTACGTTCTGAGACAATGGAAAGTCGCAGAGATTATAATGGTCCCGAAACCAGGCAAACCTTTGAATGAGAAGAAATCATATCGGCCTATTTCCCTATTGCCGGTTATCTCTAAAATATTCGAAGAACTACTTTCAAAACGACTACAACCCGTAATCAATGAAAGGCGTCTCATTCCTGACCATCAATTTGGATTTAGAGTCAAACATTCAACAATCGACCAAGTCCACAAAATAACTGACGTGATTGAGAAAACTCTCGAAGAAAAAAAGATTTGTTGTGGTGTATTTCTTGACGTCTCACAAGCTTTCGATAAGGTTTGGCATTAAGGTTTGGAGTATAAATTGCAACGACTACTGCCATGGCAACTCTTTCTAATTTTACGATCGTACCTCACCGAAAGACTTTTTCGTGTTAAGCACGGAAATGATTACTCTGAGTTCAAAGAGATTGCGGCCGGAGTCCCACAAGGAAGTGTCCTTGGCCCCCTTCTATATATACCCTACACGCGTGATATCCCGCAGGATAGAAACTGCGTCGTCGCCACGTTTGAGGACGATACGGTAGCAACTGAAAAGCTGCTAATAATGCTATTAATAAAGTCCACGCTTGGACGAATTCTTGGCGTATTGTACTGAACGAAAGCAAATCTACTCACGTCAACTTTACCTACAAAAAAGTGCACGAATTATCCGTATATTTAAACTCGGCTCAAATACCATATGCGAACGAAGCAAAATATGTAGGAATGAAAAAGAAACGCGACGAGCTCGAACACAAATACCGACAAATGTACTGGCTACGCGGAAAACATTCCAAGTTGAGTCTACATAACAAACTGCTTATCTATAAGCAAGTGCTAAATCCAGTGTGGACGTATGGTCTACAACTATGGGGTTGTACCAGGAAAAGTAATAGAAACATCCTACAAACTTTTGAAAATAAAGTTCATAGAACGATCGTTAGCGCACCGTGATACGTACGTAACGAAGATATTCATCGGAATCTGGGAATTCCCAGCGTCCTCGAAGAGATAACAAATTTTGCTCGTAAACACAAAGATCGTGTTCATGGCCATTGTAACAGTACCGTCCATTCAATTACTTGAAGCGAATAATTCAATTCGTCGTCTGCAAAAGACAAAACCTTTTAACCTCGTGCCATAGTATATGCCGATCGTGAAAACAGCAGGAACTTTCATTGGAATTTAACCTGTCTAAAGCGCTACATTCTTTTTAAATTACATACGAACATCTTTTCCAAAAATCACGAGTCTCGTAAGCGAAAATAAAACTGCTGGATAAGCGTCGGCTTAGTTGTAGTATTAATCTTGAAGAGTGGTGTTTTTAGTGAGTAAAAATCTCGGTCGGGCCTTATGGTGTCTTTAGAAGATTTTCACCCTCTCGGAAAAAAAAATGGCGAAGACCTCAGCCTGAAAGATACTGCAACCATCCGGGAGTTTGTACGAGTGATTGACTCGCAAAAAACTTCAGAGCCAGTTCCGATATCCATTTTAGATCCGTCGGCGAAGAGCGGATTATTTTTTTTTTTTTTTTTTATTTCAAACAAAATAAACTACAGGAATTACAATTGTTTGTTTACACTGCGACTAGTTATGAAACTAACGAGCAGTTTGCTTTTCAGTATTATTAGCGGGAGAAAAGTAAATAGCTAACAGTTTACTATTTTTAAGGTACATTATAATTGTAATTTGTTGTATGTTAACTTTTAATGACAGTAACAAGAGCATAGATGGGATTTAATCCATCCAAAGCGTTGGAGGTTAAGTTCACTCCGAGCGCCTCTTTTCGCTCGTTGTTGTCGCTCTGTTACTATATAGTAGAGTACGTGGTAAGTCCTGTCACGGTTGCCTTGCAAGATCTGACGGTCTTATACGTTGCAGTCGTCTCACGCCATATACGTTTAGAAGAATTGTTGCTTCCTCGTTAATATGCTCCTGAAGTCTCTTCTCGTGTGCTTTGGCCCTAGAGTTGATCTCTTCAAGAAGAGTAGGAATGCCTAGGTCCCGATGGAGGTCGCTGTTTCTGATGTACCATGGAGCGTTCACAATACTTCGAAGGACCTTATTCTGGAATCGTTGGATGACTGCAATATTGGTCTGGCTGGCACATCCCCAGAGTTGAGCGCCATAGTTCCACACTGGTTTTAGGATCTGGTTATATAAAAGAATTTTATTAGTAATTGATAGTCCAGACTTCCTGCCTATAAGCCATTCTAATTTTCGCCATTTAATGTCTAATTCTAGTCTTTTGATTTTAATATGCTCTTTCCAACGAAGCTTGGCATCTAGAGTCATACCTAGATACTTAGCTGTATTTGCATATGGTATTGTCGTGCCTGATATTGCTATAGGGGAGTACGAGAAGTCAATATGTACAGATTTACTCGAATTCAGTTTTATACGCCATCTTTGAGTCCACCTGATAATTTGGTCTGCAGCAGCTTGCAGCTTTTGCGTCGATTCTAGCGTTGTATCTCCCATTGCTAAGACTGCCGTGTCGTCGGCAAAAGTTGCAGTCTTGGTGTAGGGCATTGTAGCTAGGTCTTTAGTGTAAAGAATGTATAACAGAGGTCCGAGGACGCTTCCTTGAGGAACTCCGGCTTCGATCTTCACTCGATTAGAGTAGTAATTTTCTTGTTTTATACGGAAGTATCGCGGTGTTAAATAAGACTCCATTAGGTGGAAGAACTGTTCTTGTGATTACACTTTTAGTTTATTGAGTAGACCTTCATGCCATACTCTATCGAAAGCCTGTGCTACGTCTAAGAAAATTGCAGAACATACTTTTTTTTCTTCTAGTGCTCTTTCGATTTCAGTTGTTATTCTGTGAACTTGTTCTATTGTGGAGTGTTTGCTTCGAAAGCCAAACTGGTGATTTGGGATTAGGTTTCTTGACTCAACGATTGGTTTGAGACGCTTAAAAATCAGTCTTTCAAACAACTTTGATGTTGAAGGATGTAGAGATATTGGTCTATATGAGGATACCTCGTGAGGGTCCTTACCTGGTTTAGGGATCGTTATCACGTCAGCTACTTTCCAGACACTTGGTACATACTCAAGGCTAATTGCTTTATTCAAAAAGAAGAGCGGAATGTCCGCACATTAATTAATATGTTGGAGTCTCACTCTTGTCGTTTGGGAATAAAAGTCGAGTAGTTCTCAATATTTTTCATACCGCGGAGATATGATATCGCAAAGAGCTGTCAGTGTCAAAATAACATGCAATTTAAAAAGATACCAGCCCATTCGTTATTAACATTTAAAAATATGTTGCATTTAGATATTTTTTTTAAAGTAAAATTACAAGTTTACAAATCCACACACACCTTATCTGTGGGTTGTGATCACACAAGCAATCTTAATAGCTGATGTCATTTACTCGTAACTCGCTCGACGTTGTATTAACTAATTTAATTTATTAATGATGTGTAATTCCAGATGGATATTATTAAATAAACCAAGGTCAGGCTATCTAAAGATAGCGGCTCCTTTTATGAACTAGTTAGTAAATATTTTTTAATCATTTTGTCCTTTTTTGCTGATTTAAGTACCCAATGAGATCATTAACTTCAACATCTGAGTTGCACACATACGACACACTAAACCAGGATCGACAAAAAAAACACCGCACATGGTCGTTAAACAAAAATAATAATAAAATTTATTTGCATTTAAACAAAAGCACTGTTTGGCTTGGTTTTTTCAAAAAAAAAAAAAATCTCAACAAGCCAATGCAAATTTTCACTCTGTGATAAGCCCTCTGCTTTCGCAAATGAGGACTGCGATATGTTAATCAAGTGAAACAATTAAATTTCGTTTTTTTTTTTTTTATTAAGTTGTTGTTTCGTTATTTTTTTTGTTGGTGGTCAGTTGGGATTGTTCTATATATGTGATGTGCCATATAGACACAATGGCAGCGTAGTGCAAACAATTATTCGTATAAAGACACGATATCACACTTAATGCTCTCTCGCACTGGCAGTTGTTATAAATTTTTGTGTGCTGATAAGTTGTGATGACTTAAATACTCATTTAATTGAGGCTCTTTCGTCGTCATCGCGCAATCATCAGACGTCGTGTTGGTTGACGACTTTAATGGCTAAGAAAATTATAAAAGAAAATTATAGTCGTTATGATTAACTTTATCTTTGAACGCGGCGCGCACATATAGCACACATGTTTGTGGTGCTCGCAAAAAACAAAAAAATTTGCCAAACTATCCCCGACTGAGAAAGATGAAAGGTCGCCAGAAAGTACAGTACACAGTAACACCGTGCAATGTTTTCTATTAAAATTCGAACGAACAACAAGCACGGATACGAGTAGACACGAGTACTGGAGGAGGCTAGTTAGTATCCATCTTACATTCATAAATATTTATCTATTTGCTGAGTAAAGTGGTTGGTATGTTTATCTTTAGATAAGTTTACTTACTTTTTTTTTTTTTTTGTTTCCCGTAAAAAGCCTCACAATACCTTTTTTTTTTTTTATAGATACGAGTATGAACCTGGGGACGAACTTTTAAGTTGGTACGCACTGGTGCCACACTGAGAATATAGGTACACTGTCAATGGGGTGGTATGGAGGATTGTGTGTAGTTGGATTTTCCCATTTTTGCTTCTTAAGTAGCAAAACAACAGAAAACACAGAAAAGGCCAGCAAGCAAGAGAGGAGGATAAATCTAATCTGGTGAAATCTACAATTATAAATTATCTTTGCTTGATAAACAATCTCTAAACAGGTGAGGGCAAACAAAAGTTGTTGATCGTGCTGTTGGTGGTGTATCTTTGTTACGCGCGTACTCGTATCTATTGCTGTTATTTTGAGAGGTTTGGTTCTTTTTTTTTTTTTTTTGGTTTTTGATTTTTCTCTTTCTTGAAAATGTCACATAAAACGGATTGAATGGAAGAGATAAGTAAATAAAAATCGATAATGGTTAATTCAACTTGTACTCTTGACAAATTAATTTGTACTTATTGTGATAGTATCTGGAGGGTTTGAGCATACACGATTGGCCTTATTTGAGAAAGTTTCTAGTACTTCAGAGTGTTATTTATGACAGGTTTTTATTTTCTAAATCATTAGGCATTGTGTGTGATTAAACACCAATGACATTTGCTTCTTCATTTTTTTCCAACTGTGTGCCATTTACTGAAGAGTACTTCGCCTGTTAGACTTCTTTACTAATTTATTGACGCGATAAGTTGGTTAAGACTCATGAATTTATTCCAACTGAAGAGCTACTAAAAACTAGCAAGGTTTGCTGTTGGTCCTCTGTCGAAGAGTCCTACAAGCTATCAACTAGTTGGTGTAAATCGAAACATTCGTAGGGGCCTGTCAAAGTTTTTTTTACTGTCATTTCAGAAATTTCAAGAAGTTTATGAACATTTTGGTGCGCCTCAACTAGCGATAAGGCATCGTTTCAACTTTTTAATGAACTTCGTGGATTGGGAGCAAACAACGAGTTTCTCAAATCAATGTGGATGCAGACGTTACTAGTCTAAGCGCGCGCTATTTTGCAAGTAAGAGTGCCCATGTGACAGTGTGACAGTGTGACAGTGGACTCCATATGACAGTAGACTGTCAATTGAAGTAGCATCCGTCGTCCCTCGCAAGAAAACGAAAATTACAAGCTGTTCGCGACAAACGCTAAGAAATTTCAAGACCCGTGTTCCATTTAAGGAAAACCTATCTACAATCAGACGTTCTGGTCAGTGAAAGTGTAGAGATAAAAGAGAAACTAGTCAATTTATTTGAAAAGTCATCAATGTAGCGATTCCTGGATGACAGGAAGGTACAACGATAACGATCGTTTTCTTTGTGTGGACTTTATTGATAGCTAACGTCTGGAAAGTCTATCATTGGGGCAAACTTGAAATAAATGAGAAGTATTGCTCATTGTGATTTAAAAGATGTTTGACGCTTTCTTTCGGTGCTAGCGGAGGTTATTCTTAGACTAAAGTACCGCGATCAACTTTCCTTACGGTGGGGTTACGATCCGGGGTAGAAGGATCACAACCCTCCCACTTTACAGCATCCCTACTGGTTCGCCTACGGGGTTTGCCGGTTTGACCTCAAGAAGTACCGGCATGCTTCCCGGTTTCGGATCACTTCGTCACTGAGGCCAATCAATTTCTGGTGTTTTTTGCATTTGTATGATCCAGTTGATGACTTTTTGCATGATTGTGTAGGAACGTTGATTGATATTGCCTTTTTGACGGGTTTCGAAGGATCTCTCCTTTGAACATGACAATACCAACTGAGCCGATCGTGCTGTATCTTGTTTGTAATGGGTTCTTTTACATGAAGGCTTCCTCGAATCTTCGAACTTATTATTCTATCAAGCTTTGTTACTGCTGCTGTCATGCGAAGCATCTTCATCTCAGTTGTCGTTAATTTGTATGTAAGCGCCGGACAACTGCAGTGTAGAGCCTTCCTTTCAGCTTAGGGAACATTTTTCGATCACAGAAGTTAGTGGACATGACATGATTGATGTCATCATCACAAGTTGCTTCGATATTGATCATAGATCCCAGATATTTGAATTTTTCGCACTTGGGAAGCACTTTTCCATTCAAGTAAATGTCTGGAATAGGCCGGTGTGGATCAGAGAACGGTCAGCATAGATACTCTGTCTTTTTTGAACTAATACGGTACCCATTTCCATCCAAAACATCCACTCATACATCAAGTGCTCGTTGCAGGGACTTTTGATCTTCACTTATGATAGCTGCATCGTCAGCAAAGAATAACTGATGCACTTTGGGGTCCGTCACTTTTCCTTCAAGCAGATAATCAAAGACTGCAATAAATAACAAAGGACTGAGGACGCTTCCCTGGTGTACACCGACTTTGATTGGGAACTCATCGGTGACTGCTGCGGGACATCTAACTTTTGTAAGAGTAAGCTCCCTCAAAAGTCTCTCTCGATCATTTGAAAGACATCCAGGCAGCTTATTCTGTTACGAATCCCTTAGAACATTATTACAGTCCTTAGAATTCTATATTTCGAAATTTCAGACTCAACATCGTATAATCTGGATAGACCGTCGCTTTCTAGACTAAGCTTTCTCATGATTATTTGGAGCTTACTTCTACTCAAGCTAGTGCGGGTTTAAGACCTTTTCAAAGCGAATGCGCGAAATAAACAATTTCAGACATTTAATCGATTTGAAACAAAATCAGCGTAGATACACAACGGGAGCAATAGCAGTTACAGGGAGACAAGTAAGTGTTACTACGTTTAACGCGAATGAGAAGTTTGAAGTACTTCTACTGAGTTTAAGGCGAGGATTATAGCTAATGAAAAGTTCCGCAAGTAGAGCTTGAACATCTGATAAATAGGGAGGTATCTCTTACCCAGCTATAGAGACTATCGGAGTCTGAATGCTACAACAAGACCTTAACGAATCGGTAACTCATTTTACTTATACAAGAATCCTTCGACATGCTATGTTGGTCATAAACTATTGGCTTTTAGATTACCGTCGAGCCAACCTACTCGACGTTTCGAAGACGGCCATAATTGCACTGACAGGCTTATTTGAATTTAAGAATAGAAATTAATTTCGAAAAATCACTCTTGCTACAAGCTGCTTCTTTGGGCTAAAAAGGCAACAAGGGTAACCCTTTCCGAGTCCTGCTGCATTGCGCAGACACCCTTAATTTTTTTAAAAGATAATTCTCCGAGTGATTTTCAGTCCCGTTTGCATCGACAGGGTATGCAAGATAGGATACATCATGGCTAGGATATGTAGACTCAACGAACGTCAATGCTCAGGACCGGAGGCAACCCCAGTTAAAGGTGAAGCGCAAAGGTGGAAAAAGACTTCAACCAATATTGTATTCAGAACTGGAAGCGGCTAGCTAAAGATAAAGCTCGCTGGAGATCCTTATTAGTTGAGGCACAGTTAGGTCTACCTCGAACTGTAGCGAAGTTGTGCAAACTTTTCAGCGTCAAATACAGGAGGAACCTACACAGCGGATCGGAAGGTTACCATTTTCTTACATGGGGGACATATGCACCGTCATGCGCGACGGTAGTGAATATTAAGCTTACTTAAGTGTTTTTTTTCTTTTCCACAATGCTTATGCCCTAAAGTCCTCTCGAACTTCTTCCTAATTGCCGTGATTCCACTTCAACTATTCGATGCCATGCGTTTCTCAGTCGGCTCGGTGTTCTACTATTTTCTGTTCAAAAAGTCTGCCCAACCTGCTTCCACTATTGAATGGTGGTTCATATTAGAATAAGAAACCTTCAGGCACAATTATTGCTGCGGCGGTTTTTATCTAATGGCGTACCTCGGAACCTCGCCAAAGGGAATGAGAATAACTATTTAATGCTCATCGAGAGGGAAGCGACAACAGAAGCTACGATGCATAGTAAACACGACTACGCTTTAGGCGCACCCTGCACTCTTATGATATTTACTTATAAGCAACTGAAAAACTTTCGACATCTAGTTGAGAACTTGAAATTCATCATACAAACCGATCACAGCTGTTCGACAATTAGTTTCACTTCTCAATTCAACACAGACATTCGGTGAAACTAAGGTAATTCTCGAGTGACAGACATGTTCTTTATCAATCTAGATGCACAGCTGAACAGTCTGAATATGCCAAAGACCTAGAAATTTGAGAGCTAATCGAAGCAGGTAGTATTCTTTTGGTGAAACTGGAGTTGAGTCCATAAACCAAGGACGTAAGAGGTGGCCGAACGACAGCCCATGATGAGTTTAGGACTAGTAATGGTAATCCCCATCACAGATAGACAATGGCATAAATAGATTCTCCCCGGTATCTTTGGTCGTACCTCGGAACGATTCTCCTTGATCTGGTGGCTGAGGAGATTGAAGGAATATTTCGATATGATTCTGAACCGTTTAGGCGATATAGTATTGGTTCTGAATTCGAAAGAATGGGATACAGGGTCCTGATTCCTAAGAGTACTCTTCCTAGCAAGACGAACTACACATTGACTTTGATGTCAGAATTCCTAGCAGAAGCGATTGGGAATCTGGAGAAATCTTGAATGATTCTGTGATAGAGATATTCACAGATGGATTTAAGACAGCGTATGGTACGGGTGCAGGAGTCTTCTCCAGTGCAACTGATGTAAATATTACCAGATGACTTCCGGATCACTGTAGTGTATTTCAAGCGGAAATTACAGCAATCCATGAAGCTGTGCCTTGGCTTTCAAGTAACGTGATAGAAGGTAGTGCTATTGTACTACATATAGATAGTCATGCAGCGATAAAAGCCTTGGAATCGCCGACAATACGATCCAAGTTGTTGCGACATTTATTTGTAATGGATTCCAGGACATAGCGATTCCGGGTAACTGCTGAGTGGATCGGAACTTAATTGAGAGGAGCCGTCCACTCCCTTAGAATCGATAAAATTTCGCCTTGATACTGAAGCGAGAGAAATGGCAAGCAGCAGGTGGAATAGTATAAGTACTTGTTATTTGTCGAAACAGATCTTGGCTTAACCTGGATCTGAAGAAAACGAAAAATTAACAGGAAACGCATTAGTATAACAATAGGAGCTCTCGCGGGGAACTGAAGGTAGACATGCTATTAAAAGGGGTGTCCCCTCCAACGAGGAGGAAACTATTACTCACCTTTTGTGCACCTGTCCTGCCTTATCAATGTTGAGAAGGAAAACAGTAGGGGAATACTTCTATGAAGATCTTAACGACTTGGCCAGGCTTGATATTAACAAAATACAGAGTTTTGTCTATGGGTCTAGATGGTTCTGCACATAGCTGCGGAGCAGAAAAGAGTTCACCACAACGGTTACCCATTTGTATATTCCTTTTCGAAGAAATTAGTCATGTAGGGTTCTTCGTCCCGGAAATCCGGTCCTTCTTGCGGAATGACAATGGGGACAGCCACCTAACTAAACCATGATCATGATCAAGTTTCCAAACAATGGTTGCCATTAAAGTGTGGTAAAACTGAAAGCGTATTGAAGAAGGTACGTCTGGAATATTCTTTCGCCGATTACACCTCGTGTCACATAACACAAAACTGACTTTACACGGGCAAGCGACAGATACTTAGACAGACGCTACTCATCCAGCGACAATCTATTCTGGCAAAAGCGTCAGAAGTTGCAGTAGTACCATACCCATAATAAATAACCATACAAACCGTGATCGCTAAGCGAACTTGAACGCCTGTCGCGATTGAGTTATCACCATTTTGACTTACGATTCTCTGTAGACGGGGATGAAATTGAATGGAACTTGTGATTTATCTTTCGGATGATTCAACTTAAGCCATAGGCCATAACATATGCATAAACGTGACTTTATCTTCGACCATGTCTAAGTCTTTGATTTGCTTCTAGCAATTGTACACAGCCTAAATACAGCTACTATTGTTAGTCGCTGTCAAAAAAATTGAATAAGACTTGTGAGTTATTTTAGAAATGATTCTAGCTTATGACTTGAACCATGTGAGTTGTCTATTGCAACTACTTAAGTAGCTACGCAGAAATCTATGAAACTGACATACGTATATTGATGTATAAATTGTACTTAAGCCTTAACGAATGTCGGTTTGCCAACAATAGCTATTTTGAGTTATGATTATTTGCTTTTGCCACATTGTTTTGAAGTTTCTTCATGTCTAAAGGATCCATGAATAATAGCTTGTCTCATAATTTCTACACAGACTTAGGGTAGTTAGGACCAATGCAATATGTAGGAACGTATTGCAGGACTTATTTTCGGCGTATAACTGCTAAACTGTAGACTGTAAAACACTGTGTACCTCCACCACAACAATCTACCACAATCGATGAAAGAAAATAGGACACACTACGTATGTACTCTACAAATTACTATTGATTTTGTTTTTTATAATACAACCTATCGAATACGAACAAGATACATGTATATAGATACTATAAATAATTAAAGTCAATTCATCTTACCTTCAATTTATTCACAATCCAATTGTTTCTTTTCCTCCATATAATTAGCATTCTGCAAAGAGACAAATATAAAACAGAATTTATTATAAAGTTGCATTTAATTGTTTGTAATAATTTTTATTTTTATTAAACGTCTTTAAAAGGAATAAATGTTTCTTATAAAGAAATTCCCTCCGCGCTGTAAACAAACAAAACCATAAACACGACCAATCGTTAAATTCAAAAAATAAAACTCAAACAAAAACAAATTTGTTTGGCACATAAAAGACTTGATTATAAAAACTTTAGCTCCAATCAGTAGGTAAGTATCTGAACCTTAAAATCATAACTTTGTCATAAAAGTTTAAATAAAAAAATTCTATAAAAACCATCAATCGGTAATTAGTCGCTTTTGTCTGACTATAGAAATAGTCAAAGTGTAACAACTGTGTGTTGTTTTGTAACTTTCCAACCATCTGCCGTCGGTAAAACAAAGAAATTTGTCAACGATGCCATATCTCAATAAGTCACAATCAGAGATAATCATTTAATAATGTGCTCGGCCTCATTTGAATATATTGAGATACACGAGCGTGCACACAGATACGTAAGCAACGCACACCCATAGAGATACGAGTACAATATTCCTAAAGTGTCACCTACCCGTCATATTTCGGTTCTGTCCATATGGGGAAAAAAGGTGCGGCCCCAATGGAGTTGTCAAATTGAGAATTTATAGGCTTTCCGTCTGAGTGTATCTTTTTTTTTTTTTGTTCACTGTTTGTTTCTGACCCCGGACGGATTTATATTCGCTACACCACATAGAAATAAAATATTTATTTATTTCTGACTTTTACGATGGTCAATAGAGAAAGAGAGAGAGAAGACGAGCCAAAAAAGACTTCGTAAGTTGTTAACATGTAAATAAGATGGACATTCGAGCCAAAAATGAAAGAACCTCAAGAGATGATGAGTGAATGTTACGTTTTAATGTGCGTAATAAACGTGCGGAATGGTCAAGTGTTAATTGACAAAAGATGTATGTGTATATTTGGCAAAAAATGTGCGTGCTGGGGGGGTCAGTAAACCTCTTAAATTTAATTTACAGCTGCAATGTATAATATTTGGCCTGTTGTCATGGTTTTTTTTTTTTTTTGCATCAATTTCGAAGGCATAACTTGTGACAGGTTTTTTAATTATTTACGCGTAATCTTCAAAACATGACTGAGGTTGCAGCCTTTAGGTACTTAGATAGAGGTCATATTTATTTAGACTTCGCACCTAGGTCTATGCAGGTAATAGTTCCCAGTTTATAGCCAAAGAGGATATGAATACTCTTATACTATTACAGGACACGGGCGTTTGTGAAGGAGAGAGAGAGAAAGAAAGATTTAGTGTAGTGGTTTGAAACTTAGATGGTATTAAGTTTCTGTAAACTCCAAGGGTAGCGTCCAGATAACTGGGGAGCTTGTTTGTTTTGCTTTTGTCGTTGCTCATAATTCACAGTATTTTTTCCGTCCTCCTGATGTCATCATCACGATCAAGTTGCATTTTCAGCCATATGACCGCTCTACTGCCAGTGCTATGCCTTCGCAGTAGAGTTGACTTAGCTTTTTCGCAATTGATCGACTTTTTTACACATTTCAGACGAAATAAATAGATGATTGTTGACATCAGGATTTGAACCGTGAACCAAGAACGTGGCAAGCGTTGATGTTACCACTACACCACGGCCACCCTCAAACGTCTTCTACAACACTATCGTCAGTGTCGTGAAAATATAACTTTTTCGCAATCATCATCGTTAGAATGCAGTTTCAAGGTGTGCCTATCCTCATTGACAGCGACTTTCTGCTATTTTAGTGCGAGTTGTCTGGTTTTCCCTTTGCCATGCTGAGTCGTAGGAATACACTTTCCTAGACCAGCTTCTTTGGTAGAGATGTGATGTCAAGAACTTGGTCTCAAAACTTTGTGTCTCGTTTGTACGGTGTTACAAAACTTCTTCACAGTTTGATTCTTCGCGGAAGATTTAAAGCTTAGCTGACGTCTTAGTCTGGTACAAAAACCTTAGTGTACAACCATTGCGGTTGTGGTTCTGCTGCATCGTTTAAGAGATTCTGCGGATATGGATGTTAATAGCAATGGAAATGCTAAAAAAAGTGGGGAGCAACTCAACGACTGTTCCTTTCAGAATGATGTGCAGCTGTCAAAGTTACCAATGACATCCAGCTGTCAAAATATCCAGTAAGGTTTGCCATTTCATCGTGCATCGTTTTTGAAATTCCGGCAAATACGCAACGTGAATTTCGTCGTAAGGTCGGTCGTCATCATGGCTTCCAGTGCGCAGGCAATTGGTCGCACCGTGGAAAAGTTTGAGCGTGAGTACACTCTTTTGGACCTTAAGGCACTAACCAGATAGAGATCGGTGTGAAGTGAAGAAAACATAGCCGCCGTAGTGGTCAGTATCGAAGAAGACCCAGAAATGTCGATTCGCCGCCGATCAGCTGAATTGGGCATCGCCAGAGAGTCAACCAGGCTTATTTTGCGGTTGGATTTGGGCCTACATCCATATAAGATTGTGTTGATGCGAGAATTGAAGCCGGACGACCACAGACAACGCCGTGAGTTCGCTAATTGGGCGCTGGAAATGTTGGCCGGAGATCTGCATTTTGGCCAAAAAATCATCTTCTCGGACAAGGCCCATTTTTGACTCAGCGGCTATGTCAACAAGCAAAATTGCGACCACAATCCACAAGTGTTCGACCAAGCATTAATGAATCCACAAAGATTGACTGTTTGGTCCAGCGGCATCATGGGACCTTATTTCTTTCGAAATGGTTAATCGACTTTCTGTAGCCAGAGCTCGACAACATCGATATATCCGAGCTGTGGGTCCAACAAGACGGCACTACATGAAAGAAATTTGGTGGCTGGGTCATCTCACAGCGAGAGTTCATCAATTGGCCGCCGCGATCATGCCACTTGACACACATCGATTATTTTCTATGGGGCTATGTCAAGTCCTTAGTCTACGCTAACACGCCAACTACTTTGAAGGAGCTCGAGGCCAACATTCGATATGCAATTGCCGCAATAACGCCGCACGTATTGGACCGAGTCATCAAAAATTGGACCGTCTGCTTGAAGCACTGTCAGCGAAGCCGAGGCAGCCATTTAATAATGTACTATTCCATACATAATGGCATCAGTGTATCTTCAATACAAAGCTAGAATCGATTTGATATCTCATACCGGTGTTGTTTTATTTAAATCGTTCTTATCTGGTCACCCTATACTAGGATATTGTTGCAAATAGTATGGATAAACAAAGGAATCAAAGGAAGTGAAAGGGCTACCGCTGTAGTAAATCATTAACAAAAACAAGTACGGGACAAGTACAGCGTATCGTCGAGATACAAGAAATAAACTGTGGGTAAGCGTAGAGACATCCAAATACTCATAACAAGCAAACCATGAGACAGCTATGTGGTTTCTAAAGCACTCTGCTTTTCGGTATAACCAGCTTAAAATTAAATCTTTGGCATTCAATCAAATCTGGCTGCAACTTCACTATGTTCTGATCAGTTGAACGTAGCTAACAGCTTGCTTTATACATTGAATCTTAACTCGTGATTCCAAGATGGGTTTACCCTGAGTGGATGCAAGAAGTCGAGACAAGTACTCATCTTAACAATAATCACTCTGCTGCTGCATTCTATTGTAAAAAAGTGTTAGAAGGCTTCAACTTCGTTTCAACAGCTGCTACAGTTCGGTAACTTTGAGGTGTTTACAATGTCAACCCTTCAAAAGATTTAGAGTAACTTGTTGTAGGAGTTCTGGGAACTTGTCATGGTGGATGTCATTGTGACGATTATTTCTTACCCTATTTGATTATCTAAAGTGGTATAGTGCTCAGATCTTGTTCCCACAACAAGTTGTTATACTCTGAGAGTTGCCTCTAACTTGGGAGGTTTAAAAGATGCAGATTTCGGAGCTTCAAAGTCGGATAAAAAATTCTGGTTAGACTACAAATTCTGCCGACTACATTAGCTAACTAGTCACAGTAGATAGAATGCGCGCATTTAACTGCATGTCTGTGGTTAATTAGGTGCACTTTCCCCTACTTCTTGATGTACAAACTGCAATCGCATGAATTACCACTGGAAAGAACTCACTTTCGTTGAAGCAGAAATTAGATGCACTTTCCACTACTTCTTGATGTGCAAGCTGCAATCTCAGCGAACAGTTGAGTTCAGTCTTTATCTGGTGTTGAGTCTGGCGTACGAATTACCACTAGATTACCACTTTCATTGAAGCTGAAAGAGGATTCCTTTAGGAAGTAAGCTTGGTCATATAAGGCGAATCAATTTCAAAATTCTGGGCCGAATTTCTATTGAGGTTTGTTGCTTGGGCACATGGTCCACTAGAGCAATTTACCTACGATTTAGGTATCTTGTGATAAAAAGCAAAGAGATGCAAACCTCTAATGTAGAGACTATAGAGTGTATGAAAAACCGTCTCCACTGCGAACTGTACTGATGCCTTCTTCTCTAATTCAAGTGGAATACCCATCGTTTCTTCTTTCCATCTTGGAACTAATTGACAGCATAATTCACTTTTTTTTTACGGCTCACAAACACACAACCGTCAGACGTATCTCGTCCCTATCGATAAATTTCCTTCGAAATCAATTAAATATTTTTAGCCAATTTGAGAGGAAAAATCACCTGCACATGTGGCGCCGCAACTAATACAAAGATATCCGTACACTCACTCCTATTTTGTTCATTTATTCTTTTTCTTTTTTTTTAATCTAAGGAAGACAAAAAATACTGACATCTAAAACTACACCTTGCACTCTTGAGTGCAATTTATGATCACAACTTTACAACTTTATCACCACTATCCACAAAAAGATACATTCAGTCACAAAAAAAAAAAAAAAACAAATACACGACTGAGGAGGAGTTGTACGAGTAGATACTTCCTATAGAAGGACCGGCGACTTTGTGGCTATACAATAGAGAAAAAAAAAACCAACAAGGAAACACAGGTGAAGCCAACAAAGTCGTTTGGTACCTCCACATAGATTTCTTCTATTAAAAGTTGGTATACCTATATTTATCTCCTCCCTCACTATGACAACTCGACGAACTAAGGTGGCCAAGTGCCATTGATCAAAATGCTTATCGCGACACTAACGATCTCCTCTCAATTACACAATACAGAAGTGTATTTTATTCTATGTTCTTACATCGCATGTACTCGTATCTGTTGTTGTAATATGATCTCGGTATGACTATCTGACGCTTCCCATATGAATTCGAACATTCTACGAGTAATATCCTGTAGATACTTGTACAATTTTTTTTCACATCTCAAGTGATGACACTTTCTATGACCAAAAGTTATGTTTCCTTCCGTTTTTTTTTTTTTTTCTTTCGAATTAGACGTCATTATCTAATGACTTGTGACTCAGTATGATTACTAAAATCGAAATAAAATATATTTCTTATAATTTACAATCGAAAAATGTTGCGGGAATGAAATAAACGATAATAAATTAGCGAACAAATAAAAGGCGTACAAAAAAATGGTAAAAGATAAAACCAACGCAGCGAGACCAACGACGAATGGATAACAACTACACAACCATAGTACGTATCTCCTTAGAGAAAAAAACAAAATATATTATGGAAATAGATATCCACTTGTGAGTACATATAGAAAGACAGCCACATAGAGCGGATAAAGGATAAAAAATCGTTTGCACCTGTTTCTTGTGAGTTAAGATTAGGCGATTACTGCCGCCGGCCGTCACTGGATGCACATGTATCTGTAGATGCATTATTTCAGTATCTCTCTATCCTACTATTGCCAGAGGCATTTAGCAGTTTTTTTTTTTTTTTTCTCTTAATTTTCTCATCATGATCATGGTGTACGATAATTTAGTTGGAATTTTTTTTTTTCTCTCTTCTATATCTCCTTCTGTTGGTTTATTTCCTTTAATTTAGAAAAAAAAAAACAGTCTGCCTGTGTATTTGTAGACAATATTTCAGGTTTTTTTCTTCCTTCAAAAAATATAGAAAACTGTCGATTTGAAGTAAATTAAACTATCATTAGGTTTGCCGATGTTGGCTGCACGATCAACACGCTGATCGACAAAGAATGACAATGCGAAGAGACAATTAAAGCCAGGGAATAGCGCGCGGCATTGGTTCCTTTGAAGTTGTATACGAGTAGTATGTGTGTATAGATAAAGTGGTAATTTTTTCCTTCTTCCATAATCTTAAGAACCTTTAAATTAAAAATAATTAGATAGGGTGTGCTAATGCATGGGGAATTATGCAACTTAATTACTTCAAAGCAAAGGCTTAGCGGAATTAATCTTAGATTAGGATTTTTTTCAGTTTCTTCGATTTGGATTTGATTTTGAAATATTTTGATAAAATGGCATGAGTATCTACACCTGGCTTAGATTATCATGGACGAGCCTTCTTTTGTAGATATGAGTATGTAGGTTTTCTTTTATCGAAAATCGTTTCCGGGAAGTTGTGACACGTTTTGCAATGAATGAGGTGGTAGGTGTGCTTCCATACCACAGGGTATGGTGGAATCTGGAGATATTTTATTTCTAATATTCTATGGAGAAAGAATATTAGAACCTATATCTGATGCGTACTTTGTTCAGTTAAAACTGTCTAAAATCATAATGAATCAACACTGAAGAGGAGCCTAGTGCTTTAATGGACGGATGTACTCTTAAGACAGGGCAACTCAATGGCATCATCTTCAGTTGAGTGCATATAAAGTATATTAAGACTATATTCACCAATATCAGGTTAATATGCGACCACACTCGTACCGATAAGAAATTTCTTCTACGAGCAATACCGAAATATGACCTAATAATCGTTTTTTTGTGGTTTTAAAGCAAATTCAGAACAGAAGGCATCTTTGATAACATAGTTGGAAAGCACAGCATGCCTGCACCAATTAACAGATAATTACCAAAACTCAAGAGTAATAGAGAGGCACCTGATCAACAGGTGCTACTAATCCACCATCACCTGATCGACAATACTTCTAAGCCATGAAAGAACGAGAATCCGCAAAAATGAAACACGATTGACGTATGATCAATTACTCAGTTCTGGGCTGAACCGCTTTCCTTAAAGTTGGCTTTTTGTTTGCAAAATGAAACAGTGTGAGCTGAAAAATGTCCTCTCAGCAAAAAAATTACTTTGATCAGCAGAATATATGAAAGAACGTTGTAGGTCAAAGTTTTACAGACGCGAACCACTTATAAAGATACTTCTAGGTATGCTCTGTTGCTCTACACATTCATTAAATCCACACTAATGGATCATTGTCGCAGTGAATTGAGTGTCTATTTTACACTACTGGGTCTCTAAATACCGGAGAACACACAAAAATTAAACGACACCTGGACTCCCTAATAATATAAAATTAAGTGGCTCAAGAAGGGCTGCACTGACTTCCTTAAAGTTCGCTTTTTGTTTAAGTTAAACAGATTTTTACTACTAAAAGATATGAGTTGAAAAAAAAAGCTTTTTGATCAGCAGAATATAATTTTTGATAAGCAGAAGCTAATTTATTGATGGTTAGACAAAGTATGGGGATCAGCAAATAAGAATATGTGAACAGATTATCTGAACAAATGTTTTCTTTTTGTTTTCAGAAAAAATAAATGATTTGATCAGCAGAACGCATTTTTTTTTTTGTTGACTGTTATTAACAGGAAAGTTGAAAAAATGATTTTTTCTTATGCTCGTTGTCTAGCCCTAGCTAGTATGACAGACGCATAAATAGTGGATAAGGGTTTCTCTTTCAGTTGCGACATTGTAACTGCGACAGTGTTATACCTATTTTGACTCCATCGCTTCCTATAGGCCAGTGACCCGTAGTGATCGCTGTTAATCTGGGGATATCTTTGCGCGTTCTATTTAGGAAGTCGGTTGTTTTAATTTTGTTGTAGTTTGGCCACATCCTTCTGGATATGACATAGTTTGTTAGCCTAGTCCATCTGAGGTTGGCTTTTATAAGGAAATTGAGGAGATTTCCGCATTGTCCGCGCGTTGCAGAAACTGCATTGTTTGATTTGCAGTGTGGCTTGGCAGTGTCTTGTTGAAACCAGTAACCGTCCAGACTTTTTTCATACATTTGTGGGCAGACATAATGAGCCAACATTCACCGATATCGATTCCCATCGACTGTTTCGCCTTCTCTGAAGAAAAATGGCCCAATGATGGTTTTGGCGCAAACGCCAGACCAAACAGTCACTTTTTGGTTATGCAATGATTCTCCGTTCTCCAAATGCGGCAATTTTGCTTGTTAACGGCGCCAGAGAGTGTGAAATTGGCCTCATGTGCTTCCAAAAATCAGGTTCAGTGTCAACCATTCGAGCGGCTGTTTGGCCGTATTCCAAGCGACGTGGACGGTCTGCCGACAATATTCTTTAAGTCAATTGAACTTTATAAGGAAACAAATGCAAATCATCCTTCAAAAGGTAGTTCCACTGACGCCAAAATGCTGAGCGCGGTGACGATACGACACATGTGGGTTCTCGGCAACACTCTCTCAACCAGTTTATTGGAACATCTTAGGCGTTGATGAACGGCATGTCGACGATCTCCCACTGTCCCCTGCTCAACAAAATTTGACACCAAACGATGAATAGTGTTGCCAGATGGTGCTTGTTGGCCACGATATTTTCGACGATATGCAATTTGAGTTAACACAACTGAACGACTATTTTCAATGTATAGCGTAACTATTTTGGCACGTTGTTGGGACCTATAGTTTTATGCCGTTTCCGAAGAGCAATTTTTGTTGACGGAGAAAAACTACACATGACTATTTTACACTCGAATGCTTGTCAGACGTTGCCGAGTAGGCCCACAACTTTTTTTGTTTTTGTTTCCTTTGATTCGAACCTTGAATCTTCGGTTCAGTGATAGCGAACATAACCACTAAGCTACTGCGCCGATGATTGCGCGCCGATTGGAAAAAGATTTTCTTGCAGATTATTTTTTTTTTCTAATGGTTAGTTATTATTTTTGCTGGTCTTTCAATTATTTACCTAGCTGATCACTATTTACATTACCGTTAATCAATGAACATTGAAATCCACAAATTCCTTTAATCCCAACAGCACTGCACCAGTGGATGGGCTCTTGTATGGTTGTGTTGTGTAGGTATGAGAAATTTGTTTTTTTTTTTTGCAATTTTCCTTAAATTTGTTTGTTTTCTTTTCGATTATGTTTCTCTCATCACACCTAATTCGAAAACTCCTGTTGATTAGAAGATTAGACAGTCTATATTCTAAAGTGCAGGTTTCGATTGGACCTTTAGAAGCCAACCAAATGCTGCTGTTATAATCAAATAAAAGTCAGCTGAAAAATCACGACCAAAAATCGTACCACATATATCTAATGATCTTTATTTGCACTGCTGTTCATTGCTTTTCAATGACTGCACATTGCAATGTACATGGCTAGCTACTGTATCTTAAACATTTAGTGCCAGCCAATGATAAAGATAATCTCGAAAGACCCACTGGCTATAATCTACATCCATTAGTAAGTAATGGTAGATACACCAATCGGATCATGTTACAGCCGATCTGTATTTCCGCCTCCGCAATCTTTTGACATCAAATAAGGATCTTGCTCTGCGCCACAATCTCCGATCAAAAAACCATTCGTGCCCACACCATATAAGTATCATTTCACCAGGAATATTAAACCAAATTAATTATATGGTACGAGTATCCATTAAAAAAAAAAAAAAAACAATGCGCTACTAAATGTCAAGCTTTCAAAAAAAACCCCAAACAAACAAAACCTCTCAATTTAAGTCTCCAAAATTGGTAATGCCTTTCATCGAAATCAAACGCCATTCGAATAAATAAAAAAAAAAAATACATATTTCCAAATAAACAACAAAACATAAAATAACTATTTAAATTGTGACTTTTATTAAGTTGCAGATACAAATTTGTATCTGGTTTCAGTTATGTGTGCCTGTTTGCTGTCGTAGTTGTTGTCTGTTTTTTATTTAATTCTATGTCACATTAAGTGAGTTCTGTCGCTTGATTAAAATATAAAGTCCCCAAACGATAATTCCCGTTCACTTTGTATCTCTTTTTGTTTTTTTTTTTTTTGTTGCTCGTTGGTGGTATGTGCTTGTTTTATTTTTTTTTTTTTTTTTTTTTTAATAAAGCCAAGTGCGGACACCATCACATACATTTAATGTATACGTATCTATAGATACAGCTACATCATGTATAGATTAAATTGCATTCACACATTTAAAAAAAAAAAAAAAAACAATATCATTGGGGTAAATGTGATGGAGAAAGGGTATAAGGGGATGCAAAAATATCTATACAACGCGAGAATATTGGGTCGCGCAACAATCGCTAAAAAAAAACCAACAGAGAGAGCAAAATAAAAAAATAAATAAATGAACGCGATTGTAAAAGTCAGGCCGCGCAAAAATATATAAAATGCCATGCATTTTATTTATTTGCTTGAAAGGGGGATTGTTTGTGTTATTATTTGATTTTTTTTTTTTTTTTCTGGTCCTCTCAGGCCCTACTATGTACAATCGCTACTCTGTAGATACAAAGTGTATCGCTCTTTGAATTGTTACTTCTGCTCTGCTTTCATGATGATGATGGAGCAAAAGCGGTGCTATAGTGGCTGGCATTTTATATAAAAAAAAAAAAAAACTGAAAATCTCCTCCAACAACGCAAACAACAAACGTTAATATAGACAATTCACTGTTATTGCTCCGAGTTGAATGCCGTTTTTTCTGCAGACATTTCAAAAACTCTACTCTAAGATGAGTTACCATAGGTACGAGTACGTATATGTGGCGGAACGGAGTAAATTGCATAGCAAACATAAATACTCGTACACTGTGCAGACAACAGAAAAAAAGATCTATCTATTCGAACAATGCATTTAGATACAGCAAAAACAGCAAAACAGAGCCACACACATCCCCCATGTACCTTGCATATTAATCACAATTGTGAAACTTGCTTGAATAGATTGATAATAAAATTGCTAGTTTGCATTTTAGTGTTGCTTTGCAATTTTGTTTTATATTCTGTTTGCTTGCTGGCTGTTTTATTTAATATTAACTTGTTGACTTTCGCATTTCTCTCTCCCCGCCTGTTGTTCTATAAAATTGTTCTCTTTATTGCATTCCTACGTAAAAAAAAAAAAATCACATCACAAAAAAGGGTGTAGTACTCGTAGAAGAACAGCTTTTGTTTTATCGCCCCAACTATTCGTACTCGTACTTCCCTCTAATGCAATTTCTACCTCTACCTAAGATACAAGTACTCATTGAATATATTTAACGTTTTGTACAATTCATCATGTATGACTAAATCGAAAAGTATCTATAGATAGCCAAGACAATACAATCTAATGTATACTCTTCTGATGTGAAGTGATTGCTTACTGATCGAGAGCGAGTGAGCGAGAGAGGTGTGCTTTGGGGGTTGGGGTTCTACTGAGTGACTGTTGGCTTAATGACAGCATTAAACCTTGACAGATACATTTATGGAAAGTATTTCTGTATCTATGGATTGGGAAAGTGATTTCAATGGTTCTACTCGTATGTGTATTGTGCTGCTAAGCTGGTATTAAATGCAAGAGCTTAGAATTGAATGATTAGGTACCTGTACATTCGGTTGATTTTAATTTATTTTTTCTCCTCTAATTTCATTTCTTATATTATAAAGCGAAGATTTTATTTATTTTTTTTCTTCTAAAAAAGCTACAGCTACAGGTAATTGTATTCTTTGTGCACTGGATGTCATCAATCAAGTCAGAAAGTCAGTAAACTGGAAATATCCGGGTAGAAGAAGATTTAGATGATTATGTGCTCTGCTGTGTGTGCAGTTCTTGTTTTCGTTTCGTTTTGTGTTTATTGCATGGCCAGTTACTTTGTATAAATAAAAAGGTTATATAGATACATTGTATGGTTTCGAATTCTGCTGGTAGCACTTTTGAGTCATGTTGTTGTTTTTTTTTTTACTTTCAGCCGAACAAATTTGTTCTTTAAAACTTCAAGCAGACTTATGACGTGAGAATTGTGGAAGTTATATGGCTCCAAAGTCCAGCTGTTCGATTTTATTGGAGTATGAAAAATACGTTAATTAGAAGCTCAATTTATTTTCGACGGGCGACGCACGTTCAAAGTTATAAGTAGTAGAATCCAAACTGAGTATCAAAAATCGAATAAACCTCGACTGACTTAAAGGACATCCATCACAGTGTGAGCATACAGCTATTTGGTAAAACTAGTCTTCTATACTCACCGATCCACGATTGATGTTACGAAGTTCTGGCATTCAACTGTATCCTTCAGAGCTTATTTCAATCTAAAAGAACATAACAGACATCCTACAAGCTGTAAAAATTAGTAGGAAGAGTAATTACTATGTACATTGAGAGCTAGACTGCCTTAAAAGCTCTGGAATCAGTAGCAGATACATTAAGACTAGTGTGGTCAGAGTGCGAAATAATATTCAATTTGCGTAACATTATTCTTAAAATTTACGTCCGGAAGTAGGTAGTAAACCAGCTGGAATAATCTTGAAATTAAGAATAACGAACTTGACATTTTTTTTTTCTACACAGAGTTTGGCATGGGTCAGTGGTTGAGTTTGAAGATCACATGATCTGTGGTTCGAGTTTAATATGCTCAGAATTTTCAATGGGCAGACCCTATCCCTACTTAATTGAGAGAAGGTAGATCAATATCTAGACTAGTTGTTTCAAACTCTGGTCATCATACGGTCTCGGCCCGCGGAAAAAAAAAAAAAAAAAAAAACAAACAAAGTTGAAACCATTTATCAACTATAGACAAGCCCATGGAGTCCAAGGTTCGAGTGACAGCAACACCAAAACGTTTGTTCACGGTCTCCCCTCTAGCGAACGTCTGACAAACATCCGATAGTAAAATTGTCATGAGAGGCTCCTCTCAATCGAACAAACTTCCCATCGCAAACGGCATAATACTGTAGGGTCCTTACTGATGGATACAAAAAAACAGGTAGAAAGTGTAAAGTAAAAACGGATTAACCTGCGTTGGACAGTCTCAATTTGAAAGGAATGGGTATTGTAATAGGGTGACCGGCTAGAATATTCAAGGATTGGCCTAACAAACGTAAAGTAAAGGGATTTCGTGATATAAGGGTTCGAGAAATCCTTGAATCAACGTTTCAAAAAGTCTAGCGCAGAGTTGGCTCTGCTAATAATGCTGTCAATATGACAACGGAAATAGAATTCTCTGTCATAGATAACACCCAAATCATGCTCTAAAGTGACGGAATGAAGAAGGACTAGTGGAACACGCTTTGAACGCAGATTGGAAACCTATTCAAATTATCTTAGAGTGGGTGAGAGACAGCGGGAGATTTCCATGTTATCAGCATAACTAAAATACAAATCTTCAATGATACAGTCAGCGTCATTAGTCAAGATGAATATCAGGGGACCGAGGTGGCTACCTTGAGGTACTCCGGCGGTGGCTTTAATGTTATCAGATACAAACGATCTAAAGAGGACGAACTTGTGTTCGTCCAATAGCTAGAGGTATGGAGAGGAGACAAATAGGATTTTTGGTGTGGTATGAAGGTACTTTTGTCTACGAAGAGAATAGGTAGCGTCGACTGAATGCTGTTACTGTCTTCTGCTTTGCTCTATTCTCTTCTCCACTTTTCATAGATATACTTCCAATACTTTGGAAGCTATACAATGTTATTCATTTTGTGCTCTATGAATTTAATTTAAATAAAATAAAAAGTATTAAAGGCTTGTGTCGAAGACAAATGGCCGCCACCTGTGATTCTTTTGAGGTAATTTTTGATTACTTTTCGGCACATTTTTGGGTGTATTGCGGCCATAACTTCACGGATGTTGGTTTTTAAGTGCTCCAGAGTTTGGAGATTGCTTGCGTAGACTTACATCTGTTGCTTACATCAATGTCTTCAAAGTCAGGCTAAAGAAAAGTTTCTTATCATTTGAGCATAGCGCAAAGACTTCACCGTAACAGTGGCGCCCTCGTCGTTTTCAAAAAAATATGTTCCGGTCACGGCGTCGGTCCACAGCGCGCACCAACCTGTTACCCGTGGTGTATGCAATGACCTTTCAACGATCACATTTGGATTCTCAGGACCCCAAATTCTGCAATTTTGTTTATTTACGTAGCCGCTGAACGAGAAATGGGCCTCTATGTTGAAGAAGATTTGTTCGATAAATCGGCGTTAACTTGTTGATTTTCCAGCACCGAATCGGCGTACGTGCTGCGCATTCTATGGTCTATGACGTTGGTTAAGCGATCCATAATGTAAAATGACCAGGCAAGAACTAATTACCTGTTACTATGGATGACAGATGGATTTGACAGATGTCATATGGCAGGGATGTGAAATCACAATCTCAAAATGTTAGTACAATAGAATTAAATCGACGAGATTTCAGAGCAATAATTCTTTGCAATTCTCGACGGGAGATTCGGCCAGATGACTTCTGTTCTATGGAATATTTTAACACCCTTTAGGACAGGGTACGGTTTAACTTCTACGACCACTCTCATACCGGTCGTCCAAATCAGGTGTCTACTACTGAAACTGTGGCCACGATCCAGGTATTAATGCTCAAAGATAGTCTAGGACTACTTGAGCAGCACTGGCATAAGTATGTTAGATCACCCTCCTAAAATTTGCTTGAATGCTAGGCAATTGAGATATTTTACAGAGGAGCGATCATAATTTTGGTTCGATAATTGGTCCAATACCGGTGAAGAGTATATCACCAAAAATGGTCACTACTTTGCAAAAAAAAAAAACATGAACAGAAAAACCAGAATTGATCTTACGTATCCACCCCGCTGATCTTAACCATTTGTTCTGCTTAGAATGCCAAATAAAATTCATTCACTGTCACTTCCGTTATACGATTAATTGTTGTTATGGGATTAATTCTAGATTTTTTTTTTAATTTTTTACTAAACAATGGATACACTCATCTTGTTAAGATTATGACGAACATGAGCAGGTGATTTCTTAAAAAAAAAAACAAAAAACAAATCTCTATAGCGCCTGTGAACAGTGAACAACAAAAATATATCACCACTGAACGATCGAACTATTATAATAAAACAAAAGAAAATTTAAATTTCTAAATAAAAAAAAAAAATTAATCCGCAATAAGTAATCAAGTAATCAAGACCACATTGAAGTTTTATCACTTTCCTGTCTCTAGAGAGAGACACAGACAAAATAAAAATTCACTTTATTAGGCACCAGATAACGTATCTGCATATAAATTTCTTAATAATAAATTCATATTTTTACTCATGAAAAAAAAAAACGAATGCAAATTTTAAAAAAAAAATAAAAATATCTTTTTTTCATAAATCGACTTCACGCAGAGAGATTAACAGTATGTTGTCTGTAATTTATAAGGTGAATTAAAATGCTATAAAATTAAAAAATAATTTAAAACAGAAGAAACAACAGTGACACGAGAGTAAATAGAACTGCAAACAAAAAAAAAAAAAAAAACAAAAAAAAGAGTGAGAACATAGTTATTTTTAGTTGGATTTAAAGTTGACATTTTATTTTAAAGGATAGCCATTGGAGAGGATTAGAAGCATTTAAAAACTCGACCTTCTTATGCGGTTTTGAGAAATTGTAAAAAGGGAAATAAAAAGTGTCAGGTTAATTTATTTTTAGTTCTTCTCCTCATCGAATGCATTGAATTTTTGCACTGTGCCAAGAACAACATCAGATAGTGACGTAAATAAAAATTCGATATTTATGTCTCAATGAAATGAATTTTTATTATTAATCTTTTAACTTGACAGACCACACAGTGGCAATGGGGATTATTTTTAATGATACTTATGTGCATTAAAATCGACCGTTAAATTAAATCTGCTAGGAAATTGGATTTCTCTTTAAAATTGCGTAAAACGATGACAGAAATATGATAATTTATAGTGAAGAAGAGAACTTGCAGTGAGAAGAATATGAAAGGAAATCGGTCTTGCATAATGGAATATTTTTTTTGAGTATTTCAATGAACGTCGTCCTTGGACTTTATTTAGGATATCGACCAACCGATTGGATCTTTATATCTTTTTGGATAGCTACGAGTATCATCTTTCATTCTCTGCCATGTGCTGTAACTCAAAACGCTTAAGACGTTAAGAAGTCGTGCAGTGGCTAAAGTTAACATCGATCATTAAATAGTCGCATCCTGTTGTGAAACATCCACAGATTACATAAGTATGAATGGAAAATGATGTTGCTTGCACCTATATCGACGTCTTTAGGAAGAGAAAATATAGTAGCGATCACTACCTACTCGTATGATTTAAAAATGTCAAGGACAAGCTTAACGAATGAACGACGGCTCTCAAAACAAATATGTTCTCAAAGCCAAGTTGCCACGTAGCAAATAGTGAACAAGATGTGCTTAAGCTGAAGCTCAGATATGACAAAATGCATAGGGACCCATGTACCTAGACAATACTAGACAGATTTTTCCGAGTACGATACGGTGAAGAGTACTCAGAATTGAAGGAAACAACTGCAGGTGTCCCACAAGGCAGTATTCTTGGACCAACTCTGTATTTATTACACCCAAGGGAAATACCACTAGACAACAACGTCACGGTAGCCACAGTACAATTCTTGCAATCCACAAATGCGCAGATAAAGACACTGTTAAGCTGTAGAATGCAGTCAATAAAGTAATAGATTGGACGCAACAATGACGCATTAAACTTGATGAGGCAAAGTCTACCAAGTCTCTGTCCGTTCTTATCAACAACCAAATAGTTCCTTATGCTAACACAGCAAAGTACCTAGGAATGATCTTAGATGCCAAGAAGAATTGAATATAAGATAAAGAAAGTTATACTGGCTAAGAAGACGTAATGCCGTCTGGACGTATGGCATTTAATTATGGAGCTGTACGTACATACAACAAATATTATATTAATAACAAACATTTCAAAATAAAGTCCTTCGTGGAATAGTCAACGCCCCATGGTACGTAAGATACAAAGGATTACATCGTGACTTGCACATCGACCCGGTGACAGATGTCATTAAAAAGAATGCAAAAAGCTTGCAGATACACATCAAATCCGAGATAGAAGTCGTCCTAGATGTACATAAATAACGTTCGCAGATTGTAAAGCTTATGATTTCACTGCGAAGAGAAATTGTTCAAAAATAAAATATTTTCTCGTACGCAACAGAAGTAGAAATCATTTGTCGATCTTCCTTAGATTGGAAGGCGTTTTAGTGCGGTTAGAATCCCACACTACTATGTAGGGTATTTCATTTTCTTTAAAAAAATAAAAGATGGTTTTTCTGAAGGGTATTTCCAAGGAGATACGAGTATATTACTAAGTACGAGTTCTCGTAAGTGACAACAGCAATCTGATTGAAAATTTAGGAGTTTATTGAAAGGAAGGTTCTTAAAATTGACAGAGTTCATGGTTAACTAATTGGAAGACACCCTGTATTTATTTTGAAACGTAAGGGGATTTATATGAATTTTCACGGTTTGAAGCCGAATTATATCTGCTTTTTGTTAATAAAATTGGGGGACTTTCAAACAAACAGGAGACCTACTCGTATGTGTACGTCCTGAGTGTTTGACTTCCATCTTCCATGAGACTCAAATGTACTTACAGTATTAGAAATCCAATGTGTTTTACCATAGTTCGAAAAATACATGTTATTACTGCTCTGAATGTGCCCTTAATGAATGCTAGTCTGAAGACACTCCCTACAGATACTACCTACATACATCTGCAAGACTTTGTGGGCACTTATGAGTATTATTAGTGGAATGTTTGTTTAAGAAAATTATGGTAGATATACCACAAGCAATGGAAGTTATCAACGCCTGAATAAATGGAAAACCACTCCAAAAACTGTCCATAAAAGAAGACTTGTGCTTGTGAAAGAAGAAAGAAAGATTGAAACTGAACCAAAAGTCGATGGAAAGCACAAGAAAATGTTGGTCATATTATGAGAAAATCTTAGACGTAGATAAATCACATTTCAAGGGTAGAATTACTGATCACACATGACACAATACCCTTAAAAAATAGTAGATATGGCAGCAATTCAGTATATTCCTTAGACGACACGCCACCTAAGTATGTAGTGCTGTAAGGGAAACAATTGCTATCCGACGACTTAAAGAAACACAAACCCTATCCAATATGGAGATACAAAATATTATTTGGTGTGTAAAAGTTCTAGCATTCGAGAAAAAGTCGCATTTTTATAATTCTTAGATAGTCTGTCTGCTTTCAAAGCCTTAACCTTATCAGTCATAAAGTAACCACTGGTCACCACTGTCGTGTTTAGTTAACCTTTTCGGGACTCCAGTCGACAGCGTCAACTCCCCTTATTGGTAGTAAAGCCTTCTGTATCGTTAAGATCAGTCTTAAGTCTACTCAATTAAATTCACCACAACAAGCCAACCAACTCTTTCTACTCGTATCTTCACCCCTATTCGCGAACTTAAAAAATCCCCAACGTATATCCTGACTGATATAATTCACTGTGGCTACTGTGTTCTAGAATTAAAACACCTTCAACGCATGAAAGTTTCAGCAGATACACGTTCTAGACTCTGTCAAGAATAGATTACAAATTTTATGTATGAAAGCTACTCGTACGAGTACTTCAATAATCTGATCTTTGGCATAAAATTACGAAGCGCTAACTTCGTTATTAGCTCGAAATTAAATACACAGATACTGCTGTTGAGAACATGCGGTTTCAAAACATCTTTACTAGTGCGGGAATGTGTGTAAAATATGAAGACTTCTTAGAAAAGAGCCCAGAAGATTACTGAGTAATTCAGATCACACTTAAATTGTTCAGATTTCAAATATTTTCTTTTAGATATTATAGTGGCTTGAGAGGTGCAAAAAGAATACGATTATCTATATAATTATATCGAAAAGTTACGAATAAAAAGACAAAAATATGGGTTTCATTAGTTTCTCTTTACTCCATGGGTGAAAACCTGGTTAAAGTGCGGGGGAAAATGTATGCATTTTTGTGTTTACTCGTAGATGGCGTTACAATTACAATAAAAATTGTTCCATGGTCTCGGTTGGTATTTGAACCTACAACCTTCCAATTAACAGCCGAACACGATATAACTAAGCCACAAACCATTTAAAGGAATTTAGTAGAGTGATGGTTAAAAGCACAGTCAGAGGTCGTTTTATACGTGCGGTTAAAAAATCTTCTCAAATTGTAACTCTTTGGCAGTTGGAAGATATTTTGTTAATTAAAAAAAAAAAAAAAAGCAAGGAACCTGCCTCTCTTGAATCAGCGAATGCTTTGGGCTTGTAAAATTGCAAATGGAATAAAAACTAAAGGCTATCAAAAGACTAATTACAACTATTTTTCATCACATTACCGTAAAATACAGAGTGTTTTAGAAACACCGAGGCAAATTTTAAGCAAAAAAGAGAAGTAACGAGTGAGCCATCTGCTGGTTTCTTTCTAAATTAGTTGCTTTGACACTGACAACTACGTTCGGGCTTTAAAAATAGACAGCAACACAGTATCATATCTCCGAGGTACGAAATGAATCGATTTTCGTTTGAGCAATGTGATGTGAAATATTGAAAACTGATTTCCAAAGTGAGTGCTGTGTTGCTGAAACAGTACGAATTTTTAAAAGAAATTTCGGTCGAAATAATGCCTGCTGTATGCAGTTTTGTGAAGAAAGTTCCTAAGATTGGCAAGCTAATTGTTAACAGAAGTTATCCTCGTGTTTGTCCTGCGCAATCAGCCGAGATTATTGCTGCTGTTGCCGAAAGTGTGCGCCTAAAGCGGAAAACCTCATCTCGCCCATTTTTCTTTGAAGATGAAGATGGCAACAATGTTACGATCAACGGAGAGCGCCTCTGAGGCATGATAATCGTATTTTATTTTTTTTTATTTTTTCGTCCAGAAACTAGGGAAATTAACTTGAATAATCTCTGGTTCCAGCAAGACGGCGCTACATACCATACAAACTGTCGATATTTTGCGCACCAAATTCAATAATCGTGTAATCAGACGTTTTGGCGATGTTGCTTGGCCTCCGCGTAGTGGCGCCGTTGCACTTTTTCTTGTTTGGTGCCATCAAAGAGCTACATATGTTATGCTGACAATCCAGAAACGATTCAGGCACTTAAGCATAATATTCGTGAAATAGAGCCTCAAACCATCGAAAATATACTGCAAAATTATTGTTGCAGGATGGGTTACTATCAAGCGGCATCCATTTAAATGAAATTATTTTCCATAAATAATCAGAAACTCTCTTCAATAAATCAAGAAACTTTAAAAAATATTAAATGGATTTTTTTTATACCAATTTTAAGCCGTCTGGCCCTCTCTTTATAAGTAGAAGTCTAAGGAGGTTAGATTTTTTAACGTGTTTTTTGCTACCATACCATCTCCTTGTATTCCGGTCCGGCTACTCCAAGTCGTTACTAATTTCGATGAACATATTTTTAATTTTCTTAAAAAATGCATGACTTTTAAATTAGAGCAGTTAAACAAAAGAAGTTATGGCAAAACGACAGCTAACTTTGTTTCTAAAAACATTTGGGTTTTCACATCTGACTTAGCTTGTGCAAAGCTTGTAAGGAAGTAGATATTAAAACTGCGTTTACTACTAATACAACTCTCTACCTAAGAATTTTTACTAAAATTAGAAAAAAAAGTAACAGTAATGTAGGTAGATATCATACGGGCAGATACAGTCAAACCAACTCATCGATTTTAAAGTCGCACTGTAATTGCCAAGCAGTTCATTGGGGTAATTTTTTGCCCCAAGATCCATGTGGCATCACAATGGACCTATAATTGGTCTAAGTGTCTCGGCCTCTTAGCTGGTAGTAACTTCAACTTAACCTAGTATTATCAGAGACTCTTCCTTCCTTTAAAATTTTCTGAGAAATCTCCTGAAAATATTGGAAAAAAATCAGGCACCTAAATCATCTAACTACGTTGTAAGTCGAACAATGGGTTTATTGATGGAGTATTCCTGTGGCACTAAGATTTGATCAAATGGGTATGGTAGATTTGATCAAACGGTATAGATACATACCATCACTTCCATGTAGACGATTACGCCTACAGAGACACATGGACCCGTGAGACGTCTTAAAAAAAAAAAAACCCTTCTCGTCTTATTTTAGACCGCAACCGGGGAAAGTTGGTCATATGACATTTATAACAATAGCGCATGATGTCGAAGGTTTCTAATTGAAAATGTGGTTACAAGATACCTTCAAAATCGTGTCATAGGTTTCCCGATAAATCGCACAATACCCATCCAACCACAAATCAAATCCAAATTAACAACCCATTTTCTGCCTCTTTAATTTCAAATTATCAACACTTTTTCATCGGTATTTTCCCCCTTTTCGAGGGAATCAAACCACAAAGGTCGTTAGAAAACAACATAAAAATGAAAAAGTCAGTCAAATTAAAATCTCATAATTTCCCCACCAAACGCAACCGCATAGTACGAGTAGTGATTGCAGTGGTTTCGATATTTTTCATTTTCAAACTCTAACCAGAAAATCGTTAGTCCTATAGTTACAGATACTTCTCCTAAGGAAAACTACTTACAAACTCATTAACAGCACATGCTATGAGAACACTTATCTTACCCTTTCTCATTCTATCGCTATTATAACCTACCTTTCGCCTTCTATGCTCCATTCTAATTGCAATTTGTCTCCACAAAAAAAAAATTCATTCCAAAAACCATTCACTATAACATTGCATGGCAACCCAACATTTTTATTTAAACTCTCTTATCGGAGTGTTTCCCAATTTTTATTTTTTTTATAAAAAAAAAAAATGGAATGACGGCAAAAACCTAAGAAAATTACATTAAATTGGCTTCAATTATTGTATTAATTTTTTTTTTTTTTTTGGGTTGGTTTTGGTTCCCTATTTGTGTGGTTAGTTTCACGGTTTTTTTGTGTTTTTTGTTTGCCTAATTCATTATTTCGTGTGCGCCTTTTTTCGCTTATCCTATTAACGCCCACTTTTATATAAAAAAAAAGGAGTGAAATAAGAAAACTAAATGCATTCGGTTGGATCACGAAAAGTTGGAAAGTAAAAGGACAAGGAAACAGCAAATAGTTAAAAATGATATAAAAATATTTTTTTAAAAAAAAAAAAAGTTTTACCTAATTTTTGATTTTTTTGGAACAAAATTTTGTATTTTATCCTGGTTGGTTTTGCACGTTTTTTTTGGGGGGGAAATCTATCAGAATCACTGTCACTTTGTCAATTCCCATTGCACAACTATTTTTTTTTTTGAGTATTTTTTTCTATAACATTTTTAATAAATTTTAGAATTTTTTTTTCTATATAAATAACGGCATAAATTTGCATAATTAATTTCCTAAAATAAATGAAAAAATTTTTCACACATGTCACATAAGTTTTTGTAGATAAAAGTTCATAAAGTTCGATCGAGCGATATATTTTTTTTTTTAAAAAAAAAAAAAACCTTATATCGCGTTACTAGTAATTTTTTTCCGAAAATCTGCAAAAACCGCCGCACTGAACGAACGTTTAAATGCGAATGCGACTCTAACTAACGATACTTCATAGACGGAGCTTAGTCTTATAAGCATTTGAATCGGATACAAAAAAATTCACATTTTTTATTTAATTTTTTCGCTGTACAGAGTACCTAGAGTGAAATACACCACACACAACTGAATATACCACTTAATCTCGCACACTGGTTATGTTACTACACCATGCAGAAATAACGTTAAAAAAAAAAAACACAGAAACAGCAGCAGTAGGAGACGAAAAAAAAAAAAAAAAAATCAAATAAATTGAAATTCGTATCGCTCAGATACACTTTTACTGAGAGCTTGCTAAGCGCTGTGTACGCTGACTGTTTTCTGTGTGAAGTTGCTGCTGCGGCGACGGCAGTCGCGTTTCTGTCTTTAGATGGATTTTTGCTCAAACCGTGAACCCGAAATGAGGTTGTTTCAAAAATGAATACAAAAAAAAAAAAAGTAGCAAATATCTTTTTGCATGATTCCACTTTGCTAAAGTTAATGTTACACTCTCTCTCGGTGTATATCTGAGAGATGACGGTATTGTTGTGTGCTTGGGGTATATTAAGAATTCAACGCGTTCTTCACACAACCGTCATCCACGTCACTGTGCGGTGTATTGAAACTTTGATGGCAACTTGATGGACATTGAAGTATCTTTTGCATGTTTGCTGCTTCGTTTCTACCTATTACTATACTCAAACTGTCTCGTGATCCTTCTCCTCCCATATTTATCCAACCTTACGTGGTAAGCCAGTTGTTTGATGAACCACACAACACAAACTAGAGAGAGAAGCAATAAAAAAACAAAAAAAAAAATGCAACGCCCCGCCATGAGGAGGAAATTCACCATATCACCATACACTCCAAGAGTATCTGCGCATTAACGAGGGTATCTGTTTGTGTGCAAATATCTCCCCTTTAGGTGCAGTGGGGTGCCCATTTGCACACTTCTTTACCAAGGCATGGTGAAAAAAGCACACTTGCACGCAAAGACAAAACGTTCAACAAAGCGGAACCGCGATGCACAGAGTGTATTTTTCCCTGTTTAATAGCTCACTCGCGTGGAACATGCATCCAGCGGTGGGGGGGGGAGGTATGTCGTCCATGTCCAACTCACCATACCACGTCTGCAAAATTTGTAGAAAAAAACAAAAAAAAAAAACATGGTAGGTACGTATTTCCTTGCTTGTTTTTAGGGTTGAAAATTAAAAGCCTTTTGTTTTACATCCCTCATCCGTGTATTCATCCCCCTTACACACTCCTACTTCACAAAAATAATTAAAGAAAAAACCTACATGCAAGTGAATGGAAACCTGAAAACCGGTCTCCGTTTCCCATTCATTGAAGGGGTAAGTACTCGCACTCATAAATTTGCCAATCTTTGACTGTGTGCTTCACTTTTAGAGGGGGACTAAAATTCAAAATAATTTTCTGCGCAAAAGTCACCATTCACCACTCTCTTTTCTGAGGTGAATTTGTTGTGTTTAACATTATTCACTAGTACTTTGTTCCCCCTGGCACTCCCACCCACCCCCGTACCGCATAGATACTTATTGTTCTCAATGGCATATCAAATGGAAAAATGATTTTCATGTTCTCATGTCAGAAACAAAAAACAAAAAAAAAGAGGAAAAAGGAGAGAACAGAAAAAAAAAGAAAAGAAAAATTGTGGGTGTTACACGTATGGGCTATTAATATCACATGACTTAAAACACTTGATACCTAGGGGTGGAGTAGAACCCCGAGACCATGCGATTGGAGGGAATTTTCGCACCAATTAGTTCGTTGTGATGGAAAATAGAATTTTTTTTTTACTCGTCTTGCTATAGCAAGTCTTTTGCTTGGTCATATTCGATTTGAAGGTCAGGGTTAATTTTAAACATTTTATAACTTTATAACTTTATAGCGATTTATAAGAGATACTCGTACTCGTACCTATTGACAGCCCGATGTGTCTGGTAGTGGTAAGAGGATCCGTACGTTGAAATATTCATCCCCTAAAATGATATATTTTTGAAAATTTCTATGGATGCCACTTTTAAATTGAATAATTGTGAGGTAAAATTGCTCGTTTGGGTTTTAGTGGTCAGTTTTAAGGAGGGTGGGGGGTGCGTGCGGTCGGTTGGAGATGATGTTGTTTGATGATGAAAATAAATTGTCCTGGGTGTTGAAGAGCGATGTTTTTCTGGAGTGTAATTTTGCTAGGATGAATGTGCAAATAGGTATACTCGTATTCTGTGGTCGAGTCTTGTTAGCATTGTGACTTTGTGAGATGTAGATACCGACTATGTATATTTTATGAGGGTACATCTTTTTGAGAGCATTTAATTTTCAAAGGCCGCTTGTTGCTTCTACACCTTGGTGGGATATAACATTCATGAGTTAGAAATGTATAAATGTCAGAAGATTTTCGAGATATTCTTAATTTGATTCGGATATAAATTAATTCAATTAACGCCTTAAATTTATTTAAAGGTCAATTAAAATTTCTGAAACAATATACGAGTGTTAAAAGTTTATTTCTTTTTATAAGATGATGAGTATAAGGAGGTATATTAGTCATTAGCATTCTTGTTACGAATTTAAGAAATAATTATTAAATAGTTAAACTTATTTTAACTTGTTTCCATACGTTGAAAAGCAGACGTTTTCAAGGCAGCTTTTCTCACTATTAACCCTTCCTTAAGACTGCGCTGGTACGTATCTGGCCCTTTCACATTAAAAACAACTAATAAGTATTTATCTATGAATAATACATACATATATCGAGGCTGAGGAAAATATAGAGGTGTGAATTTTCCAGAGTTAAACAAAAATAAAAAAAAAAATTGGCACCCATATTTCAATGGGGACTCACGACATATAGGTGTATATATGCAGTTACAGGGACTCACAGTGGAAAAAAAAACAAAACACGACTGTTCCTTTGTAAATTGTTTCGATTTCAAATTTTGGAAAAATCGTTAATAGTCAACAAAATGGCTTTTTTTTGCCGTAAAATGCGTCAAACATCTGAAGAACTTGTTTGCACACATGTCAACAATTTGAATGCAATCTCCTTACATATGTTAGAAATAACCAAATAATGTTAATAAGTAAAGTACCGTTAATCGAATTTTTACCGAAAAACTGAGTACGCAGTCGAATTGCGAACACCCATGTTGCTGAAGATATAAATTTTTATCGATAGATTCTCGAGAAAATTGAATTTTAAAAAAAAAAAAAATGGCTTTAAGGAAAGTACCATTAATTTCGAGGCTAGAATGGAAATTTGAATTCTGCCCCACATGGTTCCAGCTATGAAGTTGGGAGACAATCCATCCAGGCGTCTAGACTGCAGCTCAAGGTACAGACAAACGGATAGACAAACACACGAAATTGCGAAAACCACTTTTTTTAGTTCCTCTATTACAGTAATACAAAGATTGATTAAAATCTCGAGATCGATTCACAATAAAAATTCTTGCCCCTGTAAGTAAAAACCAATCCAAGTTAGATCCGAACTGTAACTAAGTCCGAGAGCGACACTAATTCAAAAAATAAAAAATTCTGAAATCATTTCGTAGACATTTTCAATGGTTGAAATTTTGGTCGAAATGACGCAGCATCATTCTCGAACTTGGGTCAAAGTTAAATATTTGGAAAAAGCCCCTTTAATTTCCGAAAATTTTCAAAAGCTTGGTAGTCAACCTGTAGAGAATCACAGTATGTATGTACTATGTAGGTACATATGTATACAACTTTTGCACCTAAAAATGAAAGACCGAGAAGTGGAACTAATCTCTCTATCACTTCGGCGAAACTAAGACGGTTGCGCTTGATATTTCAAAGGCATTTGACAGAGTTTGGCATCAGGCTCTTTTGTCGAAAATGCGTGCATATGGCGTCGATGAGTCTCTTCTTCAATGGAATAGAAATTACCTTTCTGGGCGTTCAATACAAGTTGTTTTGGACGGCTTTAAATCTGCAATTCACCAAATAAATGTTGGTGTTCCCCAAGGCTCTGTTTTGACTCCGACTCTCTTCCATATTTTTATAAATGATCTCTTGGCTGCAACTTCAGTACCCTCAGTTTTTCATATTCGTTCCTTAACTCTCGCCCCTGCTCTTCGGGCATAGAAGAGAAACGGCAACGTATGTTAAACACATTAAATTCCTACCTGGACAGCATAATTAAATGGGGTTCAACCAACGGAGTGGAATTTAATGCTTCCAAAACACAATTCTGTCTTCTGACTCTCAAGCGAAACCAAAACCCTCAGGCATTATCCATGGATGGTACTTGCACCATTGAAACCGAAAGACTTGCCATTCTCTGTACTAGTATGTGTATTAATAACCATATTCGATGAAACGATCACATATTCGGATTCCTTAAACGGTGCAAGAAATATTTTACCCCGTCTGATCTGGCCTCAATTTATAAGGTATTCATCCACCCTAAGCTGGAATATAACGCCCATATAAGGTCTGGTGCACCCAAGACCGTTCTGCACATTCTAGACAGGGTACAAAATCGCGCGTTAAAACTTATAGGTGATAGAGACATTATGAATTCCATACATTCACTTGAGTCGGAGAAATGTCTCGTGGCTCTCCCTATTTTATCGCTTTTTTCCTAAAAAAAATGCTCCAGTGAAATAGCCAGTTGCATTCCTCCCCTTCAAGATTTTACCCGCAATACGCATCGTGCTTCGAATGCACATCAGTTCACCCTTAAGCCCAACTTCGGTCGTACTGTCAAATATAGGGATTCGTTTATAAGCCGATCGACACGAATGTGGAATGATCTACCATACTCTGTATTTCCCCATCACTACAACCTTCAAACATTTAAAGCAAACGTGCAAAGGCTCCTCCTTTGTTCCTCTTCCCCCTTTTCATAGCACCCATGCTCTGAAACTGTTTAAGGGTATTCATATCCCCTCCGGTGTGCGCTGATTATAAAAAAAAAAAAATATTGGTCTCCTGTAATCGAGAATCTCCAAAAAAGCGGGCTTCTCAATTCTGTCTGTCTGCCTTTATGTCTGTCTGTACGTTCGATCGACTGTATGCTAAACTTCATACCTTGGATGGTATGTAGGGTCACAATTCAAGGCGACATCAGAATTTTCATTTTAACTTCGACAAATTAACGGTACTTTACGGCTTTAACTATTTTTGAGTTATACTGAGCATATGCTATAGGATTGCGTACCAGATTTTTGCCAACAAATCCGTATAACAGTATTTTCCTTATTGACCGGTTTTTAAAAATCGCCTCAATTTCGGAAATGACTAGGTCGATACGCGTAATAGTTCATGGCATACAAAGTTTTGAAAAATTGCTAACATTTCATATTTTTTCCGATTTTCAACGGAATTTTTTTATAAAAAGTAAAAAATCCTTTTTACGATTTTTTTCAAATTTGGATCTCAGTGATTTGGTGCAAGTACGTTCAACCTAGTCATCCACTTTATTTTTATTTGCACTCAAAAACGGTTACGCACTTCGTGATAAAGTGGGATATTTTAGAAAATTTGGTTTTTCTTTTTTTTCTTTAATTGGCTCCTACCTTGTAGAGAATTTGAATACCAGAATTTTCGATCGAAATAATATTTTTTCTACAACGCATCTTTATCGAGATATTCGCACTCAAAAATTCGGAAAAATTCCGTAGACATATGTAATATTCGAAAAAATAAAAAAAAAAATCATCACATATGTACCTTGTAGAGAATTTCAAAATCCAAAATAGGAGGTACCATTTCTTATTTAGAAGTAATTTTTAAATTTTTATTTCTAGGTTTCCATGGAGCATCTAATATGGTCAGTTCGGCCGACCTTTAAGTTGAATGGCTTAAAAATGTTTGGGCAAAAGTAATTTATGACTTTCATTTAGCAAATGAGAGCAAAACTCTATCAAGTAGACCTCATCATCCTCGTTTTGCTGTATGGCGTAAAAGTTTGAACCTTAACCAGGCGGACCAATAGTTTGTATTAACTGATAGAGGAGCAGATTTATACGGGTTGAACAGCGACATCGAAGATCCAATGTCTAAGTGTGTAAACAATCAAAATTTGTTTGAGATCTGTTTTCAGGGTGTTATGATTAGTGGCGGGTCACAGACGCATTTGGCAATATTTAAGAGAACCTGCTGTATCCATTAAGATAAATAAATAAATACTTTGGTGCTAACAGCCCATACACTAGCCCAGCTTCTCGCAAGCAACTCGTGCTCGAACTGTGCATATTTTAGTTCTCAGACGAATGGAAAGCACGCACCTACAGTGGTCCTTAAAGTAGAAGTAAGTAGAAAAAAGTAAGTATTTATCCAATGGCTACAGCTACTCGTAGTTAACATTATTTCGACCCAAAAGAGGCAACCATTACACACGTTTAGCTAGCTAAAAATGCTTTTATTTCCAAGTCCACTTTGCTACTCCTTATACTCGTACTGCCTACTTAAGTTACCACAAAACCTATAGAATTTCATTAGGTATGTACTTTCATTTAAGAACCAAAGATTTAATTTGTAAGACAAGTAATAAAGTTCTTGAATAACAGCGAAGCAATTTATTATAATTGAAAACTCTTTCAACTACATTAAGATTAAGCCAGCTTACAACACCCCTAAGCGGATGCACCACAATTACATTCATTTTAAATTTTATTAGACAAATGACTAAGATTTCTTATGTTAATGGCTGGTGTGCTTAGTTAATTACTTCATATTGCAGTTGAAACAAATTATAAAATTGAATAAATTCACCACTACTAGTCGTAGTTATTTATTCAAATCGGTTCATGAAAACGTATAGCGTGTTCGTAAGATGTATCTAATTAAGATTAAAAAAATAAATACAAGATCGAATATTAGTGGACATGCTATGTTAGAATGAGGCAATTTGATGCGGACTCATTTTAAAGGAGTTTACTTAAGGTGGACTGGATAGGAGTATGTACAAGTATCTGTGTTTTGTTTTAGAGCTGTACTTTGATGGGAAATATAGAAGTGTTAGGTGATATTTTAAACTGGTTAGTCTACAACGTTTAAAGTTGTAAAATAAATAAGATTCGATTTTTCTAATATAAAATTATCGGGGCTTAAGGAAGTCAACTCGCCACGTTCCGGTTACCTACTTCTGTTCATCATTGGATCGTCGCGTTCAACAAAATACAATCCGATTACGCCGCAGCCGGTCAACCATGGTAGATGCAATAGTTTCTCGATGATCACATTTGGATTCTCAGTTCAAAAAAATTGGCGTCAACTTACAGATACGCAGATATTACAGAACTGTTATTTTCCTAGTAAGATACAACAATTTTAATGCGTTGAACGGTGGTTAAACGATCCATATAGTAAAATGGGGAGGCAAGAATTAACTACCTGACACTATGGATGACAGATGGATTTGACAGATGCCATACGAGTATGGCAGGGATGTGATATCTCAACCTCGAAATGAATAACTTTATGCGAGACAAAAAGAAAAGATGATTTCTGCTCGGAAATTATCAGCAGATGCCCAAACTGATCAACTAAATAGAGATGGCTAATCCCAACGCGATGACCGCCTTCTTCATCAAGCTAGGTTTCCAGTTTTCCAAGTCGATATCCAGTACTTCGGAAGCAAACAGAAAAAATGCTTTAGTAGATGCAAAAAATCATTATGATTAGACGACAGCATGCCCGATGAACTGACTATGCCCCGTCTGTAAGAGAAGGTATTTTATGCTTGATAGAAACTATTGAGGTTAATGATCTGTATCCGATGTGACTGATCGTCACGTATTAGTAAGTGTGGCTTCTGGCCGTACTGATCGACCTGCACCGGATTTCGACTAGAAGATGCGTTACAATGAATTTTTTTCCAACTGCTGAGTTACTCATCGACATCATGATACATTTTGTAGATTTGCAGCAAGCGATCATAGAAGCTTTTACGACAATAAGTCAGAAAAAAAGAATCGGTCTTCAAAAAAAGAGGACAAAACCAAATGCACGTCTGAATTCTATCGGAAAACAAAGAAGGACCTGCCCCAAGCCGTGGACAACTATCGACAGCTATGTATATATAATCAATTATGTGAATGAGGGGTAGCCATGGTGTAGTGCTTGTGACCCAAACTATGCAGGTTCAAGCCCGGACGGAGAACAGTAACCACAGCCACCCGAGCATAAGAGAGAATCGAATAAATTCCGAGTTTCTCCAAACACTACACCAAAAAGGTGTTTCTGCTTGGTAGTACGATGAACTTTGTGTGAATCTGAGTGCTCCGGGATTTGGAAATTTCCTTTAAAAAAAAAAAATAAAAAAAATACATGAACCCCTTGAAGACTGCTGTGGTAACTGAGGCCAAAACTCCTATCTGAACGATTCAAATTGATGCTCTACAAATCGATGTTCCTGCCAGTTGATATACGAGGCCAGGTGCTGGACGATAGGTTAAGTTAGCTGTCCGATAATAAGCAGGAAAAGCGTAGCAGATATTACTCGTACAGAGGCACTTTCGAGAGAAAAATCTTTGGCCAAATGCGAACAATACAATACAAGCTGTATCAAGACTGTCACATCAAACTAGCAGTGTCTTCGAATAACAACTGCCACGTTCGAGAAAATAAAGAATCTTCAAACGATCGAACCTCAATTTTAAAGTTCAAGTGATCGTAGAATGGCAGGAAAATTGACTTATCAAATCTGAAGGAATCACTTTACGAGTCGGGAGCATAATAAGTTCAGTTGACTTGACGGTTTTATCAGTAAATACAGACTGAACAGTAGACCAAATCCTTGTGGTGGGATATTCTGTTCCATTTATACCTATAGACAACTGAACGAAGAAGTTAGCTGTTAGCAGATCTTTCGTTTCGAGATTTGGTTTAAAAGATTTGTCACTATTCAAGGATATTTGAAGCAATTCAAATTAATTCTGAGCACACACCAAGAAGAGGACCCTTCCGTAGTACTTTCAGGTTAGACTCTGCTTAAATGGTTTCAAAATTTTTCCATTCTTACTATTACAGGCTTATCTGCATGCATTCCTAAAGCACTGAAATCTTGAGAGAAGAATTAGGTTTTTTGCCTCCTCACTAGTTTCGTAAGATTACCTATCTACCACGTCTACGCGCCATCGTGTACGGTTGCTGCTGATATATCTCAACACCCTCCACTTTGTCCACCCTGTGCATGGATGCTTTGGATAAGAATCTGATTTTTTTTTTTTTTTTTGTCAGGAAATTATGTTACGCGTAAGTCATAAGGACAGGGATAAGATGGTTTGCATAGGTTGTATCTAGGATAAACTGTGCAGAATTTTAGCCTTTTTTGCTATTAGATGGTGTTAAGATCACATGAATTTTTATCGCACGAAACTTTATTGTTGTCAGTTTTATCTACTCTATGTGGTATACGTTCACACTGGGTATTTATTACATGAGTAGAATTCTATTAATGGTCCCGTTTAGAGCTTCACCAACAACTTTCCATCGAACAGTTCAAATGCGCCCAGCACACCTCTTCCATCTTCTTTCCAAATTGATTATGCAAGAGTATAAGATTTGATGTAGAAAAACTAAGGATACCATATAGGAAAGGTAATCCAAGATGTGTCTGACAAATTTAAACCTCTGCGATAGCTCTAAAATCCCTCTATCGATTTATGTTGATTAGGGAATTTCTCATGGAAGGTTTAGATAACTTATGGACCGAATTTTGGTAGTTAGAAGATTTTGTTGGGTACACATTAAGAAGCGATAACTTATAAAGCTGAAACGACGTTTATGTATCTATTCCACTATGTAATCACTTTTGAAGAAATTTATTAAAGATGCTGATGACAACATACTCGTAGAGTGAACAACAATTTTTTTATGTCCTTGATTCTGTATTGTAAAAAATTATTATTATAAAACGATCCTTCTGGGCATGTTTATAACAAGACCTTATTTTAGCACCACATCGAGGAACGTGTTGGATCGATAAGTGATCATTAAAACCAATCACGAGTGCAAAGACAGTAGTTTCTAAGTCCCAGCTTTAACTGTTTGTAGGGAGAATATCCAAGAGCATAGTGTGCCAAGTCACGCTGTTACATTCTCTCTCGATCAATGATATTTCGTGGATAAAATGTTTGACTGACTGAATTGATCCAAATGTAGATACAAAAAAAAAAAAAAAAAATAAAGACCTCGATTCGCTTATCTGATGAGGCTTTCCAATTCCTCAATACCCTCTGTTTACCTAAATAAGCACTGTGAACCAATAACATTTTTTTGCGTTAAAATATCGCGATCGTCCCCATTAAAACGCGTAATTTACGTAAACTAAATCATTTCTGAATACGAAACAAAAAAAAAAAACCATCATCCAAGCCCTGAATTACACATAATTGCCGGTTTCCATTTGCTGCCTTACGCGAAGGTATTCCAACAAAAGATACAAAAAAAAGCGAGTCAACCCATTAAAGGGTCACTTGTGCCAGTCCATCATCAGTCCTCCAAATAAAGGGAACGCAAAACTTTCTCTTTCGGGCAAGCAATTGTTGTTGACAAACTCATTGCTTTCAAGTGGCCCAATTTCCAAAGTCCAGAAACTAACAGCAACGCATCCTGCCCCTCGGTTGATTATTATTATTATTCTGCTGCGAGTCCTTCGGGCCAAGTATAGGTATCTGCGATTTCGCCATGCACTTGTACCGTTTTTATGTTTTTTCCATGTCTTTGATTCGTTTTTTTCTGGACCATCATGATGGTGATGTGCTCCCAACTACTCGTAAACAGGTAAATCGCGAGAAACCTGTTGTGTAGTAGTGTATGTCGTGTTTTTTTTCTTTTTTGCCTCCAAGGATTATGTAGTGAAGAAGGACTTTTTTCTTTCCAGAGCAAGGCAAGAGGTTCTTCTTTTTTCCAGATTCTGGATCAACGATTTCCTTGTGTTTCACTGATGTGTGTGACGAAATGGGCAACAAACGACCACGGTTTTTGGTCTCGCTGTGTATTTTTTTTTTTTTTTTTTTTGAAAAGGCCAAGATAGCCCATTATATTTGGCACAAAGGTGGACATAAATAAGATTGTGCAGTGCTGCTGCGGTCATAACCGCACAACCGCACACCAGCACTAAACACAGGACACGATGGAAAAAAGACTAAAAGCCAAAAATGAAAAACAGTAACCATAAAGAGAACCTTTTTTTCGGTTGAGTGTCCGTTCTTCCCGGGGAGTCTCTGGTGTTTTATGTAACCAATAAGTGGGTTCCTGTGTGCTTAACTGCAAAAACTCATAAAATACTCGTACAATGTTGCATTGATATGTTGTGGCCCTGGCTGGACAACGGCAACAACGTTATTGTCGGTCGGTTGCTCAATATATATTTTATTTGTTTGTCTTGTTATTTGTTTTTGTTTACTGATCGGTGATTTTCGGCTACCGAATTTGATTGGGAAACAACACACCGTCTGGTTGTTGGTTTTGTTGGATGTCCGTTTACTTAAGATCTTTATGAAGAAAACAATTTTTTTCGGAAGGTAATGGTGTGTTTGTGCTAAAATGCCAAAAAAATAACACCATGGCGGTTAAAGTGGACCATCCACGACCTGAAGAAGTTCAGCTATCACCTACAACTGAATATACCCAGTTTTTGTGGGCTATTTTTCAACTCTCAAGGAGTCTAATTGCCAGTTAGTCGGGCGACGACGAGAACTAACACCGAGAATTTTAGGCTGCTTAAGTATTCTACAAAACATTTATTTACTTTAAAATTCGAATATGGACGATCCAGCTTGACCCACGTCCATCGGAGAGCTTATGTGCTGTGAAAGATTTTTTAGCTCTTCGGCATGTGGTTAAATCTGTAGAAAATTCTCCAGTTTTTAGAAGTCCAACTTGACTCAAGTCAATCGAACCGCGTATGTGCTTTGAAACTGGTCTACCGATAGCAAAATCGATTTATGCCTGAGTATCTATACCTACGAGCGATCAGCCCAACATGATCGGTCGAGGGACCATCGTTATAACCGACACAGACCTATGATAAAGAAATCAAGCAAAAAGTGGTCGTTATAACCGATAAAGTTATATCTGGCTTGTCTAGTGTGCAACTAGTTGGTTCAAAATTGTTTTTAAAATGCTGATCTATCCAAAAATGGCTGCCCTAAGATATGCAATGAAAAATGTAGATACCCATCTATATGTAAATCTAACTTTTCTAAGGAAATACTGTTCAACTGACTTACTATAGGCAGGTCTTAAAGCAAAATATCGACTAAAACCTTTAAAACTATTTTTGTTTCTTATGTTAGCATGTATTCGTATGAAAAAAATTCAATTTGATTTGAAAATATTGCAACTTGAAGGTCGGAAATTATTATAATAAAAACTCCACGAAAAAAAAAAACAAGTTCAACAACATTTCTACTTATAAACCGAGAAATGGAACGAAAGTATCCAGAGTTCTAGGTAATGACTACGAGTATGCAGGGAGTGCGATACTTATTTTTGTTAACTAAAGTTTCCACAGAAATGCATATTGAATGGAAAATGTTGGTATTAGCCAACACACTGTTCATACGATTCGAGGTTAGAAATGGAATGTACTCTTATGTACAAACCTAGAAGTAGTTTGGTTGTAAGCAAGCTCACAAGATTAAATATATATGAAGAGTATGTACGAGTATAGTATTTCTACCGGTGACGCATGACCATAGCTATGCAAATTATGACTGCTAATATTTTACCGTGCCATGTTCAACTGATAAGCGCTTGTGGAATAAAAAATTTCCATAAATGACATCACAATGAACGATTAAAAACCAACACCATGCTCGTTAGTATCTATACATATGTATATGTATAGCATATGTTTTTTAATAGAATAATTTGCGAAGGAAAAAAACAGTTTTTAACTTAAAGAAAAAGTTTCATTAAATTCAACGAAAGCAGAACATAAATAAAGAATAAAATAAGAGAACACAAATTTGTTTTCGCTTTTACCAAACGAGAACACAAAAATGTTTACAGCGGGCTGAGAACTTGTTATCGTAGAGAATCCAACGAATTTTAACCAATTGTATCTACATTTCTTCTATGTGCATACGAGTTATTGGAAGTGGGAGATTTTTGAAGTATGGCCTTCTGCGCCATACTCGTAGAGCCCGAATTCTTTTAAGAAACTATTTCCGTACAAATTTTTAGAGCAGTAAAACGAAAAACACGTTACTAGTAGATATTTGCTTCTAAGATTTCCATTGCGAATTTAGCAAAAGTGTAGCACAATATTTTAACAGCTAACGGGGCCAAATCGCACGATCTCGGTGGCCAGTTCACATCACCTCCACGTGAGATGACCATGCCCACGAATCGCCCGTGCAGAATTTCCAATGTGACGTGAGTTGTGTGGCACGTAGCGCCGTCCTGTTGAAACTACATGTCGTTTGGTGTCCATATGATCCAATCCAGGCTAAAAGAAGTTGGTAATCATCGACCTATAGCGCTCGCCGTTGACGGTGATGGCCTGGCCAACGTCGTTCTCAAAGAAATATGGACCGATGAGGCCGCCAGTCCAAAATCCACACCAAACAGTGACTTTTTCGGGATGCATTGGACGCTCTTGGATTTCCATTCATCCAGAAATGGGCCTCATCGCTGAAGATGATTTTTCGATGAAAATTAGGGTCAGTTTCCAACTGCTCCAGAGCCCATTCAGCGAACACACGTCGTTGTCTATGGTCGTTTACCTTCAGCTTCTAGGTCAGTTGAATTTTGTACGGGTGCAGGCCCAAGTCACGATGCAAAATTCGCCAAGTTGTGGTCTGCGAAAGGCCGAGTTCTTGTGAGCGACGCGAAATCGACTGCCTCGGATTTTCCTGTACACTCTCACGGACAGCGGCGATGTTTTGGGCAGATCTTGCGACGTACGGGTATTGGTTGATCGTTTACTGAACCAGTGGACTCAAAATTATCCACCGCACTGCGAATAGTCCTCTCGGAAGGACGATTATGGTGACCGTAATATTGGCGAAGCGCGCGGAACGTTGCCCGAACAGAACACACATTTTGATGAAACAATGTTGAACGCTATATCCATCCATGGTGATTTGGCAAAACAGACTCAATAAATGACAGCCAATTTGACAAATGTAGCTTCAACAATATGGCCGCTATCAACTGTCAAAGTTCGGAAGTCCCTATTGGAAGACCCTGTACCTTAGTTGACCAGTCAATATTAGTGTTCCTGTTGGGACAAATAAATGGATTTTCTAACAAAATAAAAACCTTTGTCTTCTCATTTTTTTAGATTACTACGGCCCTGCTCAAAATATGCTACTAAGAACGTTGACGATGGTGTATGAATGCTGCTCCATCAATGTCACCGAAGTCGCGGTCATGTTCGCGTCATCGACGAAAAGACGACGCGATGTCATGTGATTTATTTAACACCAGACTTGAAAGGACTTCGATTCCTTATCCAGGATTTATTGGTCTCTGAAACAGATTACCAGAAATCGGTCTTGCCAATTTCGTTTTCTTTGGATTAAGAAGCGTTTAAGCCCTCCACTTGTATAGTTATTGTCTACCTTTTTTCTGCTTTCTTTTCTCGTGCAGCCAAAGTACTGATAGCCAAGATCTAGAATTGTCTAACTTTACGAAGATATTGCGACTCAGGTTCTATTCACTCTACTTTTATATTATTACCTGGAATGCTTATCAGAAGCAATTCTGAGGGATCATATAGATCCTGCAGCTGTTGTATCAAGACTTTCAGAGGATCGTCTGTGAATCATCACTAGACAGATCGACTTGGAATTTTGCATGAGGTGGATTAACATTGTATCTCTTTAGGACAAATATTTTCTTTACTATATCTTGAGTGGTACATTGTTTGGAAGAGCCTTTTACAAATACTTTTATTGGGCTTAGATGCACTTGTTATCGTCTAATAGCGTAAAAGGCTGTGAAGTGCATTTCACCATCATTTCGTTTACTTTTGTCCATTTGCAGGGCTTTACCTTAGCCTTAATTTTTTTATAAATTTTGTTTCTGTAGAAGAATCTCCAAGGAGCCGGAAGGTGTAATATTAACGTTGATACTAAATCTAATCAGTGAGTTGGTTAATCCATGTCGGATCTATAGTCCAAATCATGGAAATCTGCCTGAACTAACTGAAAACTTTGGTCCTGAGTATTTTTTATGGACGGATACTTTCGTTGAAATAAATGAACTCTTTAACTTTCAACAAGCAGTTGATAAGCACATCGTCACGTCACAATAATCATCAAGAAATGGAAAAATAGGAATAGAATACTGTTTTCTACCAAACTTTATGAAAAACTGGAACTGAAAATGACGTTCAAAGAACAAACCCCGCCAATGCTCGTATGTAGGATTCTCAGAAAAGTAGCATACCTACAACTGACACACGTGCCCGGCGTATCTATCTTCATGAAAATAGAGTTTTCGTCAACTCTTTAGCTTTGTAGCATCGTTAAAAAAATGGGCGAAACAAGTTACTCTCAAAACTTAGTTGTTTAACATCACCCTTGGCCATAGCATAGCCATCTTTGTAGAAAGGTCGTATAAAATATATTCCGCTGACGATATAATATTTAATAAGGGCGGAGGTATAAAAGATTTGTTTTTTTTTAAAACAGGTTAACTTAAGAAATTAAGTAAATTTATTAACAAATTCGATCTGGGTTCCAACATCGAACATTTAATCACTTAAAAGTGATGAACATAGCAAATCTTTACTCAAATCAAATCTTTCAAAACGCGGATTTCTATAGATATGTCCTTTCTACAGGATGTTATGTGTTATGCCGGTTGAATGTAAGCCCTTGGTGTAGAAGAAATTTAAGCCGAGATTGAAGATAATACCCCAAAGTGTAACAAGCAACTAGCAACTGGCAACAGACATTATTATTGATCTTTCTAATTGCTCTTGGGTCGCACACGGGAGCTACGTGATATCGCCTATTCGAAAAAGTTTCTAAACAAGCATATCGAACAGCGATATCGTATCGCTTTGCTAGAGCAATATTTCGTCACGTGGGGAAGTATATGGACTCTTCCTTCTACATCATTTAATTTATAAAACTTGTGTCAGTATAACCGCCTCGATCAGGGATTTAGCCAATTTAGCCCTTTTCAGGCTAGAATTAGTCTTGTTTCTGTAATAATCATAATTTAGCCCCAAGTAACAGAAATTTCTAAATCTAGTCAATATAAGAGTACCAAAATAAATTAAAGTGGGTACCGTGCTCAGTGGGGTTAAGTGCGCGATCACTAAGCGGGAGATTCAAGGTTAGAATTCCAGAAAAATCAAAAAAACATCCGAGATGCATGGAAGCTCCTCTCAATCGAAAAAATTGACTTTCGGAAACGGCATACAAATTCGCACTGAGCACGAGTGGCTGCGAGAAGATTGGGCTGACCCTGTATTAAACAGACCCCATACTATCAATATTTAGTTAAATATTTAACGTTTGTAGTAGGAACTGATTGCAAAAATCCTTTGTATCTTTAAAGGTTTCACAATTAACTAAATTATGACTGAATTCCTACTGCGATTCAAATATGTACAAAGTCTAACGTTTCAAAATAGAAACATAAATTGCTATGACACATTAAATTAAGTTCATGACTCCCAGGTACTTAATCGTTTGCAGATTGAAAATTTAGCAAAACTGTTTATAAAGAAAAATTGTTGTTAAATTTTCAAATTCGCATAGTCCTTGCATACGTCAAATATTACAATTACTTGCAGATCTTGGTTAAGATCGTCCGAGTTCAATCCAAAAAAAAAAGTTGGAAATTTTCCAAAACATGTACAAACTGCATAACACTTCATCGCGCTAAATTTTGAAGTATGGTCTGGCAGAACAAACTGAAAAACCAAATTCAGTTAAATTTCAATCAGTTTTTTTTTTTTTTTTTTAATATTTTCAAAACCCACCCAAACACTGATGATTTTCAGAAGGAACAACAAACCAAATAGCCACGTAAAAGACCACCTTTCCGCATATCTTCCCTCACTTTAATCGATTCTGACGATTTTTAGATGGGACTAGACCAAACCAAGTAAAAAAATGTTGTCTATACGATGTATTCGTGTATTCTGCGACTTGAAGGCAAATTATTAAAAAATAAAATCCATTTTTACTAAAGTTAGCTCTAACGTCAATAATGTTACTGGCAGCACTGGCCTCAAACAGACCGTTGTCTGATTGTTAGATATGTCTTCGAGTTAAAGGAACCACTTTAGAAAATAGTTGTGAAGTTGACTTTTTATATCTATGACTTTTTCTATCACAGGAATCAGGCAGAGAAACTTTCAATTGAAAGTTAGTGGTATCTACGAGTATATGGGAAAAATGATTAATTAATTTCGGGCTAAAATTGGAGTGAAGATACGATATGTAACGGGTGGTCACTGACACTGACAGCTATTTCGCGCTCAAAAAAATTTACAGAAGCACAGTATCATACTCGTATGTATCTCCGCGGTACGAAATGAATCGATTTACGCTTAAACAATGTGAATGCTGTGTTGCCGAAACAGTGTGAATTTTTAAAAGAAATTTCGGTGGAAATAACGCACCAACTGTGTGAAAGTTCGTGAGATTGGCATGCTAATAATCTTGTGCGCTCAGCCGATAATACCATTATTGCTGCTGTGACTGTTTAGTGTGGTTATTGGCCCATTTTTCTTCGAAGATGTATAGGTAGATGACACCAACTTTGCAGTGAACGCAGAGCACTACAGAAGTATAATAACCGATTTGAACTCGGATGATCTCTGGTTCCAAAACAACGCTACGTGCCATATAAGCCATCCAACAATTCAGGCATTTAAGCACAATATTGAACGAACTTTTCGTGAAATAGAGCCCCGAACCATCGAAAATTCACTGCAAAATTGGGTCGAAAGGTTGGGCTACTGCCAAGCCAGTCGCGGCAGCCATTTAAATGGAATTATTTTCCATAAATAATCAGAAAGTGTACCCTCTTCAATAAAGCAAAAAACTTTGAAAAATATTAAAGAAAACCTACAGATGGCCCACCCTTTACAGGTGTAGTAAATTCATCTGTGTAGCAATTCACTCTCGGACAATTTTCTTTCCAATTTTAAAACGAAATCCACTAGATTCGTCTCTATTGGCACAGACATGTACTAGTATGTTGGCTAAGTATCTATATAGGTACTAGCGTCGCCATCTAGGGTTAGTTTGACTTTCTACGAAATAGAATGGATCACGAAGAACTACTTTAAGCAAAATTCAAATGCAATCCACCCAGCTATCAATGTAAACTAAGGTCTAGGTTCGTATTCGTCTACCTTTACTAAATTTTTCAACCGAAATCTTTGAAAATACCATAGACTTTTAGTCAGAAAGTTAAGATTATAAGTATATATAGATAATAAGCAGTCTGACGGCTAAAACCGCTGTAAGACTGAGAGAAGGCCGATTGTGGTCGTCGAGCCTTAACAACGAGCTTGCTAGGAAAGGGTCGGCACTGCACTTATCGCGGGCCCTCCCTCTTGTAGTAACCCCAATCAGTTCCCTAAAAAAGAAAATAGAAGACGAAACCATCGATAGAGTAAACAGACGATGGATTCATCTGGAAACATGCGCACGGCCAGGGCGCTATGGCCGGCCTTTAGCAAGAAAAGATCAACTTCTCTGGTGAAACTTAGTCGTTATAATACACGGGTCGTTTCTGGAATAATTACTGGTCATTGTGCCATTGGAGTTCACGCGGAGTGACTCGGTGTGCTACATAACGACTACTGTAGAAGCTGCAGCGACGAAGAAGAAATTGAATCAGTTCGTCACCTGCTGTGTGATTGTCCTCGGAAGTTACTTCTTCCCGGAATTGGAGGACTTAGGTAATATAGAGCTTACGGACCTCCTGAGATTTATATCATTACCTGGGTGGTTCTAACAGTGGACTTTTAACGTTTCCAGGGTTAAACGATTGGGCACAATGGACCCGAATTTGTTGGTCTAAGTGAGCCTTGTCAAAAGGCAACCATCTACCTAACCTAACCTAAGATTATAAATGCAAGCATTGCGCCAAAAGAATTGTAATTTTGCCTCGTATCTGCACAAAAAAAAAAAAACTATAATTCTTTAAGAAATGCCTTGTTCTTACTACTTGCCCTGCATACGACTATGTAGACGAGAAAGTTAAGAAAATTTACAATACTTTTGGATGTAGTTAGACTAGTGAGACTTTCACTTCTTAAAAAGCATTAGGCACATAAAAATGCTCTCTTAAAACGTATGTAGGTACATATTCTATAGAAATTTTAATCAAATTCTCTAAAACCATTTCAGCGGCTGTCAGACTGAAGACACATTTCGAAAAGCCACTCTGTATCTAAAAATCGGATATGTTGACAGATTTAATTAAAAAAAAAAAAAAAACACTCTCTCCAATCAGATCCCTGTCATCATCTCAAAAACTACATCAGCTGATTCCAATTGGAATTGAAAATACATCTCCTTCTATCTGCGAACCCAAGGATACCACAACAAAAAATACCCTCTTCAACAAAAAAAAATCTAAAGACATCTCGCCATCCTAAAACAGGATTTCTTCATCTTTTCTTTACCAAAAAATTTTTCATTCTTTGCTTTGATTTAAATTTTTTTTTTTTTCATTTGCCATCCTCAGATAAACGTAGGTAAACCCTTCTTCGTTTCGTTTCCCACTTGAATTTGTTTTTTTTTTTCCTGTTCTTTATTTGACGCACAAAACAAGAAATCACGATCGGGATCGCAATGTATCTCTCGAACGTCACGTTAAATAGGTCAGCAAAGGCACGAACGAAATTTTATTTCATCAGAGCGATACACAGGTTGTTATTCCCCAGAAATGGACAGATACTTGCTCTGGTTTTTTTTTGCGTTTGAAATAAATGATTGTTTTTCGGTTGAATGGTATAAAAAAAAAAAGGAAATAATATCTATCTACACATGCATATGAAACTTAGATATTTGATGAAACTTACATTAATTGGATTTTTTTGTTAGAGTGTGCGGATTGCTGTGGAGGGTGTTCTGAGTTCACTGTCACTTTTTATAACACTTGTTCACTTGTATCCATTTGGTGTCTCACTTTGTATTCACCGAATCGAAAATTGTGTATCTTTTTTTTTCATATTTTGCGCGCAATCCAACCGAAACGTCTCACTAACGAAATGTGACTACGAAATTTTCAGCTATTACCGTTGAGGATAACCCACCGCCCGCCGGTACGCGGTTGTGGTCTTGACTCACGCTTTCTCTCATAAATCCGTCAAAAGGAAAATGAACAAGAAACAAAAAAAAAAAAAAAAGGAAAGCATCCTTCATCCATCCTCTTATTTTTTCTATTTCACTCTCTTATTCTCTTCGGATTTGTGTGTCTTTCAAGACGAAACGATAGAATATTTTATGGCGGGCTTTACGAATGCAACCCCCTCCCAAAAAAAAAAGAGAAAGAGAAAGATTCGAAACACGCGACACGTTGACAAGTTCGAGAAGAAATATTTCGTTTACCTGACAACAAACTGACAGACAGTACCTGACATTTGGAAATTTTTAAAATTTTTCTAAGAATGATGGTGTAACGGAGGAAAAACTACTGCGTAGACCGGCTGTCGAATAGAAACTGGCCAAGACTCGACAACAGGATAACCCAAGGAGTCTCTTGCGCTGATAAATCATAGGCACACGGACACATACCACTTCATCTATACCAACACCATCATGATGCAGAAAAACCCCATCATCATCGTCATCATCATTACCATCGTCGTCGTCGAAAACAACGTGGGCCACCTTCACTCCGCATTGAAGGCCATCTCCGGTGGGCCAAGACTTGTGCTCTGCAAATGCATATGCATGCACGGAATAGGGCAGGTTGTTGTAGAGGGTCGCAGCTGCACCCCATGCCACCACCAAGCGAGCATTTTGCCGGCGAACGAGTAACAGAGATGTAGCATGTTGCAGACATTCAATTTCCACCCTCATTCCACTTGTAAGAGAGGACGAAAAACCAAAGAAAAAATCAACCATCAACCCCCTTCATACATACCGCACTTCTCACTTCACCCTGATGTGTCGTGTTTTTGCTCGGGGGTTGATTGTGGAAAATTTTCAATATGGCTTGAGAAGGGAAACGTTGGGACAACAAAAAACAAAAAAATCCGTTTTCTTACTTTTTTTTCCACAAAACAACTTAAAAAAAACTCCGCCTCTTGGAGGCGCTTGCGTATCGTGTGACCACTACACCGGCGGCGTAACTCGTCGTGTATGCTCAGTTCTCAACCCACCCCACTGAGAGAGAGAGCGAACAAAAAAAACCAACAAATACCGTGCAAAATTTCACCCCCACCAACGGTGGTGCCATTTTTATTTCACAAAAAAAAAACATATTCTTCCCTTCTCCACACTTTGTTCAACACACACACACTCGATTTGGAAAACTGTTACTCTCCCCACATTCCATTTTCCACCATTTCACCGCAAAAAAAAAAAAAAAAAACATCGCCTGAGACTCACTCACACCTTGGCATACACTCAGCACACTTGCTCAAGCGAGACTCCCCTGTTTTGCGAAAAAAAAAAAAAAATTACCGCCCCCTACTCACTCTCCATTGTTCACGCTACCGACGCCTTGCTTCGCTCTCCTCACCAAACCAGTAACGCAAATGCAAATGAACCGTTGTGCGGAGAGCGAAAGACTACCATCGACTCAATCTGGATTTCTCAAGGAAACTGAGTGAGCAGTGGAAATTATTTTCCCTCTTTGCCCCTTGAAAGTGAGAAAAACTGCTGCAGCTCTAGGCGTATGAGTGAGATAAGCCTGTCCCACTTTAATGCGGGATGCGCAAAATCCACTTAGGGGTAGAAAAATTTCGTTCTGTTTGTGGATAAACTGAGTGAAAGGGGGATGGGAAATTGTCACCGCCTGTTGTGATGGGTGAAATGTAATCATGTAGGCATATGGTGCTATGTTTCGATGTTTTTTTTTTTTTGTCTTTCGGCTGATACTCATACTATGTAATAGAGCTCCGCCCTTTTTTTGTTTTCTTTTGAAGAGAGATGTGACATAGATTTACGTGCCATCTAGTGGCGGGTAGTACGTAACGATAAACTGTTCTCAAGGGGAAAGAGTGGCCTGAATTGAGTTTGTACTAAATGAAAACATAGAATGAGTGGGTTTGCCTGAGTGGATATGACGAGGAGAAGTGGTAACACAACTGATGGTAACAGCAATCGCTTGGCGGTGGGATTGGATTGAGTGTTTATCATAAATTAAATTTGAATGTAATAATGCAGCCGTCGGGCTGTTATTTAGTCATAAAATATTACTAAATAAAGAGTTTCCCAAAATTCGCACAAGAAGTAGTTTTGATAGAAAACACAGGCTTTTAATTATTTAATTAAAATTATACGAGTAAATGTTTTATTGATTCATAAAGTATGGACTTATGTATGGAACAGCTTATCAGGTAAATGGGCTTCACCGTTCTGCATAAATTTGGCTGGTTAATACAGCGCTCAATTTGCTCCTTCAAGGCGTGGGTGGTCGTGATTTGGCATAAACCTTAGACTTCAAAAAACCCCAAAGAAAAATGTCCAACGGCTATAATTCGCATGATATGGGCGGCCAAAGATCACCAAAATGGAAAATTACAGGAAAAGGATTCGACTCATGCAGTACGAGTAATTGATTTGTTTCTCGGGCGGTATGGCATGTGGCACCCCCTTGTTGAAACCACATGTCGTCCACATCCATATCTTGCAATTTAGGCAAAAAAAAAAACTGGATTATCATGTCGCGATAGCGAGCACCATTAAGAAGAATCGTCCGATGATGCCTCTAGCCCAAAATCCGCACCAAACAGTCACACGTTGTAGGTGCATTTGTTTCTCAACAATCATCTGTGGATTTTCTAAACTAGATTCGACAATGTTGACTATTACCAAAGCCATCATGAAAACGAGCCTCATAGCTGAAGATGATTTTGTTTGAAACTTCACTGTGCGTGGTCAGTAGGCTTCAGTTCTTGAGTCAATTGCAATCTGTATGCATGAAGATGCAAATCTTCGTGAAAATACGCTGTAGAGAGCTTCTCGAAATCTCGAATTGATATTTCTGGACTCTCAATAACACTCTCACGAACTACTTCGATGTTTTGTGCTGAACGACTTATTTCAACAAGACGGCCAGAGTGTCTAAGATCACTAATTGATTCAGTCTTCCTGAATTTTTCAATTAAACTCTTCACAGTTGATGAAGTTTAATCACTATTCCGACCAAATTTTGTACGATAATTGCCAACTTCATTATTTTTAAAATATCGATCAACAATGAAAACGCGTTGTTCTTTCGTATAACACTCCATTTTTAATAACACTGGACTGTCAGCTATCACGCAGTCTAACAGCCTTAATACCACCAAAAAAAAATATTATTTTTCTTTGCCTTTAAAATTACTTTCTACGGCCGCCTTGATCTCGTTCTCATTTGCAACTCTCCGGCCTCGTAACTCCTTTTTCAAATTGGAAAAAAAAAGGAAAAAGTTGCTGTGGGCCAAGTCTGAGCTGTCGGGTGGGTGGCCCAACGTTGAAACACCTGTGTCTTTTAAGGCCTGTCTCGAAACCCGCGCCATGTAACCAGGCGCGTTATCCTGCAAAAACTACACTCCGTGCCTGAGTTTCCTATGTCGCTCCCGTACGACCGCTTCACATACCTGAATAAATTTGCGTAATATTGACCATGGGCAGGTAATCAATCAACGAAACACCTTCGCTGTCCCTAAAAACAATCGCCATAAGCTTCGAAACCGACTTTCCACTTTGAATTTCTTCGGCGGCCTCTCCTTTTTTTCAGTCACTACTCACTAGACTTTTTTGGACTCCGGATTGTATTGGCGAACCCAAGTCTCATCTACAGTTACGGCTAACTCCAAAAAATTCGAGTCGTCCTTACTTTTCGAACGGTGTGAGCATTTTCGGTACCCAGCGCGCACAATTTTTTTCATGTTTAAATGCTTATGCAAAATTTCTTAAACCCATTCTTTACTGATAACACACTTCACCAGAGAAACATATTTAAGAATCAAGAATTATAAAGTCTATCTTATATAAACTCTGCGAGGGGTGGAAGTGCAGTCATTATAAAGGACAACATACAACACCACGAAGAGTCCAAATTTGCAACATAAAAACCCGAAACTGTGCCATAACTGTTGCTAGCATTTATAGTCCACCCAAACACGTCATTAAACAGCAACTTTATGAATAATTTTTTAAACAAATGGGTAGTAGATTCATTGTTGGTGGGGATTTTAACGCCAAAAACACTCAGTGGGGCTCAAGATTAACAACTACTAAAGGAAAAGAGCTGCTAAACGCTATTAAAAATATGGGGTGCAGGGCTATATCCACTGGGAAACGAACTTATTGGCCACCAGATCCAGATAACATACCTGACTTTTAATCGACTTTTTCGTAATTAAAAATATAAACAGCGAATTCTTAAAAGTAAAAGAAAGTCAAGAAATTAGTTCTGACCACTCACCGATTTTACTTACCTTGAGTGAAAATGTTGTTCCGAAAGAGGGAAACCCCAGACTTACAAACTCTCGAACAAATTGGAATGGCCTTAAATCTATTCTTGAGGAAAGGATAAAACTAAGAGTACCGATGATATGTGCGCAACACTTAGATGATGATGTCGAAAAATTCATAAAAGATATCCAACACTCTGCTTGGCAAAATACTCCACAATATAAGGGACGGCTGAGAGGAAATAATTATCCACTAGAAGTACGAGTAAGAAAACTGATTGCTGAAAAACGGAAAGCAAGGAAAAGATGGCAACATACTAGAGCCCCTCAGAACAAAAATATATTCAATAGGCTTACACAAAAGATAAAAAAGAGTTTAAGGATGGAAAATCGTACGCCTATCTATTGAGATTATCGAATGACAAAAGTTCTAACTATTCCCTCTGGAAAGCAGCTAAGAACATAGAAAAGTCAACTTCACAAATCCCCCCTATCAAAATGATAAATGGAAAATGGGCGAGGAATAGCGAACAAAAAGCACATACATTTGCTGAAGGTATATTTAAACCGGACTCAGTTGAAAATTATAACGTATTGGACATGGACTTAGAAAAAGAAGATGAAGATATAGAGCCAACTACAACAGCCGAGGTAAAAAGCATAATAAAAAATATTAAACCGAATTCTGGGTTCGATCTAATAACTGGAGAAATTCTTAAACAACTTACTCAAAAACCCTGCATTAAACTTATTAAACATAATACACGCTTCTTTTAGAATGAAGTATGTCCCACAACACTGGAAAATTGCAGAAGTTATAATGATAGCAAAGCTAGGGAAATCACCACCCGAGCTGCCTATTATATCAAACATTTTTGAAAAAATTCTGATGAAAAGACTTAATATTGTAGTATTATTGAAAGAAAAATTCTAATTCCGGGACACCAATTTGGTTTGGTTTTCGGAAGAAACATTCAACGATTGATAGGATAGTCAACACTAGAAAACGCGCTAGAAGAAAAGAAAGTTTGTTCCACTATCTTTCTTGATGTGGCTCAAGCATTTGATAAAGTTTGGCATGATGGATTGATATTCAAACTTAAAAAAAGCCTGCCAAAGCAATATTCTACAATATTGTATTCGTATATCTCTAATATATACTACAGAATTAAACATGAAAATGCGTATTCTGAACTGAAAGATATACAAGTTGGTGTTCCTCAAGGCTGCGTATTAGGACCCGTTTTATACCTATTGTATACTTCAGACATCCCACATTTAAACGGCAATATCATGCCAATATTCGCCGACGACACAGCCGTAATGGCAGTTGCAAACACGAATGCAGATTCAGTCGCTAAACTGCAAACTGCAATCTTAAAAACAAGTGAATGGACGACAACCTGGAGAATCAAATTAAATGAATTAAAGTCAGTGCACGTCGACTTTACAAACAAAAAGATAAATCATATGCCAGTTTATATTAATGGTAGAGAAGTTCCTTATGGAAATATGGCGAAGTACCTCGGCATGACATTACACGCCAAGCTCAGATGGAAAGCCCACGTTAAAAAGAAAAGAGAAGAACTAGACATTCGACATAAAAAAATGTATTGGCTGGGGCGACATTCCCAACTATCAATATACAACAAGCTCTT
>OY720431.1:11108158-11447184 GCA_963082735.1 Pocota personata | reverse complement strand
CTAAGGTTTATGCCAACAAGCCCACGAACACCCACGCCTTGAAGGAGCAAATTGAGCGTTGTATCAATGAAATTCAGCCGCATTTATGCAAAACGGTTATGGAAAATTTCGATAAAAGAGTGCGTATGTGCCAGCAAAACCATGGAGGCCATTTACCCGATATGCTAGTCCATACATAACCCTGTACTGTATACTTTATGAATCAATAAAACATTTACAATTTTTAATTAAAATGAATTAAATTTTGGGACACCCTTTATAAGACTCCCATCATCATAGTGCAAGCTAAACGCTGCAATAGTCTGAACTCGAAGTCTTCAAGAAAAAAAAATTCCTGTCTGCATTGATGGCTTATGCCTAAGATTCAACCACAAGCTACAGTCTGACGAATATAACCATTCAGCGATTAGGATGAATAGGTCTTAAATAGGTCTTCTCCGACTCGGATAATCTTCGAAAGTACCCCAGAGGAACTACGCAGAAATTGCAGATTTCAACCAACTTGGCGAATGTTAGTACCCTACGTGCTAGTTGGTTGATGAACAGCTTCACCCCGGACTGTAGCGGCATGAAATACAAGTGACATACAATGCCACACTATCTACATAGACACACTCCTTCAGGCGCATCACACGATATTTAATTTATTCCTAAAGGTCTGCATGGCTCTAGTCAGAATCATTTGTTCTAAAGGTTAGGAGAAATAAAAACCGTGTCCCACAGGTACATGGACCACACACGAGCAACAATAAATACTCGGTGAAAATGACAAAAACACCCTTCACAGGCTGTAACTCAAATAATTGAATTTCAAAGTTCATGGAACAACAAACACCTCAACAAAGCCCACTTGCATTCATGTCACAGTGACAGTGATTAGTCGGTTAACCTCTGGGATCACTATTAACTCCTTCGTCGAAACCGCATGGCATATATCCTATCACAAAAGAGGTATTAACATTTAAGCCCTTTCACCATAAATTCACAGTCTCTGTGTGTGATTTGTGTTAAACTCCCTTCGAATATCACGCAAGCATTGAGGTTAATTATTTTATTGTCAACATGTCTGCAAAGTGCTTTTGAAAGCACATCGTCGTTCTCGTCCCACATAAATAAATAATTAATATACTATAATCGTTAATGCACTTGGGACAAGTGCGTACAGAAGGGTTTGTCAATAGTTTCACTTGAAATGCTTTTTTCCTGGACTAACTTCAAAATCACACTTAAAAATACATACGTACTCCTCTGCATAGCCTTGTTGTACTCACATTATTCTTTTCTTCAGGAATAGCGCCGCATGATTCCCGCACTTCTGTCGCTAACTGATTATTATCTTCCTTTGCCGTTTCTTGTGGCGCCCCCGCGGACGACTGGTCACGCAATTCGTTAACTTGACGCCGATTGGCACTGTTAACACCATTTCCCGATTTGAATTTATCGAATACATTTTCATGCCAAAAATTCACTGTCAGCGTATTGCCCATTGCAAGTTGAGTCGAGCACCGTATCGTCCTTTCACTATCTTTCCGCAACAAGTCACCTTTAACAACTACCATGGCCAGAGTCATCGAGAAAAACCACAACTTCATCGTCGAATGCTATTTAAGGATCAATCAATAACCACGAAAACCTGAAAATTACATCGTGCCACATAGCTAAGGGCGAGATACTCGTAGGCGATAGAAGAGCGCATTGTGGGAACATATTTATGTATAGCTGTTGGTAGGTCTCTGTGTGCGAGCGTTATATTGATAAAATTTAATGAGAGAGCCAATGGTATAAGCCGTGGATAATATTATCAACACCACCATCGACAGCGAAGGAGGATTGCCACAGATAAGCACAGATAGATAAAGGCGAAAATCTATTGATTTTATATGACGCCCTGATAAGACCAGCGAACGAGATTAACTTTGAGGGGGGGGTGGTATTTAAGTATTCAGTAGTTATAATTATTTTTGGTTAAAAATACTGAAAATACAACTTGCGGCGGAATGGGGAAGGACGTGCAGTTCAGCAGCCAATTCGACTGTTATTAACAATGAAACGGATATTTTGGGGGTGCTCAAAACAAGAGACCGGAGGAGGTTCTCGGGAAAATACGTTAACTGATGTATCGTAAAATTATTCGCCACGGGGATACGCAATAGAAAATAGGAGAAAAGTTGTAAAACGTTGTTGGTAGAAGGCCCAACGCAAGTTACGAGTATGAATAATTGAGTGTTGGTTATTTTGTGAGCTTGTAAACTTTAGCGGAATAACTTTAAGTAGTGGGGGTGGACATTTTAGGTGAATTGTTATTAATAAAAGTTTTATTCACGGTTATGAGTACAAATATAGCGTGACATTTGATTGTGGCACGAGGGTCATTTCAGACAACAATACCCTACATAAACAAATCGAGTTCAGAACTTTTATAAAACTTTTCTTGTGATTTTTCATATTTTTACCTAGTAAATAACATTACAACTCTTGCACATTTGAGTCAAACACGTAAAGTTTTGAAGAATGAGCCAACTCAAAAAAAAAGCATTTTCACGATTGACATGGAAAAAAGTAAGTATTTTGTTCAACTATTTGTAGCTACTTGATTGTAGGTGAATATATTCTAACAAAACCGTTAGGTTGCTCGTGTACTGGATCAGAATGCGAACTCATTTCAATAGGGTGCAGCTTTCCAATATGAGAACCTCAAAAAAAAAAAAATTTTTGGTAGAATAAAAATGCCTCTGAATTACATATCAAAAAAAAACTGCAGTGAAATTTGTGGAAACTAATTTTTTTTAACAGGTGAAATGAAAATGGTGCAAAAATAATTACTGACCGCATTTTTAATCTATCATTTCCTCCCTAATTTTGGTTCTCCTCTATTCACCTTTCTCCATCTTTAACTTAAAAGACGTAGTCTTAAGTGATGCAGATAATTTAAAAAAAAAAAACTCATTTGAGACATTCAAATGCAATGAGATATGCTACACGGAGAATATTTTTTCTGTAATTTTATCAGAAATATTGTTGTACTTTTTTCTTAGGAGAAAGTGGGATTGGTTATAAGTAAAGTACCGTTATTCGGCTTAGTTTCCAAAAAAAATTGTTACGCCATCTAGTGACATGTCTAACTCAACCCAAATAAATTTGAACAGAATCGTTACAGCCGTTTTCAGGAAAATGAGTTTTTTAGTGTTCCGTACCAGAATAATATAACACCTGGTATGTAGCCATCTACTTAGTAGTAGATTAAAGAAAATGTAATAGTGTTGTGGAAGTGAACACGTTCAATGCTTACGCATTTGTTTGTCTAACCGTCAGTAAGTCCACTCTTGTAACTTTTGAACTAGAGAGCTAAAACTTTGTACACAAATAAAATGTGACGGTCTATGCGATAGAACGTACCCCAAAAAAAAGAAAAAAATGTTTAAGCCATCATGCGACACATCAAATAAAAATATTTGTGTTGAATAAAAATTGTTCCAACAAAAGCCTTAAAAACCAAAGCAAAGGCGATGTACAAGTTCAGATGGAACGATTATCGAGTCAATCTTAAGGGCAAGTATTGTTCTCGTAAAAATTTTCGATCTCAACATTTTGATCAAACTTAAGGAACTCAAAAAAGTAAACCCCGCGAATCCGTCCGTCTGTCTGTAGCTCGGGCCGCAGCCTAGACGACTGGACGGATGTTCATCAAATTTTATACCTGGGGTTCGAAATTTTCATTCGGACGATTTGATTCAAAATTGACTTTTAAGTAATTTTTGACATATGCAAGTGCATGGCATTTCAATTCTTGATGTATGGTAAAAAAAATGTTTGTTTGTTAACGCATTTTAGAAAAAATCCAATTTATTCGCTTTTTATCGATTCGGCATAAATTTGAAAGAGCAAGTACGTGCGACCCAGTCGTGTCCTGTATTAATTAATAAGAAGACAATTGTTTACTGTCATTCGGTTGTGACGTTACGTGTGACCAAAACTTTGCATAATTATAAGGAACAAACATTTAAAAAATATGTTCGCCAAAAATATAAAGTGAAATTGCTTTTTTTGTGAATATCAAAGAATGACAACTTTCCAGGCAACACATTTGTGTTCGATGTAAGACAGAACTTCTGGGGCCGTGCTGGGTTTCTGTTTACAGACATTCTGACACTAAGGGATGCCAATTGTAAAAATCATTGTACGTGCAAAAAAAAAAGAACACAAATAACAATTCTAGTAATATTTAGATGTTAAATTTATTTTATTTGTTATCGATACATAGTATCGATGTTTTTGATAACATCGCCCATCTCTAATGATGCATCACAAATCTCGACGCTTTTTTCGTTTGAGAATTCGGGGCATTCCAAGCACGTTAATGGAATCTAGCAAAGTGACTTTTTGTACCACGATGACAGGGCTGTCAAAACTTGCCGCTGCTAGCGCTAGAAAGGAAATATGAAGAAATTCTCTATAAAACTTAGCTGTGTAGATACGAACAAGAGAAAAGATCTTTTTCATTGCAGATCAACAGAATTTAATTAAACCTGATTTTAGACTACTTCTTGACATTCCGATGTCATCGATAGTATGGAAAATCGGAAATCGATGGTCGGATGGTGTTATCGATAGAATCATTCCATAATTAAATTAATTAAAACAAATAGTTCTTCTGAACTTTGGTAACTCGAATGACATTGTACACTATTTAGTCGTCGCTGATTCGTAAAGACTTCGAATTGACTGCAAAATTAGTAAAATTTGTTTCAATTTTTGACTCGAGATTTTAATCAAAAAATTCTGTCGAAAATTTTCAAAATCAGTTAGGAAAAAATCATTATTTTGCTTAGAAATTTTATTTTAAAACAAATTTAATTTTAAATGGAAATGATTAAGGCGCATTTTCACATTTGTGAAATTAACTCCATTTTTAATCAATTTTGAGTTCAGTACGTTAGGACTTATCGGAGTGATGACAAGTGCCACCACTAGTAAATGTGGCTAGTTTCCGCTGTTTTAAGTCCATGATCTTGCTGTCTAGCTGCAAGCAGAAAATGCGCGCTTGGAACGCAGCCATTGACCAAGCTATATTGCTAGATGAGTATTAGGTCGATGAGTGCTAGATGACGTCGATCGCGAGACCACTCACCCAAGAGCTATGAAAATGATAGTAATACACATTAAATGAAAAAATAATTACATAAGTATTTTTTGACTTTTTCAGGAAACAATGTTTGAACAATTTATTCGATATGGCCACTCATCGCAGCACGCACCTCATCCATTGAAAAATAGTCAACTGCACGAATATGTACTTGCTTCAAGGACTCAATATTTGGCTTTCGAGTAGATCAAGCTATCGGCTCTGACATATATCACAGATTATAATCCAAAGATTTGAGATCTGGACTGTTTGACCGCCAATTGTCTGCTGTTATGAAGTCTTAACACAATTTGTTGGCGTCATTCCTTGCGGAATGAGTTCTGATGCTTCGTTAGATGACCGGGCATAGTCTGTTTTGCTTATTGAACGGATTCTCAATAGTAAACATTTTTTTCCATCCGTGAACAAAATTGCATGTACCGGCGGCATAGAGCTTTCTATCTTTCATTCCGTTTTCGCTTTAATTTGGTTGTGAGTAAGTCGCCAGTGACAATATTTTCTGCTTTCGCAGCGATGTCCAATTAATCCTGGCTTTAACAGCTTTGATCACCTGTGGAGTTCTGACAGTGAGAGGCCATCCGGATGTTTGACGGTTACTCCACCAGTTCGATACACAAAATTCCGATTGATTCCAAGCGGTCGCAAGGACCTGAGAATATCGCCTCTTTCCATATTGCACTTCTGAAGGCCAATTACAACAACACGGTTTGCAATATCCTTCCACTCTATACTTACGACTTTTATGTAAATTATTTTGCTCGTTAACTTAGTATAACTGTACGAACGCACGAACACAATGGAGAAGCGCAGCAGCAGATGAAGTCGCTGTAGTACGAACTGTCAAACACAATGGTGAAGCGCAGCTCGATTGCTCAAGCTGTCAAAACGGAAAGATAATCGCGCTATGTTTCGTATATTATGAATTTCTGCGTAGACAGCTCTGCCATTTTCGTTTTTTTGTTTTTGTTTTTAACTGTCAAAAAGTAGTGCAGCTTGTTCGGAAGTTGAAGTTGACTCAACTTGTGCTGCAGCTACTTGTACTTCAACTGCAGCTTCGCATTGTGTTCGAGCTATAGGGAGTACGTGTATTTCAACTTTGACAGCGCTGCGTACTGCAGCTTCAGCTTCAGCATCACCATTGTGTTCGAACAGTAAATATCACTCATTGAATACCGTTAATACAGAATGGATGTGTTCAATACTAGTTTCACGATGAGTGCGTTTAACCGTGTACCAGTATTTATGACATTTGCTCTGAAAAAAATGAAGTTACTTCAAAAGGCTTTAACTCCTGAACGGGAAGAGTCCGGATTCGGTTATAATATAATAATAAAACCAATTCGTGTCAATCAAAATTGAAATTACTGCACTATTTTGACAGACTTAACCTAATAAGATTAATTTTTAAGACTAATTAAACTAAAGACTAAATAATTAAAAAAAAAAATTACACTTCTTGCTTCCTTTTAAACTTATCTACACGTAAAAAATAAAGCGATTTGAAGATGTCCCGGTAAAGTAAAATCTGCTTTATGACCCACAATAAAGCAAAAAACTTTAAAATTTTCCTATTTTTCATGCATAGTGTATTTAAAGCCAAGTTTTTACAGACGTCTTAGCAACTGCCACGCATTTTATTGCGGCATCGTTCTTCGTTTCAAAATATTTCTGTATTTTAGCATCTTAAAAAACATCGCCCACACTGCTTTTTACTAATTAATAACAAATCTATATAAACAAAAAAACATCTAACCTAACTGCGCATATGGCAAAAATAAATTTTCAAAAAAAATACCAAATTTCCTTAAAAAACAGAGAAAAGAGAAAAAAAAAAAAAAAGAAAACATGTAAACAAATGCATTATTCCATACGTCAAACACTTTCCGTCTGTCAGACCTCCCACCGTTCCACTGGAAATGAAAAAATGTTCCCTTCCATCGACCATCCCTAACAATCTACTTCTCCCACTCTAACTAACGTCTTCCAACGCCAGACGATTTCACCAAAGAAAAAAAAAAAAAAAAAAAAAACCACAAACAAAACACTTACCTTTTCCAATTTTTGAAAATACTGCCGCAAAAACTGGACAGGATTCTCCGGACGGCTTACGCACAACTGCACAATACAGTCCTTCAGCACGCGCTGAATATTATGCGTTTGAATGTAGTTCTCACACTCGCGAAGGCTTTGCTGCTCCTCCAGGGTCGACGCCATGTTTGAGGACATCGTTATTCGCTCACTTTCCACTAGAAGTCTGCGTTTTTTCACTGAAATTTGTGTCGCGCTGCGGTTGTCACTGCGTATCGCAAATGCTTATTTAAACTCACGAACTGAGTGTGGGACTCTAACGTAGAATTATTCCCGATAATTTTACAAATAGAAGTCGAATGCAATCGCGTTGAATTGTGCAACTCACAAAACAAGTGCCCTAGTTCTTTCTTTTTTTCGTAAATGGATCGCGGTGTCTCGTTTGCACAAGTTTGCACACACAATGAACGATTGGAAACCGTGTTGGAAAATTAATTGTCAAATGGATGCATTCCAAGGAGGGATATTTTTAGTACTCAGCCAGGTATATAGTGGGATATTTATTTCTTCTGATGGTTTTCAATTATGAAATTTTATTTTTTAATAAAATTGATTTAAAAATGATATATTTAAATAAACGTTGCTGACAAAACAAATACACAAAAATATCTACTGAAGTAATAATCACGGATGTTTAAAGATCAGAAATATACTTGCGCGATTGAGAGGAATAGATTTCATGACTGTACATATTTCAAATGAAGCCGGGTTTTCATTACCCAAATATAGTTTCAGTAAAATATACAGAGAGCTAAAAGAGGACGCATTTATTTAAAGAAAAAAGGGGACAATACAATTAAAAACATTTTTTGACATTTACAGCCGAAAAACCATTGCAATACAATTATGTTTTCGCAATTTTGTCTTACACTTTTGAGCAAAACATTGTACATCTCTTAGTAAATCAAGACTCCTCTCTTTCAAGACGCCAGTTTATAGTTTCAGAATGTGTTTTCTCCTTTTCGGACATGGCCGACGTGTTTTATTGCTTTACAAGGGGAGCAAAGTTCGCCCCAATAGTAGCCAACATGCCATTTCCTACCTCCAATAAATTCAATCAATCGGCTGAAGCTACAGTTCTCTATTATATAGCCGCTTGCTTAACTTTAAGGATTGAGCGGGAATTGTTTGCTGTTGATCTGTCCCAACCTGCCAAACACTGGATGCCTTGTTGATTGCTGTGAACAGAATAGAAATTGTGTCGCCAATTAGTTAAAACTATTAAAATCAGTTAATTTATGCCCATAAAGAATAATTACACGAATTATACTCAAATATATTTCCACAATGTTTCGAATCACATTTTCTACAAACCAATTAATTTAATATGACGGAATGCAAAATGGTGAAATGTCAAGTCTTTAAAAAAGTAAGCCAACCTGACCGACATCTATAGCAACTGCAATAGCCACAAAACTACTCTGTTTAGCATTTTAGTATTGAACTTAATGAAAGGAACAACTAAGGGTCGGTTTCCTACAATATATTCCCTAAAGCATAAATTGAGCACTATTCATTCAGTGAGCGTTTATCCCAACGCAACTTAACACGCTTGTGTTTTAGAAGAAATTAGAAATTCATGTTTATCGAACTAAATAATCAATTTCTCAGTTTTTTGCCTAGATGTTCCGAAAATTCCTTAAATTTGATTGAAATAGTCTTACAACTAACAATTTGATATGTGTGTCACCGAATTTGCGTTATACCCAGCTGGCTTTTTAGTAAATCGAGCCTTAACTTAAAACGTTTTTTTAAAGAAAATGAACCGCTTTTGATACTTTTGGAATAAGAGACAAGTGAGAATAAAAATGTAAGGCCAAAGTGTATCTATTTTATCACGAAAAAGCGAAACGATTTCATAACACCAAAAAGAAATCATTCTGTAGCGTTTCATATCGAAATGATTTCACACCATTACTTTCCTCTACAACACTTTTACTTACGGAAAATTCTCAACAATTAGACAGTCGTGATATGTGCATTTATTTTGCCCTCTTCCCCAGAATTGTTTTCACAATTGATTGCGTTATATCTTTATTCCAAATGATTTATTGTACGTATTTTAGTAAAAATTAGTTATCGTAACGTATAGAGCGAATTCGCAAAATTTTTTATTAGGATTTTAACAAAATATCATCAATTGCACACCAGCCCTTAAGTACTAAAAATAACACTCTTCCAGTACTAAACTCAACAGCTGACAGCTGACAATTACATCAACTGACATTCTAGTTGAAAATTTGTGATTTGTGTACTTTTTCGGTGTTTCAGGCGCCGAAGAAAACTTTAATTTTTCTCAAAATAATTCAACCGGAAATATTTATATAATGCACTAAAAACTATGTTGACTCTCAAGTGCATATCGACGCGTTTTCAATTTAAGGTAACTCCCTTCACCAATTCCTTTAAAAATTCATCAAAAAACTTCTCAAGTCGTCTCAAGAGTTTTTTATTGATTTTTCAAAAAAAAGAAATAATTTTATTTCCTCTTTAGTTACAATGCTCAGCAGTGATTCACCGCAGGGCATATACGCGCCATTAAGTCAAGTAATGTCCGATTCCGATAGCGAAGAAGAAATACACAATTCAAGCAGGCACTCACGCCGTCAGCACCAGCACTCGCACCACAATCGGCACTCACAGCAGCAGCAACAGCACCACCAGCACCTAAACGAACGTCAATCAAGACAAAGAAGCAACCACCCTCAGTTGGGCTATCACACTCGCAACAACAACTTGCAATATCACCAGAAATATCCGAATAGCAACGGTAATCATCCGATGCATCACAGCAGCAGTATGTCTCTGCAGAACTCTTTCCGCAGTGTCATGGACGGCGGGAGTAACTTTACCAGTTTCAATAGCGATGGCGAGGAACGACATCAGACAGACGCTGATAATGTGGCGATTTTGGGGACTCCTGACACCAAAGACGAACCAATGACCACGACAAGGAAGTGCTGCTTTGTTGGGTCGATTTTGCTTTGTGTAGCCACCGTGGTGGTGTTTCTCTGGGTGATACCGTGCAGTGAGGAGGGAACATGCCCAGCGCCACCAGACCGCGTAAAGACACACAACTGGTTGAACAACTACACGAAGATTGAGCTGAAAGGGGTGATCAATGTGGTCGATGGGCTGAGGAATTGGGAGAAGAATCTGATATTTCTCTATCGGGGGGATGCCTTCTTTCCAGAGTTTGAACCGTCGAATACAAAGCGAAATGGTATCATATCGCTTATTGGCAGTTCAGGAGCAATTGCCTGGTTCGATGAGATGGTCGATGAGCCCATAACCATCGACTGTACTCTGATTGACATCGACAAGAGCGGAAAGCCAGACTGTCTGGTGATCGATGAGTACGGAGAGTTGGGAGTGATTAATCCCATTTCGGGCCAGTGGCACTGGAAGTTCAGGGTGAGATCCCTGCAGAAAGTCGATGTGTTGGATTTCCCTGTGATTCTACCCGATTTGGATGGCGATGGGGTCTATGAAATACTGTTGGCGACGACATCTCCCATCCTCGACTCAAAGCCGAAGAACTTCATCAAGCCCCACGACGAGCTACATGGCGACGCTCCGTCTGGCGCAAGAAATCTGCTGAGGATACTGTCTGGCCGTATAGGCAAACCAATAGGCGATGGCTACAAGGTTCATGAGTGTGACCTGCTGAGGAAATTCCAACTGGAGAAGAACCATGTGATCACTTTCAACTGCGTTCGCAATAGTACTGAGGTTCAGCGGTCGAAGGCGCTCACAGAACTTTTCTCATTGATCACCAATCGATCGATTAAGAGCGAGAAGCTCACACCAGCTTTGAAAATCTCCCAGCACCGCCACTATGGCCAGAGAAAGGAGACAGAGGCTCAGAGGAATATTTACTCGCTTAGCGGCCGTGAATTGGTGGTAGAGAATCGTGGCAAATGTCCAGATGACTGCAATGTCTCGTTCATTCTCAGCGAGGAGCGCAATGGCAGGGTGAATGTTGTCCGCAATTTCACTAATGCCGGTATGTATGGAATGGTCCCGGCGCAGTGGCACTTCAAGAACAGCAAGTCAAAGATGTCCGGCTTCGTGATGAAGTTCTGGAAATGGAACAATGACTCGGCAGCCATAAGTGCTCGTAAAAAGAGAGAGAAACCGCCGTCAGACTTCCCCACCAGTGAATTTAACATATTCGATCATTTAGTCCAGAAGCGCCATACGTACACGATTCCCGGAGAGCTGACTCGCGTGGAGCGAAGCACCGCCAACATCACACGAAAGAAGAGTAGCAGCAACCTGCTGTTGAACAGCTATAAACGACAGATGATCACAGAAACAGTAGTACTTGTCATTTTTATTGGCTCAGACACAAGAATTGAGAACACCAGCCAAAGCGATATCGTCCAGTTCTGCAGGAATGAACGAACCGAGGTGGTCTGTCAACCAGATTTGAATAACCAGGAGAATTCTCTGCTAATAGCTGACCTTGATCAAGACGGATCTCAGGAATTGGTCTCATATTACTCAACCTTCAAGGAAGATGATCAAACAAAGGACTGGAAGTTGGTTACGTACGTGCAGCTATTGCGATTGGAATCAGAGCTACCGGGTTTCTATGGCGAGGGCAAGCGTAATTAAAATTGGTGGTCACGTTTGCTCCGCAGAATTTTAGTTTAGTAACACTCGTAGGAACACAGCACTTTAAATGGGAACAGAGCACCTTTATTATTCGTTTGCAACAATCACAGAGATGGGTAGTCATCTTATCATTATATAATAACATGCCTTAACTGATTTAATACACATTAACACGCATCATTTTATTTACACCGACTGATTCTCACAGTATTGGTAGGTATAAAACATTTTTGAAATCAGTCAGAGGCAGGCAGTTGGATAATACCATGGAAAGCATAATGTTGACTTTACCTATTTTGGGGCTGTGTGTCTGTTTGACTGTTTGTCACAGACTTGTATAATCCGTTTGCCGAAAATGGTTTTGCCAACCCCATGTGGTTTTAAGTGAACTGGAAAATTTTGAAACCTAAAATTTCGATGTGGGTTCCAAGTTCGAATCCCAGAAAACACCAAAAAGTTTTTTCACGATCCCACCTCTCGCGAACGACTGACAAACATCCGAGAGTATTGTTGTCACGAGAAAGCTTCTCAAAACAAATTGCCGTTCGGATACGGCACTAAACTGTAGGTCCCTTCCATTCGTGTGAAAAATATAACGCATACAACACGAGTGGTTGCGAGAAGCTATCCCCTGGCACTTAAAGAGCTGTTGCGCCAAATATATATATTTTTTTTTTTTTAATTTCCATCGAGATTATTTTTTTCGTAGTACGCACCGTTTTCGAGATAATCCCATTTAAAAACGATTTCCATTAGCTTCGAGGTAATGTTAGAAATTTTAGAAAATTTTGAAAAACCCGGTACCCACCTTGTAGAGAATTTTAAAACTTAAAATTCCGATCATAATAATTTTTTTCGTAGCATGCACAATTTTCTAGATAGACTCAAGAATCGTCTCTATTTTCTTCTGGGCGAATTCAAATTTCGTGCAGTTTTGAAAATATTCGCAAAAATTTGGCTTCTGCCTTGTAAAGGATTTCAAAACCTAAAATTCAGATTTTTCTCGTAGGACACATCGCTGCCGAGGTAACACATTCAAACACGATTTACATTAGCTTCAAGAAAAGGTCCAGCATTCAAGATAATTTCGTAAAATTTTCGAAAATTTTGAAAAATTCGATACCCAACTTGTTCGCATGTCGATCTTTTATTTAATTTTCGTAAGGCGCTCAGAAAACGCTACAATTTTGTATTCTTCATGCAAATTACCATGCGGGAATTATACTTCAGGCACAAATTATTTGTGCACAGCTATTCTGTTCCTTTCACACAATTATTGTTGCAATATCTGTTGCCCATTAAAGCGTTATTGTCAGCACTTCAGAAATATTTATAAATTGGAAATAAAATTGTTTATTTTAGATTTTTTGTGGAACGCGATTGGAGATTGCATGTGCTCATGTGCTTCTATGATCAAACCGCCACTGTTTGTGTATAACCTTCCAAAAATTAAATTTATTGTTGGCCCATCCCTTAAGGCCCTAGAAGGTAAAACGTAATAGCTAGCCCTAAAAATTCGAAAGTAAAATGAATGCGTTTTTTCGAGTTTTATTTTGCTTTTTTGTAAGTTTTCATAGGTCCTTTCCATGAATATTACTCTTAAGTGTGCATCTCTGACTGGCCTATATAACAACTTTTATTGAGTATGGAACAATTTACACTTTTTTTTTGTTGTTGGGCAAACAACCAAGAAAATAAATTAAAAAAAAAAACAACATGCCACCAATTTTTTTACTCATAAAATATAAAAAAAAATATTTTTAAATTTATTAAGATCAAGATTAAGATTTAAAAAAAAAGGGAAAACATTTGAAATTAGATTAACTCACCAACATTTTTGAGTCGTTATTTAAGTAGGATAAATTGTGAAACAAAATATTTAAAAAAAAATCAACACAACACGCTATTATACCAAAGTATCTCAACGATAAAATATATTAATAGAATTAGTCCTTGGAAATTATACTTAGAAGCTGATGTGTTTTATTTCTTTGTGATAAGACGAATAATCGATTCACCTATTTAACGTCTTACATATGTATGCTCATTGCATCTTATCTATATATATAAAACCACCGAACCGATTGACCTCAAATTTAGGCAATCTTCGGTATTGGCCCGAGAATGTTTCTGTGAAGTTTGGTCAAAATCGGTCCAGCAGTTTGCCCACATAGGTGCAGTAATGCGCCGCCAGGTAACCGCTAGTATTTCATATTATTAACAGCCAAGTTAAGCTGTCGAACTATCTGCAGCATCTATATCTGTTTAGTTCTGTTGAAGGAAGCCATTATTTTTCGACATAACGTAACTCAGACGTTAATTGGAACCAACTGCTTGGATTCCTAGAAAGATGTAAACTTGCAGCATCAAACCACAGGTAAAGTCGCATAAGTTGTTTACCTCATACAACCACATACTTCACTTTACACCTCACAAGTCACGACCTCGTGAGAAGTCGAGAAACTTGGTAGAAATTCGTAAAACCTCGTGAATAGCAAATTCCGGAACCTTATGAAATATGGATAAACCTGAGACCTCATGGTGGAAACTTGTAAAATCTAGTGAGACCTCCGAAAAGATCATGAAACCTTCAGAAAAAGCTTTAGATCTCACGGAAACTTCATGACAAATCATGAAGCCTTGAAAAACCTTGTGAAACCATTAGAAACTTACTCAACTTGTACTTGTTACACGTGAAACTTCTTACGAGCTCGCGAAACCTCTTGAAAATTCGCAAATGCTCGTAGACCTCACGAGACCTCGTATAATCTTTTGAAATTCGTGGAACATAGCCTCGTGAAATTCCGTAGAAATTCTTGGGATCTCAGAGAAATTCATGGAACTTTGTGGAACTTCGTAGAACCTCGCAGAACCTCGTCAATCCTCATAGAACCTCATTGAAGTGAGTATGAAGTCAGTCACAAAACCTCGTGGAAGCTTGGTAAAACCTCGCAAAACTTCATGCAACTTCATACAATCTCATGGAACATCGTAGAACTCGTAAGACTTTGAACACCTTCACGGCATTAAGTTCAAGAAGTGCTACGACTTTCCCCGAGGTTACAAAACTTTCAGCGCAAACTGTATGAAGATAACATTAGGAATAGTGCCGTTAATTTTTTTCCAGAAAATACTACAAAATGCAATAAATGTCACCCTGCTTGGTTTCAGCTACTAATTGGTTATCATGGAGTGGGGTATATGCAAGTGCGGAAGAAATGCTAACTAGAACCGCTCTGGATATAAAAAATGTTTGTGTATCGTGCTATAATTCGATTTTTTGAATCGTCTGAATTAGAACGGTTGTAAAAGCTGTACGCGAGCGAATTCTAAAAAATTCCCTGCGAAAACAGAAAATTATGTATCCACCAGATCCATGTTAAGGCTCATTCGGGAAAGCCTTTCGTCGGTCAACTGGGGATCTACTGACGCCTAATTTAAAGTAAATTATTCTTAAAAGTTGCCAGCGACTCTTGCACTGGCACGCGGATAATGTCCGGACAAAAAGATTTTCACCGTTGACTAAGATTTTAATAAACAAAAAGATAGAATTTATGTAAGGCCATCTAAAGAAGCAAAAAATACAGTTCCTGGGGTTCAACGAGGGCATTATCCTACTTCGGTAATGATTTGGTGAGAGGCATTCCATCAAAGAGTTACGAGTATTGCTTTCTATTTTTGTTGAAAAGGAGTCAAAACTGGGGCAAAGGTGTACCACGAAGATGTCTTAGAAGGCTTGTCGAATACTCTTTTCAATGAAGCAAGATGGGTTTTGCAACAAGGTTCCAGCACATAAACCCAGAACAACTCGACAGTGGCTTAGAATCAATATTTCTTATTTTATTGCATTCGAGGATTCGGCTTTGGAAAGTCGAGATTTGAACCCTTGAGATTATTGTTAGTGGACAGGTTTGGAGAGTATGGCCTATAAGAGATCCCACCGAAACTTGAAGAGCCTCAAAAGGGCTCTAACTACAGCAGCGTTGTCCATACTCCTGAAAACCGTGCATGCCACTGTAGCTCAATGGCCACGCCGTTTGAGGGCCTGCGTTAAAGCAAATGGCGGTCACTTTGAATAAACCGTTTTTTTTTTCTAAAAATGTTACTAAATTTTTATAACGCTTTACACTTGTAACAGAACTTATGACAGGACTAGGTACTAACACATTTTACGAGTTTCCACTACATTATCGGTGATAGCTGAAACCAGGCTTGAACCTGGACAACTTTCATACCGTGCACCAAATATTTTCTCTGACTTTACAACCCAGCGTTCAGACCAATCTTTCGTTGTAGAGAAACAAAGGAATGTGTGTCGCCAAATAATTAATTTTCACATCTATTTTGGACAACCCGACAATTCTGACCTTTTATGTGTTTTAGTTGTCAAATGGTCAATCTTCGTAAATGGAATAAAATAAATGAATAGATCAATGAAACACCAAACAACGTTTTACTTATATAATACGTGTATTTATTTGATAAACCATCATGAAACTATATGTACACAAAAAGGAGTGTGTACGTAAGTATGGTATAAAAAAGAATACTTTTTCTTAACTCTAAAATCCTCCTCTTAATAATTCATAGCTTATACCTTTATTTTGCAATGTTTTCTTTTAAATTATTCTTTTTTTCTTGACAATAAATTAAGTTTATGATAGAGTATGCATTTTATGAAATCATAAAATCTACTCTAAACAATTTGCGAAATCATTTATTACTAAACTACTTAAATTAACCAGAGTTAGAGATAAATATTCCCACTCTTCCCTTTTTGGTCCTGATCTTTGCAGTTGCTCAGTTTTATTTCTGCAAATTTTCTTCTTGCTCTTCACGGATGGCCTTTACCATACGACATACCAGTTCTCCGCATCTATTTTGTCGCATCTTTCCAACACTGACGACTTCATCGTGATTCGCTTCATCTTCACTACTGTTGTAGTCTGTAGCGCACTTATTCGTGATCAGACTGAACGCAAACACCGTCAAGTCGCAGTGCCGTGCAGTGATGACTTCGTGAACTGTGGACATACCAACAGCATCTACGCCCATTGTGCGTAACATCTTCAACTCGGCAACTGATTCATAGTTTGGACCTCCCAGGCACGTGTAAACACCTTGGTGAACATCGTTCTCAACACCCATCTCTTTGACGATTTTGCGAGCCTTGCGAACTAAACGGGAGTCATAGGCGTTGGTCATTGGAGGAAAACGTGGTCCAAAACGGGTGTCATTTGGTCCCTGTAGAGGGCTGTTGCCGGCGAAACCCATCATATTGATGTGATCTCGTACGATCATAAGGTCACCGACTTTGAATTTGGGATTGAGTCCACCGGCGGCATTTGTGGCGATGAGATAGCTAACGCCAACCAGTTTCATGACACGAACCGGCATGGAACACTTGGCTAGCGGATATCCCTCGTAGTAATGGAAACGACCTTGCATGCACATGACGGGCATACCTTCCAAGTAGCCAAAGATCATTCGACCAACATGTCCCTCAACTGTTGACACCGGGAAATTGGGAATGTCCTCATAGTCAAACGCAATTGTGTCCACTAGATGGTCAGCTAGGGAGTTCAGCCCTGAACCACAAATGATGCCGATTTTTGGACGAATCTCTGTGCGTGCCAGAAGAAAATCTGCGATCTCCTTGATGATCTCATAGGAGTAGCTGGAAAAAACAAGAAAGCAAAGAGAAATTCGTTAGAAAATTTGAAATATAATGCAACGGTGTAAAAACGATAAGTTCCTTGCCGAATTCGATGCATTCACTGCCCTTGCTGTACTGTTATAGAAAATTAAACGGAAATGGAACAACACAGAACTTTTTTTGAACTTTCCTAATTTTATTTCATACATTCACTACCAAATAATACCGTCCCAAATCAAGGCAAAGTTCTTTCATTGACTTTCATTATCCTCCTATTACACAGTCCAGACAATAGAAACAAGTTGAATTGAATTTGCGTCTCAAAGAAACCGCCCACTCCAAAGTCATATTTTATGAGAAACCTAATTTGTATGTGTTGTCAAGAACATCAAAACTTGTCTACGAGTATTATTACTGTCTTGTTTAGATAGAGATAAATTTAGCACGAAATGCATTGTGTCACCTCTTCTATCAGAGAGGTTATGATAAGACAAATGACAAAGTTATGACACGCATATGACAATGACCCACTGTTTAGTTAGGCACATGCTAACAGTGATTTTAGGTGTAATTAGCTTTTATCAAATATACATACATTTGTTTACCCATGTTATCATAATGATTCGCCGAAAGAATATATAATAGGTTTGGAAATTCACGAGGCGCCCAAGCTAAAGTTACGGCGAGAGGTCATGCACCGAAATCCATTCTAAATAATTTTAGGGGTGTGAATTTTCAGCTGTTGTTTGAGAGATATATGGCTGGGTGTCTGGCTTTTATCTACCCACTTGAATTAGAGAAAATTGTGTTATTATATAAATATAATCTTGGATAGATACGATAAATGATAAGACTTCCTTCTGATCGTCTAATCTGTCACTTTACAACGCACAACATAACTAATATGCACTAAAATACAATTTCGTCGCATATTTTATCTCCTGGATATCACAGAGCTTAAAGTACTTAATACTATTGTGGTACCTACTACAAATGACATAAGCATTAACTCGTCTTAGAAAATAAAGGCTTTTGAAATCCTTGCTACTTTCTTCACATTTTTTTCTTAAATTAAATTTCCCAATCCGGGAAGTACTTAGACTCGATTTTTTTTTTAATTCGTTTCTCGTGTGGTTTTTTTCCCCGCCCAGGTTTAATTCGAATCACAAGCGAACATAAAGGGTTATTCGTTTGGAGGTTGAGATTTCACATTTCTGCCATATGGCATCTGTCAAAACTCAGCTGTCATCCATAGTGACAGGTAGTTCTTGCTTTGGCATTTTACAATATGGGCCACTGCTCAACGCATTAAAATTGATGCAAATCTTACTACAAAAATAACAGCTCTGTAATTAAATATTGTCGTCATAACCGCCAAACTGAGTTAACAATTCGAAACATAATTAATAATAATTCGAAACATAATGATTCGAAACATAATGTCTCAATGACAGAAAATCCGTGCTCACCAATTGGGCATTTCCTACAGCTCCGTTTGGCGTATTTTACGCTTGGATTTGCATCTTCATCCCTATAAGGTCCAGCTTACAGAAGAACTAAAGCTTGCTGTACATATTATAGAATGCGCAGAACATACGCACATTGAGTGTTGGAGAATCAACAAGTTGACGCCGATTTTTCGAACAAAATCTTCAACTATGAGGCCCATTTCTCAATCGGCGGCTACGTAAGCAAACAAAATTGCAGAATTTAGAGTTCTGAGAATCCAAATGTGATCATTGAAAGGACATTGGACCTATGGACCGACGCGCGGCATGATCGGGCTGTATTTTTGTTTATTTAATCGATGAAGGAGCCACTGTCATGTTCTTTCTTTGCTATAAAAAAGAGGCAGGATATATCTAGGTGTGTTCCCGTTCTAAGTAATACAAGCACCAATGCCTGAAATAGGATTTGACGAGTACAAATTCGATATAATCGCGATTGAGTTATCGCACGAATACAGCCTTCAAAATCAGTTTACGCTCAATGAACTGAAAAGACTTTAATTTTCTTTTTGAAATAGTCCAAAACGGCAAGTTAAAGGATGAAAACCTTGTTCTGCATGAATAATAATGTCAAGAGTATCATGATGAAGTTCAACGATGAAAGGTGACAGAGCAATGTTTCCCGATTGGGTGTCTCGAAACAGCAGCTTTCATTGCGCTCGGACAGATGCTAAAACAATCGAAACGTATGGATCTAGACTGTGCAAAAAGACTTTCAATGTCATGAGAAAATTCAAGTAAAGCGACTGGGTATCATGCAGCTTCTTTAATATTGTTCTGGAAAGATAATGTAAAACATCTTAGGTTCTATTTGTTACAAATCAGTACAATTACTTGGCAAACAATATCGAGTCAGAAACTACTAATATGCACATTGTTATAACTGATTTTAAAACAAAAGAACGTCAACGATTCCTGGAGGTAGCTGACGAAGGATCGTTCCAGTTCCATTTCAGTCTTTTGTTCTCCAGAAATTTCAACTCAGTGCTGCCAAGTTCAAAACTAACATGAAAAAATGTGGATACATTTGTTTGTCAAAATCGGTCAGCAATCTTCCATCATACATTTTATTGGTTGTACAACATGAAATGTCCGAAATGTTCACTCAGTCCGAAATAAGAAGCTATCGAGTGAACATCTACATCTTGTAAGATAAAGTGGTACATGTGTTTGACGTGTGAGACTTTTAAGGTTTATTACAAGTACAGTTATTTTTTTCAAGGAATTGTTTAACATGCTGTCGTTAATTCAAATTCGTGCTCTCTTTCTTTATGAATTTAAACTGGAACATATCGCGTCTCTGACAGCAAAAAACATTAATGACGCATTTGAGGATGTAGCGGTAAACGAACGCACCATTCGACGTCATTCGTTCCGTTCAGAAGATTTAACGTCGAAAACAAACCACATGAGAAACCAGAAACGACAATGTTTTAAGAGTAACTGTAGATGCGGACCCAATGAATGGAAGTATCCCCATGACAATAAGTCGACACCTTCCTCTCATAGGAAATGAATCTCGACAAATGGATACCCCATGAACTGAAGAATACCAAAAACTACAGCCGTCGTCTAGAAATTTGTGCAACGCATTGCTTAAGATACCAAAGTGAACTGTTTTTGCACCGGATAATTGTCTTCTCCCCTTTCCTTCTATCTTACTCATCGTACTATTATTCTCAAAGATTGTTTACAAAAATTATAGGCAATTAGGTCATGTATCTTGCGTACTTATCACTGAATTCAGTTAATTTTTTTTTTATCATTTTGCTATCTGCAATAATAGTTTTTTTTTTAAAAAACGATAACGAATACAGGAAGTGTAGACAATTTTAAATTGTTGATATACATATTTTACTTATAAAATACTTATAATGTAATTTGGATTCTGTATGACAACTGTAAAAGTTTTGGGCTGGATGCAGATGAAAAACCAAAATACAACCACAAACCTGGTCTTCATTCAAATAAGGCTGTGGTGACAATCTGGTGGACATCGAAAGGCCCAATCTACTTTTATTTTCTTTAACCAGAGGAAAGGATAAACGCCATCAAATATTGTGAGGAAATCGTCATAGTGCATGCTAAATTGGATGAAAGCCTGCGTTGGTAAATAGGCATGGTCCGATCCTATTACATTGCAATACCTCACGCGAAACAGTGCAAAAACTGCTACAGTTGGGATTTTAAATTCTTCAACATGATGTTCCTCCCAACGGACTATCACCTTTTCCGCAGTCTGGATTCGTTTTCCCGGCAGAAAATATTCCGAAACCTAAAAAAAAAGCCTTAGAAGATTTCATAGAGTCCAAAAATCAGGACAAAAAAAGGAATATTTAACCTTGAATCACGCTGGAACAGAATTATAGATGCCAACGAATCCTATTTTGATTAAACAAAAATTAAAAAAAAAAAAAATAATATTGCCTTTTACATTTTTACTATAAAGTCGGACATTTCATGTGGTACAACCTAATACCTCAAAAAAGAAAATTGATCCTAATAGTCTCAGATATAAAATTCAAGGTAAATCTAAATTTAAAACAAATTAAGTCTATTGAATTCGTTAACATCTTTAACTGCGCAATCGTATGTTATGACGCAGATGTCAGATGTAACACACTAATCAAAGTTAGAATGTAACCTACGTCAAATAGTTAGCCGTAAAGACCAACGCACGTGTTCTATATATCTAGCGTCTATATACCGTCGTCGATTATAGGATACATATATGCATGGGTAAAACGTGCCTAGGTATTTCTTTGGAATATAAATTGATTTACGTTTGTTAAAAGAAAAAGCTTTATGTAAATTAGCCACAACAAAGTCTCCTGTCTAAATGAATACCGATTTAACACAAAGTAAGTTCTTTTTTTTCTAAGAAATCTATTTCATTATTTATTGTTCTTCATCCTTGTCCTTTGATTTCATCTTATACTTTGAAAAGGCTTCGTCGTAAGTGGTTTATGTAGGTACACATTATACGATGTGCGATTAGAATTTATTTGTTGTTTTTCTTTAAAATTTTTTGTTGTTTATCACTAAAAATAGAATACAGAGTGGAAAAACACGATAGTGAAAATTTTGATTTTATATCTTAGAATCCTAAACCGGATTTTATCTATACTTGTATCTTTTGAACCGGTAAAACGGTACATTTATTTTTGTTTAAACAAAGAGTAGATCTAATGATGGCCTCACCGTTATATATATGAAAATTCACTGCAATATAAAGTGAAACATCATATTCTTCTGAAGCGTACTATTTATTTTGTCCCCCACTGTATGTTCATTCTCTTTCAAAGAAATCGAATTTAATCGGAAGGTCAAAACTTTTAGTGCAATGTTTGATTATAAAGTTTCAAGGTGCTTTTTTGCACAAGCAAAAGCGAAACCGATGTTACTCAAACAAGATCAGTAGAATCAATGTACATATGTTTAGTTATAAAAACATTTTCTTTGGATAGATTAAAAGTAAAGAAAAAAAAAAAAAAAAAAAATTATGGCAAATAATTGATATCAGCTGTTTACCAGCTATTTCCAATTAGATAGGTACTTATTTAACGAGCTATAAAATTGCAATTTCTAGGAATTGTATATGTTTATAGGCACAATCAATAAATGTACCTATATACGTATAGAAGCAAAGTATTAATAAAAGTCTTGAGAATGAATCATAAAAAGGTAGTAAGTCGCTTATGCCATTGTTATGGAAAACAAGAATTATTTAAAAGTAGGCAAACAAAAAGGCAAACTTGCGACAATAAACACTGTTATTTTCTAGCAATTTACTAACTTTTCTTCGTTTAAAACAAGTTCAGTTCGTTCATCAGGTGATAGCTGTTGTAGTTGTTGTTCTTCTTGTCTGGAATAAAGAATAATTTTGTTCGTTTTGGTTAAATTTATGAATTAAATATAAATGTCGAACATATGTACAGGAGAGATGATAATAAATGTCTCTGCAAGACAGCGAAAAAGCTATAATTGTTGGAGTCTCTGATCTGGAATGCAATTTTAATTATGATAAAAAGTAACACTTTTAGATAGGTATACAAGGTCTTAGCCCTAACACGAGACTCAGTAGAGTGATTTATTTGTAGGGCTCTGTAAATGCAAACCAATATGTATGCTAATATTGGGTTATGTGCGTTATTACAAATAGAAATCTAGAAATGTTAGATAGATTTAATTTGCCAGAAGTAATACGCAGTTATGTTATTAGTTTTGTTGTTTAGGCTATTACGAGTTTTTGTTAATAAAAACCTAACACGTTTGAACTCATTCAGTAGCTTAGTGACACTCCTCCGGCCCACTTGTTGCATAAGCTATTCGAATTACCGATAATTGTGTTTTTTTTTTTTTTTGATCCTATGTATAGTTTTAACAACCAATACTGTAACCAATTGAGCTATTTCAATAAAAAAAAAGTAAAAATAAACATTCATAGCTTTAATATCAATATTTAGTTTATAGGAAGTAAATTCGCAACAAAATTCAATTGAGCACGCATACCCTCCACAAACATAATGACGACTCAGGCATGTTTATTTAAAAGAAATAAATACTTTTTTGGGGCTCATAGGTTATCAGTAAATAGAAAGCGTATGCAGTAATCTGAGAAAGTGATTATGTCGATAAGAAGTAAAAAACACAATTTTGCAAGTCTATCTAAAAATATGTATATAAACAATTTAAAATTGTCTACACTTCCTGTATTCGTTATCGTTTAAAAAAAAAAAAACTATTATTGCAGATAGCAAAATGATAAAAAAAAAATAACTGAATTCAGTGATAAGTACGCAAGATACATGACCTAATTGCCTATAATTTTTGTAAACAATCTTTGAGAATAATAGTACGATGAGTAAGATAGAAGGAAAGGGGAGAAGACACAGTAAACTTTTTAAAAAAAACTACCAATACCTACTTTTAGGGAATCTGTAAAACTGTACAGAATGGTCTAAACTTAGAATCAATGGTACATAAAACACGCTTTAAAAATATTTAATCACCTAGTTAAGTCAAAATACGTTTTTTACTATAGATAGTTGTCATTTTAAAAACGTCATTTTAAACTAAATATGAGTCAAACGTCATTTTTAATAAATAAAAGGGACTAGAAATTAATGTCAGCTTTCATTACTTGAAGAAGGCTATTCAAATGTTTCCGGAGGATCATGATTGCCGGAATTTTTGAAGTTTTTGAGTTATTATCGAAGTCAAATGTGTTTAGAACCAAATAGAATCCGTTAGAGGAGTTGAATTAGAAAGAATTTTACTTGAGGTATAGGTTCGACAAAACTAAGTTCCAACTGACATTCTTGATATGGAAGAACTCCAAATGAATCGTGGGCTACCCGTTTCCAACATATTTACAAGTGACTGTAGCTTTATATTGTTTTGGAAGAAATGTCCATGAGGACGATGTTGGTGAGATATTTACATATGAACATATGAACATATGTATGTATGTAAGTGATACAGTCCATTGGTATTTCCATTAGCCTTGCATGGAATGTCGCAACCAATAATATGCAGAATCATACGAGCAATATCGATATGAATTATTATTATTATTTGTGTAGGGTTATTGTGCCCCCTGCTAATACCTAGGAGAGGTTTATTCCCTTAGAATATAATTCCTTCAGACTTGTTATCGAGGGTCAAACTCTTTCTTTGCCTTGGCAAGGATAGTTCACCCTAGAGCACTCTCTCTAATCCGGTTTCTCTTACTAATCTGAGAATGAGAAGTGGATCTATGGTTGGCATATCCTCATCTGATATTTGGCACTTGCCTAAGCATTTCAATCTTTGTGGGTCAGTGCCCCACAAGGCTCCAGAAGATTTTCTGGAGTCTCACTGGACTCATTGCAGAATCTGCAAAGGCCTTCGTTTGTTATACCAAGTTTCCTTAAATGCTACTCGTGTTTACAATGCGCCGTGAGAAAGCCTGTTAGGATACGTAGGTTATTCTTGTTAAGGCAGATGCACGCTTCGAATCTCTATCAGTTGTAGTGTCCCAGAAGTTTCTGAGCTTCCCTCAGACCTGGAGTATTGACCGAGGTTCTCGCCCTGCTTTCTTTCGCCATCTTTCCTATTTCCATTTCCTATTTCGCAGAATGGTTCAGGTCCAATAAAGGATTCTGCTGCTCCTTGTCTGCTTCTTTGTTGCCCTCTATTCCAGCGTGGCCAGGAATCCAATAGAGGGTTACCCTGTTAATGCTACCCATTTCATTAAATTTGTACAGACGTTCCCACACAAGTTTTGACTTAATGACATGGAAGTCAAGTGCCTTGATAGCTGCTTTACTGTCTGACAATATTAGATTAAATTGAACACACCTACTCGTATCTATAGCGTATATTTCAGTTTGAAAGATGTTGGTACTTTTACCCATAGGTTCAGAGTACTTTATTCTTGGCCCAAATACACTCGCCCCTGTTCCTTCTTCAGTTCTCGAGCCGTCCGTATACCACTTTATGGTGTGGTTACTCAATCCGTATATTATGGATACATTGCCCTTTTGTTACTTAACTTCGTACGGAATTTTGTTATCAAAGTTAAATTTCCTGATACTATCTTCCCTAGGAATTGCTAGATGGGTGAGTTTCTTGAGAAGTACACCATATTCTTTTGAATTGATGCATTTCTCCCTCCCGATGCCATCCTTAGGATCGCCCGCTTTGCCTTTTGCTCAACTACAATATGAAGCGCAGTTAGTTCCAGGAATACTTCCATGGCAGCAGTTGGAGCTATGAATTGCCTTATTACTTCATAAAATTGATAAACAAAATTCTAGGTCTGTTCCCTTACTTGCGAATTTCTACGAAATTTTACAAAAATTTGTTGAATCCAGGGAGATCTCCGTTTACGGGAACAGGATTTGACCATTTTTGACAAATTTCGTCAAAAGAAGACCTAGAATTTTGGTTAACAATTGTTTTTTGGTTAAAACTTGATCAAGTACGGTAACCCACCTTATAATGTCTTGCAACCATTTTTGAGTTTGAATTCTTTGGTTTTGTCTGTTGACATTTGAAAAATTCAAAGAAAAATATGTGAATGTACTAGATTTCTCTTGAATCACATAAACTTTTGGGTTTGTTCGACCAAAAAACATTTAAAGTACGTTTTAATGTCGTAACTCGTTAGAGGAAGGAAAAACTCTGGTTTGTCTGTCTCCGCCCTAAATCCTAAATCTTCCTCACATGTATCAAAGCTTTTTTTATAGCGCATAGATAGTCCTATCCACAAGTCATCAAATTCAAATGATATCCGTGTCTATGAAAGATCGACTATCGAAAGTATTGGTTTCGTGGAAATTTCCGTTCTCGAGATTCAATTCTTTATCAATTCTGTTATTGGTCTGTTCTGTCTGTCAGTTCAGACTTCATACCTGGGGTCTGTGAGGCCACAATTTGAGAGGAGGAGGAGCTCCAACCCAGTTAAAAAGATCCCACATAAAAGCATTAAAGTTATAGAAGATACATATACGGTGAGTTAATGCATAATGTGTTTACAAATTAGCCGTACAAGCCGGTTTTACTTAAGTTTATGCTCGAATGTTGGAAATAAATATTTGTTGAAGAATTGCACAAAGAAGAAAACCTTGCACATGGGCAGGAAACGATCATACCATAGATTTTTAACATTCGTTTTAGAAGATGTCATCGAAAATATGACTAATAATGAATCATTCATTTATGAAAATGGCTTCGAGTTAGGCAATAAGTTTAAACATTTAAGCAAGAATTCCATCGATACCTAATAAGATTAAACCAGTTTGAAGTATTAAATGCAACGATTTCTTTATCATTAACCTTTGCAACATCTAATAAAAATTTGTTAACAATAACAACACAAATAGCAATCTATCAAAGGGGCTTGGCTTCAGTATCATTTATTATTGTAGATAAAATTAATTTGCCAGAAATGTTCACAAAAAACAATCCACATTTTAACGCTATTGCAAATTTTCTATTTTCGTTTCGTTATATTGATTTATATAATACGTAAGCACATCATAAAGATACAACATTTTGAATTTTATACAATAATTGCGCGTTGGTAAACTTTATTAGTTCTTGATGCAAATTTTATAAGACATGTTAATGGTTTACGAGTATCTAATCTCTTAACTTGATTTTAATCAATTTTATAGCATTCGTACAATTATTATTATATGTTCCGCGTCATAACTTCTTTTGTTACAATTCTGGTTCGGATTTATAATTTACAAAGTAAATAATCAATAAAATTCTCACTCGCGTCAATAATCTTTGAATATACGAGTATTTTTTAAACTAAACTTAATTTTACTATATTGTTTTACGTCATTATATTATACGCAGTTTTATAAAACTTCTTGTTAAGTATTTTTTACCATTCTGGTTCAGATTTGGAATCAACAAAATAAACATCAATAAATTTCATCTTTCAACAGATTTCTCACTCGTGTCTTTAGTCGTTGAATATATTTGGTAAACTAAACTAATTGCAATAAAAAAAATGTCACCAATTTAAATTTTGGAATGAAAATATAAAAATAGATTATTATGCGATATTATATACAAATTAAAAAGAAGAAACACTGACCAAAACAATCCGGAATTATTTAAATGAAAATAAATAGAGATAAGCCTAAAGAGATACGAATACATTAAAGAAATTCCTTTCTAGCATTTAAAACCACCCAAATGATTTGTTTATATTTCTTAGCTTCCAAATTTAATAGAATTTATTTAAATTAATAGTACGATGTGTAACTGCTGTAGTAATCAAGCGACAATTGATTAATATGGTATTGTACTAGTTATGTAGTTGGCACATGCATAAATATTGATTAGAATCAATTAACTTAACTATTTGGTTCATTGAAAGTCAATGACAGACGTACTCGTACAACAAAAACTTATATAAGCACGTACAAGCGTTTTTATATTTATAAAATAAAAACAAACAAATTGCTGGCAGTGAATTAATTTTGTTTTATAACAAATGAAAGACAATGGCACTCCCCAAAGAGGTTAACTTGAAATGATAAGAAGCAGTCTGTCTAATTAGAAGATTATTTGTTATTAAAACATCATTATCACAAATAGGGCCGAAGCTGAGTAATATAAATCATATGAACCAATAACGTAATACAATTATTGTATTTCGTAGGGAGGTACATACTCGTATTTCCAGAAACATCCGATTATGTTGTTGCTGGCTTTGATTGTTTGATTACAATTCTATATTTTCATTAAATTTCTGATGCAATTATTATATATCATTATGAGGAAATTAAGTCATTCGTTTGGGACTTTTCTTTTCCCTGACTCGGTGGTTTTATTACATTTCTCAAACTAATTGTTCTTAGATTATTTGGCGCAAAGTTCATGGCATGACATTAAATTAAGACGTAGGCTGAACTCTATCTCTTACAATATTTTGTTTAAAAAAAAACACAAGGAAAATGTGTCGTATGATACCTTATCCCTCATCTTCTAACCATCTATAATAAAGTGGGCGTGGCGTTGTGAACTTTTTGGTTTGAATGCAATGAAATCTTTCTACTCAGAGAATATACTTTCGATTTTTAACAGATTTTACCACATAATTTGCGATGGTCGCCATTTGTCGAGGATTTTGGTGAAATATTCACAATAAGACTTAATCCACACCGTATCAATCTTATAGAACTAAGTCGAAGGGATATCCGCATAGCTGTTGGCGTCGTGACTGGACAATGTTGTGTGATAGGTAATCACGCAGCACGGCTAGGGTTACATCATAACGACTACTGTAGGAGCTGCAGGGACGTAGAGGAAATAGAATCCGTACACCATCTTCTGTGTGACTGTCCAGCTCTAGCCAGCAAAATAAGCCGTGCTTTTGGCAGATACTTCTTTTCAGAGCTGGATGAGCTAGGTAGCATTGAGCTAAGAAAACTCCTGAGATTCATAAATTTATTTGGGTGGTTTAGCCTAGCGGTCGAAGATTGAAAATTCTAGGTTCCCAGGGTTCTAAATATTGGGCATAATGGACTCTTAGTAGTCTAAGTGAGCTTAACCTAATCTAATCATCACCGTAAATAGCTTTGAGCAACACCCCCTAGAAGCATTGAAATGGAATGTGAACGTCTATAGACTTTGTTAAGACGATATTTTCCAGTTTCTGAATTGATCTGTATTTCAACAAACAAACAGATAATATTCAAAGGATTTGATCACTTAGCGATCAGTTGACAGTTTACGTAATAATAATGGGGGATGGGGGGTCTAAAAAATATATTGGGATAGTACGTCACTATTTTAAGGCAGCTTATATACTCGTATATACCTACAGAGTGAGTTGTCTAAAAAGTTCACCCCATTTGTCTCGAAAATGGTTAGAGGTAGGAGAAAAACACTGAGCAAAGTTTTATGAAACCTAAGGATGAGTTTGTAGTGATCAAGATCACTTGTCCATCATTTTAAGGATTTGAACCAAATAGCTCCAGGACGTCCCAGAAAACGGAACGAACTCTTGCATCAAACAGCTGAGTGCCATCGTCAAAACTAACTTTCCAGAAAGATTTCGTGCAGTAACAGCACTATTAAACACAAAAGGAACGTATCGCCAATTAGTCCAACCAACTCAACTGCGAATAGATACCTGAAGATAAATCAAAATAAAGAAAGCGTTGGTAGGCTTACCCACACCTTTCAGAAAGACTCCATATCAATAAGCCACATGTCTTTGCTTTGAAAAGCCCTGAAAGTGTAATCGATGTACAGAAAACAATCTTGTAGCATTGTTAGACATTAAAGCAGCCTTAAAAACGTCGAAGGTTGAGCCATCAGAAAAGCTTTGTACTCCTTGAACACTCTCAGCTAGGATCGAGGTAGTGCAAAATCACTCAAGAAATAGTGTTATCTACACTCGTATGAATTCAAATAGACGTACCGTATCACGCGTGCTGGTCGCACTCAAAAGTTGGAAAACACATCCATTGCAACCCACGATTGTAATAGAAACATGGCAAACAGATAGTGATTCAGAAACAGCCTAGCTGAAATTAGGCTCGTTTAATCCGCACTAAGTAATTTGTGCGGTAGTGTTGCCAACGAAAAAAAATTCAGCACGACAGCTGACAGTTCATTATTATTAAAAATGGAGTGCTACATGAAAGAACAACCCGTTTTCATTGTTGAGCAATATTTTAAAAATATTGAAGTTTTGGCAGCTACAGTTCCCAATTTTCGTACAAAATATGGTCGGAATAGTGATTTAACTTCATCAACTGTGAAGAGATTAATTCAGCAATTCAGAGAGACTGAATCAATTAGTGATCTTAGACACTCTGGCCGTCCTTCACCAAGTCGATCAACACGAACCATCGAAGCATCGTGAGAGTGTTGTTGAGAGTCCAGGAACATCAATTTGGCACCGAGATCAAAAATTGGACATTTCGAGAAGCTCTCTATAGCGTATTCTCACGAAAGATTTACATACAAAGTGCAATTGACTCAAGATCTGCAGCCTACTGACCACGCACAGCGAAGAGAGCTCGTTGAATGGATTATGGAACAATAACAAGTGGATGCTGATTTTTCAAACAAAATCACCTTCAGTCGTGTAATTTCCCGTTTTGGTGATTAGAATTGGCCGCCCAGATCACGCGATTTAACGCCGTTGGACTTTTTTCTTTGGGGTTTTTTGAAGTCTAAGGTTTATGTCAACAAGCCCACGACCACCCACGCCTTATAGGAGCAAATTGAGCACTGTATCAACGAAATTCAGCCACATTTATGCAAGACAGTCATGGAAAATTTCGACAAAAGACTGCACATGTGTCAGCAAAGCCGTGGAGGCATTTACCCGATTTGCTAGTTCATACATAACCCTATTCTGTATACTTTATGAATCAAAATTACTTTTTGCGTGAATTTTGGGACACCCTTTATTTCCAGCTATAGACTGAAAATATAAAGCGCAAAATACATATACATATGTACATAGCTGGATAGTTTTAAGCAAGCAACAAAAAATGCCCGTTTTCGTCTTTAGCTACGATAAAAACGTAAGGTAAAAAAATATTGCGAATTTAATTTTCTACCGCAAAGTTAGCAACTAAAAAGCTGGTTCTCTAGAGCTTGTAAAACTGAACCTATATTTATATTATAAATGTTAACATGCAAATTTGCAAAATAATTACACTATGTCATAGAATTCGATAAAAATCTATTAAACTATATTATTAAACTTGTTTAAAAAAAATACATATTCATGAGGGCATATGAAACTAAACTTTAATGTCTCTAAATCATGCGCTTTAAAATTACACTATACGTTATTATTTCTTTGTATAAATAAATTCAGACTTTCTTTTTATACTGTTACACTAGTAAAACTGGATATGCCAGAATCCTATCGATTTTATACTTTTCAGTGAATGGCTTTCGATTTGTATGAGTGGATTCAAAGTTAAATCCAGTGACGGTGCCCGAATCCTCTCTGAGGAAGGTGCTAATCATCTGTCCTTCGAATATCTCTCAGAGTGCTAAATTTGCGTACACACATTCCTAAATAAATTTTAAAAAGTCTTCTAAAATCAGACTGTCATTTCCCAAAATACAATATTTAACTGAATTAAGTATCTTGCAAAACGCGACACCGTAATACTTTTTGTTATTTATTTATAAACTAATAAACGATTAGTGCTTAGAAGAACACAAGATATTATTAATATAGTTTTTAAATATTGGCAATCAGCAAAGTCTAATTGAGGACTTACATATAATAATAAACTAATAAACGTACATACTCGTATTCCTCTTTACATTACTAAAAACTAAGGAGATGTTAATGAATTTGTTTATTTTTGTGGTTTACCATTTTTTAACACTTAGCGGTAAACTACAAATATCTTAAAAAGTATTAGATTTTTTATACTAAATTAAATCTAATTTAATTCACCTCTCGTGTTATTAATTTATTTCTATTTAAAGCGATAATTATGTGCGTCGCGCTTCTTAAGCGCTGTATTATTGTGAGTATTTAACAACGCATTAAGCCCTTTTCCAGTGTTCCTGTACTTGCGAGGTAACAAAAAGTAAGAACGAAACCCTTATAGTGGGAGTCAGTGGCATGTCCGTCCATCTATCTGTCACAGCCTCATAAATTTCGAACCGTTAGGCGTACAAGATTGAAACTCAGACCAGAGTTGAGTTTTACTAAAACCCACGGACAGATTATGAGTAAAATTTCAAAAACAACAAAGTTTTGGAGGTTAGATTAAAAGTCAAGGTGGTGGTTCTCTGATTTTCAAAATATATAGTCTCGTAATTTTTACTTCATCAGTTTTCGAAAAAAAAAAAAAACTGTAAAAAAAAGGTGCGTAATTACTGTAATTACTTCGGAACCCCCGGCGCATGTGGCACCGACCGTCTTTATTTTCTTTTCAAATGATCACATCAACTATAAAATAATTTAATTTTCTTTCTGAGTTGTAGCTAACAATATTAAGCGTTTAATGCAGTTAAACCATTTAGATGCAATTATGCATGCAAAATAATTAAGTTGCGTTTTTAATTTGAAAAATTGAAAATATAGGAAAAAAATTACTAGAATTTTTTTTTTTTTAATGACAACCCTACGAAAACTATTAATAATAACTTTTTGTGGAGAATTAAACTAGCTTTAGTATGAATATGATACATAGATACCCTATTATAAAACAGGCACTCTATGAAATCCCAGCCCTCTAGGAGGTATTCCAAAGTTAAATAGGACATATTAGACATACTCGAACATTTGAATCACTGTAGTGTCCTTAAGTAAGTGTTGCTTAGGGATATCGTGAGCAGATATCGTTACATGAGTCAGGCTTCCATCAAATTAAGCCACACATATTATATTCAGCTGCAGCACAATTAGGTGTAGTACAGTGAAAGACTGTAATGCCACGTGTCCTTCACGAAATAGCTAAACGGAATACAACTTCACTCACTGTGACATTTCGTAAAATTGTGCAGCGTTCACAAATAATCTTACATCCGGAAAGGTACAACAAACTGCTGAATTATACGAAAAATACAACCTGATGAATTACTGCATACGTATGCAAAGAACAAGTATTGCTTTTGACCTCCCCAACGATAACACTTTCTTGGCTGACATGGCTATAGGGCTGAGCCAATGAACACGGACACGTTTTTTGATCGGCTGATCTGAGATCGATCAACCGATCGCTTTTATAATTAGGATTACTCAGAGGCTGGTCATGATCATGGTAATGACTTTTGCATGACCCGCTGAAATGAGGAAGGACCCTGGCTGAACCACACCGTCTCCATCTAGTGCCAACACAAACGAACTATTTTGATTTGACACTTCAAACCAAAAATTTAGTAAAAATGGATAAACAGAAATTGTTACCATTGATATTGCAAATTTCCTTAGCACGTAAAAGAAAATATATTTGATTATAACAAAAAACTATTACCATTCAATCAAATGAAGATTATTTTCCACAACACCGTTAAAACACTTCATTCTGATAAATGTCAGCAAAAATCACTAGCAAATATTAGTCTCTACAGCACTATTTATAAGGTTTATTTTTTTATCTTTAAATGTATCTAGTTGCGTTACGTTTTATTTTTGTTAAGTATAGAAACAAATTTATCAACAAATAATGTTTGCTGGCACAGTAACTAGCAAATATTTGTAAACAAAAAAAGTTGCACTAACAAATTTCATATCTTAGGTGGAATATAATTATTCCTAATAAGATGTTTTGGGCGCATTTGTTTCACTTTCAATTGCATTAGATATATGTACGTATGTATGTACCATGCTAGAAGACAACTTTTTTTGTCGTGTCAGATCACTATCAATTATATGTATCTGCTTGCAGAGATACAACACAAACAAATCATTCATAATGATGAAATGAAATCATAAAAGAATTTAAATTACATATTTCTACTTACAATGCATTTTCGGTTGCAGTATATGTTCCGCTGGCGTTGCCATTTCCTGTGGAGCCATTCGTTGTAGTTCTTTTTGGGCTTATAATACTACTATCTCCATTTGTGTATCCTGTCATGTTGTTTAAATTATTTCTATTAATCGGTACGAATAAAGTATTGTATTTCAATAAAAGATTGTTCAAAGTCTCTGAAAATAAATTTTGTAGAACAACACGCGCTAAACTAGTTTAATAAATGCCCGACGTTAACTTCTTAGCGATTTGCTTTCAACTGTTGCCTCAACTTGTATCGAGCGATATTTATAATGTTGATTGTTGTTCTTATAATTATGGGTTCTATATACATGTATATTGAAAACCAGCTGATTGTTGTTTTTATTGACGCATGCAACATTTATGAGATAGAAAGATACATGTTTGGAATATTGTACAATCACCCGCTGATAAGAATTCTATAGATTGGTAGGAGAGGAAGGGGAGTGAGTGAACTGTAATTTTTTTTTCTACTATTGCTCTACGTGTAGCTGAGTTGCGGCTGTGGTGCTGTGTGATGTCAAGAAACGTTGTGTAACTGTTGCCAACTGATGCCTTTTATATTTGGTTGATACATTTTTTTGATTCTAAATTCTGGACTTTTCTAGTTTTTTTTTTGAGAGTTTGATATTATTTTAGGGAGTGCATTTTTACTTGAAAAGTTGAAACAGCGTAAACAAGAGTAAAGTAGCAAACTAATTTACAAGACCGTTGCTCTGTGTTGAACGCAAATCACTCAGATTCGAAATTTATACAAAATTGTTACAATGCGTGAACAATGTGTGAAAAATTAAAAAAAAAAAATATTTTGACAATTTTACAAAACTTGGTATGCGAAGTCCTTTCTTTATTTCAAATATCATGGGAATTATTTACAAAAAGGGTCCCAGCTCCTATTTTGTTGAATTTTACCTATGTTGTAAGTTCTCATACAAAAGGGTTCCAGACATACCTGAGAGTGTGGAAGCGTTTTATCAATTCCTTTGCGTTTTTATGATAAAAAAAACATGAACAATTACAGTCACCTCTGTGACTTTACTTCTATAGTACCTGATCAGGTTTGATGTTGTGAGCCATCCTTTCCACAGAAGAAAAACTGTATTTATAAGAATGCCGCCCGAAGCCCCGAATATTAAAAGATCACCTCAGTGTCCATTCATCATGCCAAACGATACTAATTGAGTCGGATTCAAATGTATGGGATCTTCCTCCAGGCTTTCGCTATTATTTCGAATTATTTTTGATAAAATAATACCACTGCTCTACAATTTTCGCAGACTTAACACAAGTCAGTTGAATAGACGTCAAGGATAACCCAAAAATGTTTTCAATCTTTTAAGCTTAACTTTTATTTGGTCCCCTTTGTTTTGTACCAAGTACCGAACGTTTCTAAAATAAGTACGAAAAACCAGAGAAGAGTATCTTCTCATGATTCATAATATGTACAAGATGGCGATTGTGAGTCAACACAGGTCGGATTGGTCAGGATTATTTGCACAATCCTACAAAAAAGTTAATTATTGATTATGTCGCCATAGATGGTAATTTAACTGAATCATGTTTTGTTCTCAAAAACACCAAACATAAAACTTTTATTTCTCTGGCAATGAAAAGGCATCTTTCCTTTCCCTGATAAGGAATACCAGTAAAGAAAACCAGTGTTGCGAAATGCGATGTTCTGTTTGTTTTGTATTAGCTAAGCATTATAAAATTTAAAAAAATAAAAATTTAAAGTAAAATATATAAATTTTGTTACTGCAAATTGATGAGGTTATGGATGTCCTTTGTTGTTTACTATTTCTAGTGTTCAGTAACAAATTTGTAGAACGAGTTACTTTTCAATTCAACACGGTGTCTGTCTGTCTGTCACATGCATGTAATTTTTCAACCGTTTGAATGCGTTTACCCGCAAATTATTAGGAAAATAAATTGCAAAACAAAATTGTTCGATGATTCAAATGGAGGCACAAATGGAATTAAAGGGTGTGTCTGGTTTAAAGATTTTTGAAATAATGCACCCCACATCTTTTCCAAACACCATTAGATCTTTGACAAAACATTTTTCTCAAATTTCATCAAAAATCTATTCATTAAACAAAAAGAGATTCCTTCCACCTGACTGTTTCCGAAAATATCACAGGTCCCTCTCTTTCTCCGAATCAAAGAAAAAATAAAATTAAAAACTAGTTCAATTGACGGTACTACTGACGGCCCGACTCTCACTTGACGAATCAAGTCAAAACCCAGCTCACTATTGCACTACAGACACATTTTGTAAGAGGCCACGCCTATTTTCAAATAAAATTTTTGTATATCTGATCTCAGAACTGTTATACTTTGGCAACTCTGTGTTTGATATTTGCATTTTTATAGTTTATTTGGATTATATCAACACGTGTGCTTAGATACAAATTATGGGAACATGTTGAATTGCCAGATAATTGATCAGATACTTTTAACTTATCTTCTGATGAAGGAGGCTGGTGCATGGTTTTATTGTACATATGAATTGTAGGTTTATTTTATTTACCGGCAAACGTGTTTCGAATCTAATTACATATTTATTCTTGGGTGATTTTTTCTTTCTCAAAATTGCATGTATGTATGTACATACATACGTTGTGGAATCTGGTTTTAGTGGATGTTCTCAAGAGGGTTTGGAGTTCTAGACCAGTACATATTAATCAATTGTTTCATCTATTTAGGTATATTTATAAGAACTACCCAATTTATAATAAGATGATGTATCAAAAAAAAAAAAAAAACACGTTAGCAATTCCTTCTTTCTCTTCCCTTATAATTGAAAAATGATTTTTTTTTTCGCGTATTTATTGCAATAATGTAGAAAATCTAAATTAATCATTTGGGACTTTTTCTGCTCCATAGAAACATATTTGATTTGTTATCTGTTATTAGCAAAAAATGAAAAAATTTAAAAATATTCATCTGAAAATAGACAACGTAACTTAAAGTTTGAGATTGCAAACCGAATGACTGGAACATTGTCACGCTTTTTTATAATTACTGCTCATGATTTTGTACGAGTAGATTGATTTTAATTTTTCTTATAAATCTGAACCAAAACTGTAATGTGAGAACTCTAACAATGGATATCGTTTACCTCCACTGATCTTGAAAACAACGAATTGTTTATGATTTCCGTTTTGGTCTCAGTTCTATGAGCTAAAAAAGGAATTCCCAGTGGAAAATTTTTCAAGCATAAAAAAAATTCCATGGAATATTTTCAAACTCCTAATTGTTACATGCAGTTTGTCACGTAATCTCTTAGCAGGATGTTTTCGAATAGGAAAATAATGCACACACTTGTTTATCATTTGTATTAGACTCCCGAAGTCTGGTAGGTTTTGTTCGTATGATTCGGATTCTACATAATAGACGCCTAGTTCTAAGTGAAGTGCGTAAAACAATCCACAGTTTCTTACATAATTGCTTGAATTGCTCATGATTTAGATCAGGTATCTGTACCTTATTTTTAATTGACATGCATAACTTGTGAGCAATTTATTCAAATACATAGAAGAAAAGCAATGGGAAGATGAAAGATAAAAAGTTAGTAACAAAGTTCTACAACACAGACGAATTAAAATTCTGTAAATACAAAATGTCGTATGAATAAAAATGTGGTCATTGATGTTAATGCTCAACTGAATTTGAGGGATGAGTCGTTGTTATATGGCTAAAACTCATCCTAAACAGTTTTTGTGCTACCCTTCAAATGATGACTAATCGGTTAGACTATTTCAATATTTATGTGACAGCATCCGATGGACACAGAGTCATTATCCGATCAACAAGAATGTTGAGGTAGAAAGACAAGCTTTGCCTTCAGCTGCAGTCTAACATAGTTTGTTGAATAGCCCAGCCCACATGGTTTCCAAACAACCAAAACACATTTGACTGTGAATCTTTCTCTCATCAGAATCAGACAGTTAGGCTGTCAAACTACCTGCCCTAGGTCGACAGGATCGCCATAGCCCCATTTGGAATATAAGAATTGCGTAGAAGCTATTACTGAAGTAATTTCTCTCGAAGGAATCAGTCTCCAGCAAACCTTTATTCAACAAAGATTGTGATGGCTTGCCATTGCTTCCAAGAACAGAACTTGTCGAAATGTCAAATCCTCGAAGAAGGAAGACAATGAGAGAGTTACTAACAAGATTCCTATACCAGTAGCTGGATTCCTTGGTCAATAGGAAAAGTGATAAACAACAACTTCAGTCACTTCTTTTTCCCACTTCTAGTGAAGGAGAATGGATCACTATCCACAACAATCAAAGAAAATGCCGATCTTTATTTTACAAGCATTGACACTAGATCCGGCACAAGCTGAGTCACCTACTATCTCGGGAAAGTACAGTCAAACTTCGTGTAATCCGGCGAATTCCTAAGTATTTGGATTACAAAAGTCAACAGGACCTGACGGAATACCCTTCATGGTCCTTCAGAACTGTGCACCTGAACTGTAATAACATCTCATCATTCCCTCATTCAACCGATTTCTATAAAAAGCAAATGCTTGCCACAAAATGACCAACCCATTAAGGAAGCTAGCTTCCTATAGACTATCGGAACAGCTCTGCGGTTACAACTGAACACAAAAGGTAAAAGTCGATAGTGGTCCTCAATTCTAATATTATTTATCTAGGTGGACCCCCATGCAGTGTCGGCTTATTATCAGGTAAGTAACACAATAGTTGGTGAGGAGCGGGAGATAAGCACGAAGACAAAACTGAAGCTATACAATATGGTACAGAGAGCCTACCACTATTGGACAAACATCTGAGTAAATTTCTAGTCACGGAAATAAAATAGAAAAGTACAAAAAAGAAGTCCATTATAGAAGAAGTTGTTGACTTACAGTTAAAATTGTTCGGTCACCTACAACGGATGAACAAATCAATCAACGGCTAAGCAGGTATCCGAGATAAAAGTGGAAGGCAAAGCACCACGAAAACCGTATCCAAAAAGTAGGGTTAAAAGGGTGAAAACCTTCGTAGAGTTAAGACGAGATTGATATCCCGAGGGTACCCCGATGCCTAGCAGCAATTGGGGAAAGAAGACGAACAGAAGTGTACCCCAAGGATCAGTCATTGGTCCTATTTTATTTTTAATTTTTATTAATCCCCTTCTTCTTCTTCTTACGGCGAAGTTATGATCCGGTGTAGAAGGATCTCAACCCTCCCACTTTACTGCATCCCTACTGGTCCGCCTGTGGGGTTTGCCGGTTTGACCTCAGAAAGTACCGACAGACTTCCCGGTTTCGGATCACTTCGTCCCTGAGGCCAATCGAATGCTGGTGTTTTTGCATTTGTGTGATCCAGTTGTTTTTTGGTTTGCCTTTTTTGCACGATTGCGTAGGAACGTTGATTGATATTGCCTTTTTGACGGGGTTCGACAGATCTCTCCTTTGAACATGACAATACCAACTGACCCGGTCGTGCTCTATCTTGCTTGTGATGGGTTCTTTTACATGAAGGCTTCCTCGAATCTTTGAACTTCTTATTCTATCAATCTCCGTTACTCCTGCTGTCATGCATCTTCATCTCAACTGCCGTTATTTTGCCCTCATACTTTTTGTACATTGTCCAGCATTGTGAACCGTATGTGAGCGCCAGACGTACAACTGCGGTGTAGAGTCTTCCTTTAAGCTTAGGGGGAACTTTTCGATCACAGAAGATAGCGGAGTTTTCCCGCCACTTCATCCACCCTACGCTTACGCGATGATTGATGTCATTATCACAAGTTGCTTCGCTATTGATCATAGATCCCAAATATTTGAACTTTTCACACTTGGGAAGCACTTTTCCATTCAAGTAAATGTCTGGAATAGACCGGTGTGGATCATCATCCACCCATACATCAAGTGCTCGTTGCAAGGCCATTTGATCTTCACCTATGATAGCTCCATCGTCAGCAAAGAATAACTGATGCACTTTGGGGTCCGTCACTTTTCCTTCAAGCAGATAATCGAGGACTGCAGTAAATAGCAAAGACTAAGGACGCTTCCCTGGCGTACTCCGACTTTGATTGGGAACTCTTCGGTGACTCCTGGACATCTTACTCTTGTCCTTGCTCCCTCATACATGTCCATGATCATGCGCACGTAGGTTTCTGGAACTCCTCGTTGTCTTAGCGCCACCCATAAGAGATCTCTTGGTTATCTATCAAAGGCTTTTTCAAAATCAACCAACACCATATGCAAGTCCTTTAAGGAATCACGATGCTTTTCCATTATGATCCTTATATTTTGGATTGCATCTGTTGTTGATTTACCCGAGTCAAACCCGCACTGGTCATCAGATAATCCCCATATTCGCACAACTGTTTATGGGAAAAGTTAAGGCCTTTGCGGTGATCTAAGAATTAATTATAATTCAGTTAACCCATCAAATTTAATTGCATCAACAATAAATAAATCATGAAGTTCACTATATTTCTAAGGTTTACGGAAATTTTTTTTTTTTTTTTTTATTGTTTATCTCACAATGAATTATTTTGTTATTATGTAACATTTATCTCTATTGTTATTATAATAAAAATTATCAGTAACTATTCTCTAAACCCATTGTTTATTGTTAGCTTAAGTTAAACAAATTTTTATAACAATGAGAATAATGAATAAAATGAAATGTAAATGGATATAACACTTTCCTTTAGAACAGATTAATTCAAGTTGTAGTTTTCCGGTAGTGAATACCTACAACAATAGCCTAATATAATCTTGCTCGTGCGTGCCCGTGAATGCAAATTACCTCACATCGTCAGAGATGCACCCACACCCAGTACTGCAAGTAAAGTCAATTTGTTCGTAAACTATTGAAGTATGCAAATCAAGGGACGTTAATACAGCAAACAGTATCTGAATTTGTGATCGGAGTCAAAATTTCGAAGTACAAAATAAATTAAATTAAATTTTTGAATTTATTTATTCCTGAACTAATGTTCTCGCTGAATTCGAATGCGAAGTTAAAATTTGAGAGCTCAAAATGGCGTCAAGGAAATTAAATATTGATTTCATCATAACTTATGAAAACTATTTCCTTTCGGAGGCGAATATGCATATGTATGTAAAGAGTGTCCCAAAATTCACGCAAGATTTGAATTTTGCGCCATTTGTGCGGTAAAGTGTTGCCAACGGAAAAAAGAAGATAGAGTGACAGCTGACAGTTCAGGGTTATTAAAAATGGAGTGCTACACGAAAGAGCAACCCGTTTTCATTGTTGAGCAATATTTTAAAATTAATGAAGGTTTGGCAGCTACAGTTCACAATTTTCGTACAAAATATGGTCGGAATAGTGATTTACTTCATCAACTGTGAAGAGATTAATTAAGCAATTCTGGGAGACTGAATCAATTAGTGATCTTAGACGGCCAGAGTCGTCCTTCACCAAGTCGATCAACACAAACCATCGAAACAGTTCATGAGAGTGTTGTTGAGAGTCCAGGAACATCAATTTGGCACCGAGATCAAAAATTGGACATTTCGAGAAGCTCTCTACAGCGTATTCTCACGAAAGATTTGCATCTTCATGCATACAAATTGCAATTGACTCAATAATTGAAGCCTACTGAACCACTCACAGCGAATAGAGTTCGTTGAATGGATCACGGAAAAACAACAAGTCGATGCTGATTTTTCAAACAAAATCATCGTCTTCAGCTATAAGGCTCATTTTCATCTTGATGGCTTTGTTAATCGTCAAAATTGTCGAATTTGGGGTTCAGAAAATCCACGAGTGATTGTTGAGAAACAAATGTATCCACAGCGTGTCACTGTTTGGTGCGGATTTTCGACTGAAGGCATCATCGGACCATTCTTCTTTGAAAATGTGGCTGGTCAGGCAATGACGGTTAATGGTGCTTGTTATCGCAACATGATAATCCAGTTAATCCAGATATGGATGTGGACGACATGTGGTTTCATGCCATACAGCCCGAGAAACAATTCAATTAGTGCATGAGTCGTGTAATTTCCCGTTTTGGTAATCAGAATTGGCCGGCCAGATCATGTGATTTAACGGCGTTGGACTTTTTTTTTTGTGGTTTTTTGAAGTCTAAGAGTTATGTCAACAAGCCCACGTCCACCCACGAACATTATTTTAAGCGTTTTTCTGATAATTATGAGTATAAGTGACACAATTGTGGGCACCTTGATTCTGTGGTTAAATGCGCTACCTATGAGCAGGAGACTGAAGGTTTAAGAGCCGAAATATACTAACAAATTTTCTCATGGTCCCATCTCTCGCGAACGTCTTACAAGCATCCTAGAGTATAATTGTCATGAGAAGCTTCTCTCAATCGAAAAAAATTTCCCTTCGAAAACGGCATAAAACTGTAGGTCCCTCCCATTCGTGTGTCGCACATCTATGCCAGTGTCAACATATTTATTTGTTTAAGTGATAGAGTTGCTGCTGATAAAAAAAAAGATATTTGATAAATAGTTGTAATAGGGGAATCCCACGTTAACGTGTGAATACAGGCAAATATTATGCTATTTATGAAACTGACTTATCATTTCAAATACGTATTACTTATTATTTATGACCTAAAAAAGCAAACCTTTGCATCAATCTAGATTAGTTGTTTTTATTTCCAAATTGATATACGAGTACTAGTGGTAAATAAATATTTACAACAATTAGAATTGTGCGCATTATGAACTAATTATTTTGCTATATTTGTGACATTATTTATTGTAAAATATTGTATACATACTTCCCTCAATCTCTCCTTGATAGACTATCTGAATATGTAATGGCTTTGCCCCCAAGAGCGTTGGACCAAATTCACTGACGCACAATCAGACTGAAATACATAAAAACAATCACGTAAAAATAGTCCCCATGTGCCTTATCTTTGTTTTTGCCATTCAATCGCATAGGGTGATTTCCATTTTATAATATTTTTGTTGTGACGGAGTATACGACCCCCCTGACAACGATTTCAAATCAGTAATAAGCGAAATAAATCTAGTTATGACCAATATTTGATGTGTCTTTCAGGACTGTCGTTTTTCCCCAGCGTATTTAAAACAGCAAGTTCCTACTTGCACTCCAACCAAGTTAATACGTGCGAATATCCTTATGGCAATCGCCTTCAAACTCTTCAAAACCCTGAAAACTTTACAAAATTAACATCGCTCACGCTTTGCTGTGTTTTTAGATCATCGAAAAGCTTTTACGAATAATCCTCGAATTTCTTTTAGCATCATGGTCTTGATGAAAGCGAAGGAGATTTTGTGGACTTACTTGAGCCGCACTTCATGAGCATTGATGACAAAGCGTTTAGTAAGAATATCTTTGAGGCCTCATTCGCTGCACTTCCCAACTACTAGGTGGTCTAGATGACTAACGGAGAAGGGTACGAGTATTTGTGGGACAGGCACAAAATTGTACTTCTCGAACTTGAGGCAGCTAGAGAAATGACAGAAGAAGGAAAGGGGTGCCTAGTCGGGTGTCATACCGCACAAAGGAGGTGAACCAAAAATAATGAGAATGTCAGTGCTAATAGAGGTGGGAACTAAACAGACAAGAGAAAATTCAATTTTGGGGAGAAATCGGTTGCATTAATGGGGTACCTAGTCACTACAATCCTTCCAAGGAGTGCTAGTCAAGTCTACCAAAAACCATTAACTCTAACAAACCAAGGGACAAAACAAGGGATGTAGTACCCAATTCTGAAATATCCTCATTTAACTAAAATGGGCCAAGTGTTGACGATTGACATTTACGATCGTTCGCTCCATGCCAATGCCAACGAAGAAAATACCACCTATGGCACCAAAGATACTGAAAAATGGCACCGTTTAGAGCTCGTTGTCGTAGCTAGGTCAAGGAAAGACGTACTTGACAACACAGCCCAAAGCATGCTCCCTCTGGAAGAATTGGAAAGATTTCAGAAACCCAGAGAAAGTGGGACGAAGACTGATGTAGTTATAAAGGGTTTCGCTAACTACAGCATTTATATGGAAGGCGAAGAACAAATAGCTGAGATATTTTTGGAGGAGACTGCTACGCCGGGTCGCCCATACTTCCTCCATATGTACTGTTTGTTCGTATATACCTGCACATATATTGTTCAGATTTCAAATTCTATTTTTTGAGCATATGTCAAAAATTTCAATTCGATGTCTTTACCGTTGTCGAAAGTGACTTATATATCAATTTTGAATAAAATCCGTCCCAGTCGCATCCGAGAAACAGCCATTTTCCGCAAGTCGGCTAATATGTAAAGTACCGTATTCCATTTTTTTAGCGAAAAACTGAGTTTGTAGTCGTATTGAAAACACCCGCTTTACCTCAAGTATGAAATTTGATCGAGATCAATGGAGCTGTTTTCGAGAAAATAGCACTATTTTTCAAAATTGGCTTTCTCTGTGCACTAGTCTACAGACCTCACATATGAAGTTTGCCTTCAGGCTTTTAGCTGCAGACAGACAGACGGACAGAATTGCGTGACCCACTTTTTTGAGTTCCTCCATAATAGTAATACCAAAATTAATCAAAATCTCGAGATCGAGAATGTTCACGAAAACAATACTTGCCCTACAGGAGCCCAAACGGGAAGATGCATGATGACCGCTCGGTATTGCTTATTAGAGAAAAAACTATAGTTAAAGGGAACCATTTGCGACTTTCTGGCTTTGACAAAACTTCACTTAAAGTAGGTAAAAAGGTCTTTAAAAAAGAAGGAAGTGCAGACGATTTCATAGTTAATATGTGCGATAGATGGTCCCTAGAACTATAGAAACACTGATGGAATAGAATATCAATGGAATTAGGTTATCAGCAACGAAGAATCCTTTTGGTCTGAGTGTGAAACTTTATAGAATAACGAATCAAAGCATACGAGTATGATGAGCTACTTTCTGACGTTACACAGAGAGGAGTCAAGATTACGAGGGAATGGTGCCTTTCAGTGGGTGCAAACATCAATCCAACTAGAAACCACTAGATGAGCCCTCGTCATACCGTGCCATATGCCTGTTAGACACAATGAATAAAATACTGAAGCTAATCATATGCAACCGACTGGAGATGACAATTGATGAAGCCGGGTGACTTTCAAACCAACAGTATGGATTTAGAAAAGCTCGTTCTCGTACTCGCTATTCAGGGCAAAAGATGGAGAGGAGGTTCAAAAAAAGATGGTGCCGTAATAACATTGGACGTCAAAAATGCGTTCAACTCTGCAAACTGGGGACTTATAGTACACTCCCTTAGGTCAATGGATGGTTCCATGGTTCTTAATTAAAATGATACTAAGCTATTTCGAGAAACGGTTCCTGCTCTTTGATACAGATGATTGAGTAAGGCAGTACCACATATCTGGCGGAGTTCCACAAGGGTCGATACTAGGACCTATTGTATGGAACATTATGTATGATAGGGTTCTAAGGCTTGGGATCCCAAATGCTATTGCAATAGTTGTGACCGCGAAACACCTGAAACAAATAGAGGACATTTATAATGAATGTATCCGAAAAGTGAGGCGGTGGATGGCAGCAGTTGGGTTAAAACTCGCAGAACACAAAAAAGAAGCTGTACTAGTAAGTAGTCGCAGGAAAAGAGAAACAATCACTATCAGGGTAGGCGATCATAATATAATGTCAACAGCGGTTTTCAGATACCTAGGTGTGATGATAGATGCTAGGCTCGCTTACAAGGAACACCTTGAAAAAACGTGCGACAAAGCTGCTCGGGTGAGTGCAGCCTTATTCAGAATAATGACGAACATTGGAGGACGCAGAGAATAACTGGTTCTGTGAAGGGTGGTGCAGTTCATCATAATGTATACAGCACCAATATGGGTCAAAGCAGTGGCAATTAAGTCTTACGCCAGAAGAATTAACTCCATCAACCGAATGTGTGCACTGAGGGTGTGATGTGCATTTCGGACGGTGTCAGATGATGCTATATGTGTCGTCGCGGGAATGTCACCAGCAGATATCCTGGCTAGCGAACTACAAGGACCTACGATGCCAAAATTCAGGACCCCCAAGCTTCAATCAAAGATATCAAGCTGGAAGAAAGACAGCGGAGTATGGGAGCATGGCACGAGAGATGGAACCAGTCCTAGAAGGGATGATGGACCTATACACTATACACAATTGATGGACCGGCAACATGAAGAAGTAGATTTCTACTTCAGCCAACACCTAACCGGACATGGCTGCTTTCAAGCGTATCTGAACCGGTTCGGGTTCAATGAATCTTCCACCTGTTTAAATTGCGGACAGACCAGAGAAAATGCGCAGCACGTATTTTTGCACTGCCCACGTTTTGATATAGAGCACAGAGAACGAGAGGAAAAAAATAGAGAAACACCAACTCCAGAGAATATTGTAAACCTCATGATAGGATCGAGCACAATATGGGATGCAGTGAAACAGGTTACAGCAATAATCACGAAGGAACTTCGGTGTTTGGAAAGAGTTAGGAAAACCAACAGCGAAAATGAAGCTCAGACCACATCTCTCATGGAGCAAAGAATGGCAAACGCTGAACCCATTTTTGAAACAGCAAACTGTGAAAGAAGAGCATAAATTGTTAACCAGCCCCGGGTAATAATACCTAACGCTAGTCCCGCGGGGAGTGTGGTTGAAGTGTGAAGGGTATGGTTTAGTACGTAGGCGTATTCCTGGTATCGAGTATTCAGGTTTGCGCATCGTTCATGCCAATAGCCCGGTCTACTGGTATCTTTAGGAGATTACACAATCATTGGCGCAACAAAAAAAAAAAAAAAAAAAATGTTCAGAAGAAGACTTCTTTGATGGCGATAGCTAGCTGCTCCCATTTATTGTGAAACATATCGTCATATGTATGTATGTTGAAAAGCAGTAGACTATCCTGGAGCTTTCGACTTAGGCAATATTATTTTACATAATCTTTTCAATCAACGAATGTATTGAGAAATCAGTTATATAAACATATTTCTAATAGAGTTTGCTAAAATACGAAGGACAGTGTACTGTCACGTATCTATTCAAGTGAGCTATCCGTCCTTGCAGATTCTTATACCTGTTTCCAGTATTCTATCTAACTCAATTACCTTCCCAGTGCCCATCCCTATAACTAAGTACTCGCTCCCATTGCAAGTAAAACGGCACAGTGTTCCTTTGTAACACGTAAAATCGAATGCCGAAATAATAATAAATTGCATCGTCTAGAAACAAAAATGATGAAATTTACAGACTCATTACATCTTCCCCGACATGCATATGTAATGACATCGAACCCGAATAACAACCAGTGCATCAAAATAGTCACAAATTTTCCATTTTACATTGCATAATCAAAATTTCTTAACTGCTGTCGTAGATTTGCTCCCCTGCAAATCAAATCAAATAAAGCGCAAACAAAATGCACTAAAAATTAACTTCATTGATCGGTCTATAAACTGATATCATGTCGCATTTATTTAAATTTAATCGCACATTTAGTACCCCCAACAGATTGTTTACATTTATGACTGATAAGAATCCGCTGTCTATAAATGCGAGTAAACTCCAAATTACCTACATATTTGTTTATATTGTAAATTTTTCCAATTTAATGCATGCAATTATCTACATTGTATTTGAATTAGATGTCAAAAACAATAAATAAACCTACCACAACAGGCTGATCGCATGGACATTACATTTATCGAACACTCGAAAATGCATTTTACTATGAAGGTAAGGGCTTAGCAACAGATAACTCAAATGATGGAAAAGTTTTTGAAAGCGAAGCGAACTGATAAAGGGCTATTATGTACGCCACGGGTTGAGGGAAAATTACACTAAGTCATTTAGTGATTGCAGTGTTATTGTCAATGCATTTCTGCAAAGTGAAGTATTTGTACAGATATGTGGATGAATCTATGGAAATTCTAGAGAATTCTGCGTTTTCCAAGAATTTCCTATGATGATTTGAGCTTAGCTTTGTTAAGATAGGAGAGAGTATTAAATACGACTGCGAGTTCACCCTGCTAAAAGTTGAATGGCTTAGGAAAGGCAGAGGCACGTAGACGCAAATGATTCCAATGTCTTGTTTGAGACATTCTACGGCTGGGCAGATTTACTTCAAATTTCGATTTAAATTAGTGATCAGCTAAACAAAATAATTAGTCAACAGAAAAATAAGATATATCTGTTATGTAAGTAATAAGAAGAAAATACGAAAACAAAGAAACAGTGCTTCAACACAAGGAAAAGTAATTTCGCGTGAATTTTTCACTATTATTTTCTAAAATTCGCCATTATTGAAGTTTTTGTTAAAAAACTGTTCCTTTCTTTTTGCCTTCTTTTTCTTGAAATATTGTTTTTTTTTTCTCCAAATTATTCTTCTCATCAAAAATTAGTAAATTACATTTTGCTGATCAAATAAATAATTTTTTTTGAGAAAACTATTTTTTCATCTCATTTTTTTATTTTTTGTTAATCAAAAACTTTTCTGCTGATTTTGTTTTGCAAATACATTTTTTCCGCAGAATAAATTATTTTCTGTTGATCAAAAAACTCTTAAATTGATAAAAAATAACTTAATTTTGCTCGTCAAAAAAAAACTTCAATCCGCTGATCCTTCAAATGGAAGCCCTTTACTTATGACCGACTGTGAAAAAAAATCGATTTTCGCGGTTCTAAAGATCTTGATCAAAATTCAAATTTTAGTTTGCTTATTCTCCCCTCCCCTAGATGAGTACATACGATGCACAGCTGCCAAAAGTGCGATTCGTCTCAAACAATTGGGTGAATGGAAGCAAAGTTGCTATGCACACGAGGTATACTCGTAGTATAACCGATCTCGACAGAACAACAGATTATGTCACACCCTACATAGATTTCGACAAGAACTACTCCACTTTTATTCCCGAAAGACACATTAATTAATGTACATAACATTCACCTCTACACCAACGGGTCTAAAATGGATATCGGAACTGGCTCCGGAGTTTTTTGCGAGTCACTTAAAATCAACCACTCGTACAAACTCCTGGATGATTGTAGGTCTTCGCCATTGATAAGGCTGCACAGACTATACATACGAGTAGCAAAAAACTAAATCTCTCAAAGATTACAATTTTCGTGGATATTCAAGCACTAGACTGCGTGGAAGTGAGATCGAAAACAGTTTCCAGATGCCGTAATACGTTGAACAGAATATGCAACATCCATGACGTAACTCTCTGCTGGGTACCTTTTTTTTTTTTTTATAATTTGCGCGCGCCAAATGGGATATGAATACCATTAAATTATTTCAGGGCACGGGCGTTTGCAGAAATTGAGAGAGAGAGAAAGGAAGATTGGTGTAGTGGGTTTGAAACTTAGGTGGTATTAAGTTTCAGTAAACTCCAAGGGTGGCATCCAGATAACTGGGGAGCTTGTTTGTTTTGCTTTTTGTCGTTGCTCATGATTCACAGTATTTTTTTCCCTCCACCTGATGTCATCATCACGATCAAGTTGCATTTAAGCCATATGACCACTCTACTGCCAGTGTTATGCCTTCGCAGTAGAGTTGACTAAGCTTTCGCAATTGATCGACTTTTTTATTTATTTCAAACGAAATAAATAGATGATTGTTGAGATCAGGATTTGAACCGTGAACCAAGAGCGTGACAAGCGTTGATGTTACCACTACACCACGGCCACCCCTGGACATAGCAATATAAAAGGAAACGAGACAGCAGATGAACTAGCTAAAAAGGGATCAGCATTGGATTTTCAACATACTCGGATATCAGTAGAAGCTCCAATTGGTGAACTAAAAAGAAAAATAGACCTAAAAGCAAGAGAACTGATTAAGTCCGCATGGTCCACCAGAAGCGACTGTGTCATATCTCGCAGCTTATGGCCAACTGTGGATGAAAACAGAAAAGATAAAAAGAATAAAAAAGAAATTCGAATCTTGATAGGCGTGCTAACAGATCTGCCAAACTAGGTATCAACACACCGGACCACTGCAGGAGCTGTCAAGATATAGAGGAGACAGAAACTATCAAACACTTGTTATACGATTGCCCGAATCTTCAAAATCGCCGCCTCCGTCATATGGGAAACAGGCTTTTCGACGAACTAGGCAATCTTGTACAAGTTCCACTTAGGAACATGATATTCTTCATAAAGAACGCAGGCTGGTTTGCTACAGAACCCACCGCAAGACTAAGGTTTTAATTATAGGTTCCACACAATAAAAAAGGAAACACAATGGACCGTATGGCCCCCGTGATAAGCACTTAGGTGCACTTCCCTCCAACAAAACCTAACCTAACCTTGCTTATTCTCAAAAAATTAGTATAACGGTATATTTCTCGATTATTTCTCGATTGATTTTGTTCAATATCTAAACGGTATTGGTCAAATGCAAGGTCATGGCTTACCAAGTTTTGGAAGACTGTCAAAATATTTTTTTTTTTGGTTTTCCACAAATAAGAAACATTTTTCTACAATATTGTTTAAATCTCATTTTTGAGCAATTTGAAAATGAACAGCATATACAAGGTGGGGCAAAAATAATGTCATAATGTGAATTGGCTACCATTTTGTTAGAAATGGAAAAAAAATTGGTCTCTGTTTTAACGAAAAGTTTATGGTTTGTTATGGTAAACACGAGATTTCCAAAAGCCCCAAAGGAAGAAGTTTGGCGCTATCAGATCTGGCGATCTGGCCGGCCAGTTCAAATAGCCAAAATTGGTGATCACACGGCCCGAAAATTGATGATTCAAAATCTCTATCGTTGCTTGAGCTGTGTGAGCGGTTACTCCGTCCTGCTGGAACCAACAATGCTCGAGACCCAATTCAGCAACTTTCATTTCATTCATTTCATTTAATTCATTTAAATAAGGTTTGTACATTAAGATTACATCTTTTATAGTACTTAGTACTTAAATTAGTGGAAATAGTTTATATAATAAATAAATTACAATGTTTACTTAATGTGAAAGTGAAAAGGGGAGAGAAACCAATGGAACGAGAGAAACGGGGACGGGAAGTGATTAGTTCTACTGGTGTGTTGAGGATGAGAAATGAAGAAGGATTGCACTTTTAAAATTCGTATGACTAGAAATATTTCTGATGCTCAAATGTAGTGAGTTCCATAGTCTGACAGGGTGAATAAAAAATAAACGGGATGAATTTAAGTATCTGTAATGAAAAGGGATAATGTTTATGGTCCTAGTAGAGCGAGTGAACTTAAGTCTGCTAAACAGATAAGATGGGCACTGATTGTTAATGATTTTATGTAGAAATATACAGTTCCTGGCATTGACAACTCAGCAGCATCCTGGAGTATACAGAGATATGGTCATATCTACGGAGTCCGTAAATATACCGCACTGCATCATTCAATGCTACTTGCAATTTTCATTGGGATGAGAAGTCAAGTGAGCAATAAACAACCTCAGCATAAGTAATCAGTGGTAAGACTAATGTTATAATAAGCTTTCTGCGAGTTTCTTGTGTATTCACTGCATACTTTACTTCACAAGCCATAGTTTACGAAGGCATCCGTATATATGACCAACGACTACGTTGGTGCGATTGTAACCAGTTAATTTGAGATTTATTATATAACCAAGACTAGACAGAAACAGTAGGTTTAATTTTATTATCAGCAAACCATAGATCAGGTAAAAGATGAAGATTAAAAATTCTATTTGAGATGGGTATTGTCTGAGATTTTTCAGGATTTAGTAGCAACCCATTTTCTTTTGACCAAATACAAATTCGTATTAGATCCTCATTTAGAAGAAAAACAAGTTCCGTTAAGTTATCAAAAGGTTTGGCTAAGTGTAGCTGAACATCATCAGCATATAGATGCACTGAGGCGTGATTGCAAATAGATTGTAGGTCATTGATAAACATGCAAAACAAAATCGGTCCCAAGATTGACCCTTGAGGTACCCCTTGTGATTGGTTTCAAATCTGAGAAATTATCACCGGAGATGACCCTTTGCAACCTACCTGAGAAAGCTATTTATCAGTTTAACAGCCCTATCACTTAGGCCAAATATTTTCTGAGTTTCCAACAAAGGATTTTGAGGTTAACCCTATCAAATGTTTTCGAAAAGTCAAGCAGACAAAGAAGCGAAACATGCCTAAACCCCTATCGAACTCCTGCCATATCTCCTCTAATAAATTGACCATAGCCGTGGAACAGCTATGGTTAGGTTTGAAACCAGACTAGCGCGGATTTATAAACCGATTTAGTGACAAGTGTTTCATAATTTGCTTTGCTATTATTTTCTCGAAGGCTTTTCACAGGCAAGGTAGAATGCTGATTGGTCTAAGATCAGTAGGAGAAATTGGATTGGATTTCTTAGCAATGGGTAAAACTCTTGCAATTTTCCAAGACTGGGAAAAAGTTGATGTTATAATGCAGCTGTTGATAACGTGGGTTAAGTGGTTGACAATTTGAGGTACAATTAGTTTAATGAACCGTATAGGAACGTCATCTTCTCCTATAGAGTTGGACTTAGTAGCTGTTATACAAGTAATAACATCGATTTCACTTGCAGCAAAAAAAAAAAAAAAAAAAATCGTTGTCCAGAAGAGATGTAATTGGCTACTACTCGTTGTAAATCAGGTTTAGCCAAATATATTTCAAGCAAATGATAACGTTGACGCGTGGAATGGGTGCAAAGAGGAACTCTGAAGAAATCCAGAGATAAGCTTTAGCTGGATGAATTGTGAAAGAGACGAATAGGTTTCCAACAAGATAGTTTGATTTGTTTTTTCTCTAAATAAATACATTCGTACATAACTGCAAACATCTGGAAATGGATCTAAGAGAATAAATGAATATTTTGGCGTTAACAGCCCAATGCAGGGCCTGGACCAGCTTCTCGCAGTTGGGACCTACAGTTTATGCACTTTTCGATTGAGAGAAGTTACTCATTACAATTTTTACTCTCGGATGTTTGTCAGACGTTCACAAGAGGTGAAGCCGTGAGAAAAACCTTTTTTTTTTTGGATTCAAACCTTGAACCTAACGCTCAGTGATTGCGCACTTACCCACTGAGCCACGGCGCCCATATTGTATTATATTCTAACAGAATATACCATACCAGATATACCGCCATAATTGAGAGAATGTACAGAGATTGTAGTGTGAAACGTGACGGGTAAAATTACATGCACTTTCCTGCTTCCAAAGGTGAGGAAGCATCAAATCTAATCTAATCTACATACTCGTATCTATCTAAAGGGTTTTTCATAGGGACGTAATAATTTTGTATTGTCAAAACGTCAGTCAAGGTTAACATTTTTATCATAGTGAAGTTAACGAACAAGCAACGTTTGGAAATTATTAAAAGTTGCGACCACCGAAATTCTGAGTCGGTGGTCGGAACTTTAAGAGCGCTTACTCCAATTTTCGGTCGTAATAATCGTCCCGGTCGATGAAGCTCATTGTTGTCTCGTTATTGGACAGCAACAAACTCACAAGTGCTTCAAGAGACTCCATTGCATCCACAAAAAGTGACCGTGTGGTGTGGATTTCATGCCGTAGGTGTGATTGGACCGTATATTTTTACGTCGATGAAAATGATCGCCATGTTACGGTCAATCGAGTTCGCTATCGTACAATGTTGGAAGACTATTTTTGACCGGAATTGCATGGACTTGACATCAGTGATATGTGGTTCCAACAAGATGGTGCCACATGCTACACATGGTCAATCAATTGATCTATTGAAGGGGAAGTTCGGTAATCGTCTAATCTCGAGAATTAGTCCGGTCGAATGGCCAGCTCGCTCATGCGATTTAACGCCGATCGATTTCTTTTTATGAGGTTACGTTAAGTCGTTGATATATGCCAACAAGCCAACAACGTTAGAGGAGCTCAGGGACAATATCGAACGCGAAATTGCAAACGTACCAGCAGCCGATATGTGTGGAAGAGTGGTGGAAAATTGGATCCAAAGAATCGATCGCTGCCAACGTGCTTGCGGTGGTCATATGAACGAGATCGAATTCCATATTTAAATCTAACATGTGTACTACACGTGGAATAAATTTCTGCCCAATATCTAAATTATTTTGTGTTTTTTTTTTTAAATACAAAATTGTTATGTCCTTATTGAAAAACCCTTTATAAATACAGCTCATGTGCACTCCAAGCATAACTAAGATACTTTAGTCACGAGCTCCCAACTCGAAGTCTTTCATCCTCATTACAGCCAGCTCGAAAGTTCAAGCTTTCTGCTATCTGCAATCGTTTGGTTATTATAACGGATGTTCGGTTTTCCCTGTCGTCTCAAACTTGCAGTATGGCTTTGGCATTGTTGTCCACTCGTTCGATGTGTCCGATATCAGATGATTACTTTTTACAGTATGCAATTGATTTTCTTATCGTTAACTTCAAGCCTGATGTTAAAGTTTGAAGGTTAAGGTTTATTCATATCTACAGACAATGAACGTGGCGGATGCGTGGCGTGGGAGACACTTTCGATATCATGCATTCTTCAGTACATGATATGGAGAGTAATTGCTCTGTCTTGGCACGTGTCCCTCATCGCTTGTCTCCGTTCGCGAGGTCAGTCTTATTCTTGTCACAGACTCTGTGAGCGAACAAAAAAAAAATAGACAACAACACAAACACATAAATGGAGTTTACATATTTGTATTACTTTATTATCCTTTTTCTCAAATTAAATACTATATTTAAATATTTATTAATTCTATATAAATATTTCTAGTTAAAAAGTTAAGTACAATAGTAATAATATATATTAATTATTATATTTTAAATTATCTGTTTTTTTTTTTTTTTAATAATAATTAATATATTATAATAATGTAGTTTCATACATAATTAATAATTTAAATTGCATTTATTTTTCTTCTTCTGTGTTTCCTTCAGAAGAAATAGCTTTATTTTATTGTTATTTATTCCCGCCAATGAATAAATAGAAATACAAATATATATAACAAAAAAAAAAAAAAAAAAAAAATATAAATACATCATAAACTAAATATAAATTTAAATTAAATTGGAAACAATTCTCAAACAAGTCTATATAAATAATTTAAAACAAATACAAATATAAATTTACAATTTTTTTTTTTTTTTTTAATTTTTCAATGTATTTAGTTTAATACAAAAAAAAATCATCATACAATACCTAAATAATTAAATTAATGAATCACATTCATTCGTTAACATTCTCTTAATATTAACATTTGATTTTCTCAATTTTTATTTCTTTATAATAAAAAAAAAAATTTATTGAAATTTGTTAAATGTAAACTTTATGTGAATATTTTCGATTTTGTAGTTGTTTTTTTTTTTTTTATTATTAATATACAGTTGCTTGGGTGAAACTATTTATATATGGGGTGTGTGTGTGTGATTATGGCTTTCGGTGAATTGCATCTACTATAAATTCTTTTTTTTATGGTTCGTTAACTACAATATTATAAGAATTCTACATGGGATTTCGTTAAGTTTAATTCTAAATACACACAATATATATATATATATTTTTAATATGAATGAAGGATACGAATCCAAGTAAAATAATATAAAACAAAAGATTATAAGAAGATAAAAATATGTAAATAATGCACTGATAGTAGATTATTTAAATGCGTTTAAAATAAAGAAAAAAAAAACAAAAATAAAGGAACCTAAATTTCGTTTTCTTAATCCTTGGAGAGAGTTTAGGCAATATTATAAAAAAATATTGCTTGTTATATCCTGATTATACACCGTAGTCGCTTAGAATTCTAAGATTTTTATTAATTTTTTTTTTTAAGAAAAAAAAGCATCAAAAACTAAAAAGGGGACAATTTTCGTTGGAGTTTATAATCTCGTTTGAATGTCTCAGGGACAAAAATCAGAAATCGCAACAGGCGAAATAATATAAATACGAGTATATTTACTTTTATCAGTTGGAGCAACGATTTATCTATTCTGTAAGTCGTAAGGAAAACCCACCATATTTCGTGCTTTATTTCTGTTTGTTATCCTGGTTTGGATTATTTGTTAGCATTTATGTAAGTACTTCCTGCGTGCACCTTACTGGACTTATAAAATACGGATTGTCGCCCAGCTCGACGCAGTGTTGAAACAACTACATGTGACTCGACTTAGAGAATAGACGCAAAAAAGGAAACTGAACTACTTAGAAAAAACTGCTACGTGAACATGAAGTTTTGAAAGCAAATGAAGGATAAATAAATGATAAAATAGGGTGAACAAACAGGCCATGATCTAAAGATAATAATGACCGAGTGAGTGGTAACAATTCAGGCGCCACCTTACTTAAAGAGCTGACAATACCTGAAGCTTAGTGCGGAATAAAAGACGCATTTATTGCTCCGTTTTCAGTTGCCACAGCTATAGTGGAACGTGGGTGTTATGGAAAATAAAAAAAATATGGAAGACAACTGCGCAAATGAGAAAGTATCAAATATATTATCATCAACTTAACAGGGTATTGGCAGCATTACTAAAAGCATTTAGCGATGTGGTTAAGCACTGTTTCACCCAACAAAAATAGACTTTAATCACGATCAAGGTAATGTTAAAGATTTAAAGTGCTTCATCGACAGGCCCATTGAAAGTAACTTCTAAGAGTGGAGTTTCAAAGAAGGGTAACCTAATTGCGTCAGAAAAGAGGAGAGTATTCTGCATGGGGGGTTCGAGAAACTTTTGACAATATTCATGAAAGTTATCTGGCATGTCTTGCAGAGGAAAGCTTATATCTATGGTGAAGCGTACTTACGAGATGATTAAGCATCAAGCCTTACGAAATATTGACTCCAAAATAATAGCCGAACAGCTATGCTATGAAATTCTGGACTTCTGGAGGCTAGAACGTTAGAGAAATAAAGTAAGTGCACCAGGATTTGGAGAACACCGCGATAAATTGATAAATCCAAATGTTAGTGACATACAGTTTAACAACATAATGTTCGTTGTGTTGAAGGGTACAATGACCCCAGAACATCCATAACTAAAGCAATCGTCGTCGGCTTTGGAAATTTGGTCAAACGGCACTATTTTTGACGCTGGTTGTTAATGTGTCAATAAGTTTTCCACAATATCATTGTTTCTAGATTATTGGCTATCACTGATGACTGGTTCAATCTGTTTCTCACTATACTTTCAGCTGTAGATGTACATAGATGCAGTGTCCCATTAAATGCTACAGCTGATGATTATCCAAAACTAAAAAGTCAATCTACGTAAATCCAAAATAGGATTGTGGGCTAAAAAACTGAATTGACGTTTCGGAGTGAAAATATCAAAATACTTAATGATTCCAAATTACATCACCACTCTCCACAGTTCTTTATTGACGGAAAGCAGTGGGATCCAGGGCAGTCTTTAACCTAGTCCCATTAAATGCTACAGCCGATGATTATCCATTTTTTCCAAATTGATGCAAACTAAGAAGGCAATCTAAATCGAAGTGTGGGCTAAGAAACTGAATTGGCGTTACGGAGTGAAAATAAGTGCTTGTCGAAGCAGGGGAGTCTTAACCCTATCTGATATCGCTGGTGTTTGCCCCCTATCGCCTAGGATTGTGGACCTGCACTAAATTTACATTGATTTAGTGACGCACTTTTTTTTTAAATGGAATTTCCAAATCCCAGAGCACTCAGACTCAATTTTCTGTGTCCATTCGTTTTTTCTTTTATGTTCGGGTGGCTGTGGTTGCTGTTCCCCGTCCGGGCTTGAACCTGCACTGTTCGGGTCACAAGCGTACACACTAAGTGACGCATTTACTCACTAAAATGGATGCGGATAAAGTCAGCACAATAATCGATAGCAAACACCTGAAATGGATGACATTCAACTGGCAATGCTGCGAAAATTAGGTGAAGTTATTATTCCGTATTTCAAACAGATGCATGTTGCTGAAGGATTTGCAGGAGATACCTATAGTTTTCATTCACAAAACTGAGAAAAGCCAATCGCACTATCTTTAAGGACCGCTATCGATTATTCTGCCATTTTAAGACTCTGTAATGATTGATAAAAATGTATGTAAATGATCTAATTCGAGACAATTACTTTTCTGTGGTACAGAATGTGTAGAAGTAGCTTTCAAAAACTTTAGCACCACGTCAACCCTTAGCAGTCTATACAGGGCACAGTATTTCTAACTGGATTGTGCTTATGCTGAGGTCGTGTAAGACCAACTCCTCCCTACGATAGAAGAAAGATTAGCAGCAGAGAAACGTCTCTTTTTAACTCTTCGAACTACAAGTTATTTTTCTGCAAAATATATCTTATACAGTTCATCATTCATAGCATTTTCTTTTTTATTACCATTCTGCACAAAAAAGTGTAAATAAATATTTGTTAATCGTTGCTACAAATTTAATTTTCCCTAAAATTTGCAAAACTACACAAAATAAATAATTTACAACAAAAAGAAAAAAAAAATATACATATGTATAACGTATTTTTTGTTAAATATTTTCATTGTTACAAATATAAAAAATCTATTCAGGCATAGTCACTAAATGCATTGCAATCAAAAAAAAAAAAAAAAAAATTCAGACGCTTCTTTAAGAAATTTTTAAATTTAGCACGAATATTAGTATTTTTGTTTTTTGTGTAATGAATATTATATACTAATTAGCTTTTTGTACACACAAACATTTATATCAAACAACTAGGATTACGAACTACAATTATACGAATTTTTTTTTTTTTTTTTTTTTTTTTTCTTCTTTATTACTTTGAATGTATATTGTATGCAGTAATAGCTAAATTTAAGATGTGTCCTTATAGTAGTAAATATCCTTTGTTTCTGTTTTAATTTAATTAAATATCTTTATCATTAACTTTTGCTGTAACTTAGAGAAAAAAAATGTGTTAAATACTTTCAAAGATTTATTTTAAAAAAATAAAAAAAAAAAATCCTTTGCTGTGTTTTATTTCATTTTTTTGTTTTTTTTTTTTTTGTTTGCCTTAATTTGTTTAATAAATTAATTAAATCAGTCCATTGTGTGTATGTATGTGTGATTTCTCTTCTTCTTTTTTTTTTTATCTGTGTACAGTAAGTAAGTATATCGGTCGAATATGTTTTAGTTTTTAGTTTTTACTTTTTCTTTGCTGCTTTCTTCTCAGCTTTTCGTATGGCCTTCTCGCGTTCACGTCGCTCACGTTCTTGATCTTTACGTTCCTTCTCAATGCTCGCCTTGAGATCTTTCAGTCGTCTTTTGAGACGTTGCTTGTCATCACCTGAGATGCCAAGGGTTTTGAAATCTTTGGAATCTAAAGTGAGCAATGCACCGCCTTCGACGTTGTGCTCTTTGAAAACCGGAATGTAACGATCAAGATCGATGCCCATTAGCCAGTGTCCCACCTAAGAGGAAGTTTTTAAATGAAAATCACACAGAAACATAGATGCGACAAATAGAGGGTTTCCTAATTTAACTCACCTGCTCCTTGGTCCACTCATGGACTGGTCCACCTTTGTAATTATGAATTGATTTCCTCTCTGAGAAACTACTACTCGATCCGGATAGATCCATACCACGACTTGGCGAATAGCCGGGTGATGTCGAACCAGACGACATACTCGTTGGGGACGGTGGACCTTGTTGATGTTGCGGCAACTGTGACTGTTGCTGCCATGGAACTGTACCAGGCGGAGAAAGGGATTGAGGAACAACGTTTTTAACTATAAGGCATATTTGTTTGACAGTGTGTGGGTGTGTGTGTGTGTGTGAGTTTGTTTCGAATAAATGGAACAGGAAACGAAAAAGAAAAGAAATTAAACGGTAAACTTAGAAACACATCTAAAACACATCAAAGACGTATGCAAACACGTCCGAATTTAAGTAGCAAGCGCACAATTTTTTTTTTTTTTTTGCAGTCTTTATTGAACGCATTCAATTCAAAAGAAAACAATCAAAGCGAATGCAGATTACCTTTTGGTTGGGCTTCATTCACCGCCTGTCTGATTTCATTGATCAACGTCTTGGCACTGATCGCCGCTGAACTTTGGCTTTTATTGATTTCTGTATAATCATCGCTGGAATGTCGGGATGAGCCATCACCGAGGCGTCTAAAATGAAACATCAGCTCATAAAAAACACATTGAACCAATGGTGAACCTACCTCTCTCGATCGGATAACACTTGATTGAGTTGATCGGTGAAGGATGTTGGTGGCACTTTATTGCCCCTCCGCCGGCTTGGATACATCCAATTCTCGGTCTGTTCATTCTCCGAAAGTTTGTCGTTCGAGCCGAGTATACTGTCGTATGAGCTATTGAGATCCTTACTGCCGCCAAATGAAACTGTTGAGTCGTTACTGGTGGTCTTGAAGATATTTGGTATTGTGGAATGAGTTTTATGGTCCTTATGCACTTGGGCGTACAGCTGATTGATTTGTTGTTCGCGGACATATTTTTCATTATTGTGTAGAATGTGATGTCCGTTCTGGTGGTTACCATTTGAAACCATTGTTGTAGCCGTCGAGGAGGTATCATTCGTCCCCAGATCATCCTCACTGTCCAGACCACAATCAGAACTGCTATTACTGAGACTTTTCTTACCAGTGGGTAACTGGCGATTGGCCAGACCTCCACGAGAGGCTGAAAAAGACAACATATTACCTCCATTCGCAAAACCACTCTTAGACAAATTATTTACCCTTACCCAAATCGATTTTAGTCTTTGTCGCCGAGTTGTCCAACAGTTCATGCTGCGGCACGGCTGCATCCAACTCATCCTTAATGGGGACCTTCCGCTCTACCGTTGCAGTCTTAACACCCTCACCGTCGGGTGACAAATCAGAGATCTCTGTATCGGAGAGTTCAGTCTCCAGTTTGTGGAATAATGGTTTTGGCGGTGCCTTTCGAATCATTTGTGGTGTCAACTTCAGACTGGTACTGTCATATGGCAGAACAACGGGGAAGCCCGCCTTACGCTGTGTCTCTTGCAGTTCATGTTCCAAATTGATGACACGATCTTTGAGCTTTTTCACCAGAGCATTGTACTCGGTGTCTTTCTCTTGCAACAGTTGTTGATAGAATTCCTCACGATGGACCATATCAGCTTCACGTTGTTGGAATTCACGAACAAGCCGTTTAGCTTTGTTGTATTTTTTATCCAAAGCCATATACTGACTCTGTGACTGCTGTAACATGTTTTGCAGATTAGAAGCCTCTTTCTTAATGTTGGCCAATTCACGTTCGGTTTGGCGTAAACGTTCGTTCAGCAGTTCGTCTTCATTTCCCGTTGTTTCTAATTTAACAAGCTGCCATTATAGAAGAGAACATATTAATTATTGCCATTAACTTTATATATGTGCATTGGAAAGTATATAAAAACAGAAAGAAAAATAAACCAAAGAAATGAGATAAAGGAAAACAATAAACAAAAGCTATAACACCCACCTTTCTTCTTAAGTTAGTGATAATGTCATCTTTTAAAAGGCAACTCATTTCACTCTAAAACATAGGAAAGAAAAACAAATAAAATAAATAAAAATAAAAGAAATAAACATTGCAGAAGGGGAAATAAGGCAATGAACGTAAATTTAAATGCATTACTACTTCTTTGGGTACAGCTAAGACTTAACTATGCTACACTTTTACAGGATCATGGCTATAGTCTACTAAATGATTCTAAGTTTCTAAATTGTTCAATGCAAATATAGTGGAGCTGGAGCTCAAAACAACAGTGTGTCATGCACCTAACTCAGAACAGATTCATAATAGCATTACCCCCCAATATGATGTCTACTAGAGAATCTAAGACTCTACAGTACTTACATACACACAGCAATTCCAATCGTAACTGTTATACTGACTTTTGAGGATTTATGGAGGGGTAAAAAGGAATGGAAGTTCAAAAGAGAATTTCCGATAATTGCACGTCGGAAAATAAGCGTGTAAATCATAACTATGAAGACAGTGCTGCTATAACAAAAGTGTTATAAATGGTTTTTCAATAGGGACATAACAATTTTGTATTTTAATACAAACGCACCCTTAAACTATTTTTATGATCTGTCAATGTCAAAACATCAATCAAGGTTTACATTTTTATTACGGTGAAGTTAACGAACGAGCAACGTTTGGAAATTATTAAAAATTGCGACCACCGAAATTCTGAGTCGGTGGTCGCAAATTTAATCCTGAATTTCATTGAAAAATCATATTCCGCGATGAAGCTCATTTTTGTCTTGATGGCTTTGTCAATAAGCAAAATATGCGTTATTGGACAGCAACAAACCCACATGTGCTTCAAGAGACTCCATTACATCCACAAAAAGTGTCCGTGTGGTGTAGATACCATGCCGGAGAGGTGTGATTGGACCGTATTTTTTCGTCGATGAAAATGATCGTCATGTTACGGGTCAATGGAGTTCGCTATCGTGCCATGTTGGAAAACTATTTTTGGCCAGAATTGGATGGACTTGACATCAGTGATATTTCGTTTCAACAAGATGGTGCCACATGCCACATAGCTGGTCAAACAATTGATCTATTGAAGGGGAAGTTCGGTAATCGTCTAATCTCGAGAATTAGTCAGGTCGAATGGCCAGCTCGCTCATGCGATTTAACGCCGATCGATTTCTTTTTATGGGGTTACGTTAAGTCGTTGATATATGCCAACAAACCAACAACGTTAGAGAAGCTCAGGAACAATATCGAACGCGAAATTGCAAACGTACCAGCAGCCGATATGTGTGGAAGAGTGGTGGAGAATTGGCTCCAAAGAATCGATCGCTGCCGACGTGCTCGCGGTGGTCATATGAATGAGATCGAATTCCATATTCAAATTTAACATGTGTACTACACGTGGAATAAATTTCTGCCCAATATCTTAATTATTCTGTTTTTTTTTTAAAATACAAAATTGTTATGTCCTTATTGAAAAACCTTGTACAAAGTAGCGTGGACATCGATCAGTTGACGTATGGGAACAATACATACAACATACGTCAACTGATCGATGTCCACGCAACTTCGTTTAGCATATTCAGACGTAACCGTATCTGATTCAGGAGTAGGAATAGATCAATCAAAATGTTCAGCGTTACTAAGCAACGAGATTCGCAAATAAACTGTTTGTGCTATGTGTACTGTGTACTATCGATACCACTTTTTTAGTGGTAAGGAGTGACTTGCTTAAAAATTCATGGATTCTTGCGACAAATCTCAAACAACTCGACTACGCCAACAAATTTTCCTCGCACAGAATTCTGGCCTTGCATGGAAAGATCCACTGGCGTGGCGACAGAAGGAAGCCTGATAGGGCGGGCTTAAGATAAAGGGCGACAAAACAAAATTTGTATTTATAGGTTTTATTTATCTTCCCTGAAGACATGACTACACCATACTCAAGTTAAATTTTTACAAAAATTTCCATTTTATACCGACCGCTCAAAAACTAACGACGGGATGGGTGGTGGTGTGTTCTCTGATATGCTTAATTTGAAACTCTCTTTTCGTCTCCCAAACCACTGTAGCGTGTTCCAGGCGAAGATAGAAGAATTTGATTTCTCTCAATAGATTGTGCATATCAGCGCTGTAATTGGTGTCATCACTGTACAATGTCTGTCTAATAGGCAAGCAAGCAACAAGGTTTGGCGTATTCGTATATTTAACGTCAAATTGTGACTGTTCCGTTCAAACTTGAAGTCTATGCTTGTTCATGATTTTGCTACGTAATTTCACAATGGATTATCTGCTTTATTATGTTTCCTAATTTATTTGCCATTTCTAAACTTAACCCAACAATACATAATCTGCCTTAATATACGAGGGTAGGTCAATAAGTCCCTAAAAAATGAAATAAGGAACAGTCTGTTCGATATAAAAACATTTTATTTCTCAACATAGTCTCCTTTTAGCTCTATACACTTCATCCAACGTTTCTCCAATTTGTTGATGCCCTCCAAATAATACGATTTCTCGAGCCCCTCAAAACAAGCGTTTGTTTCAGCGATGACCTCTCCATTCGGCCCAAATCTCTTAGCTCCGAGCCATTTCTTCATGTTTGGAAACAAGAAATAGTCACAGGGGGCTAAATCCGGGGAATATGCTGGATGAGGGAGGAATTCGTAGCCTAACTCATGCAATTTTGCCATTGCGACTGCGGACTTGTGCGCCGGTGCGTTGTCCTGGTGAAAAATAACTTTTTTCTTCGCCAAATGCGGCCATTTTTGCTTCAAATCGTCTTGAAATTGATCCAGCAGCTCTGCGTAATATGAGCCGGTGATCGTTTCACCCTTTTCAAGGTAATCGTTGTGAATAACACCCCGTGCATCCCTAAAATCTGTCGCCATGACCTTGTTAGCTGACAAACCCGCCTTAGCCTTCTTCGGCTTCGATTCACTTCATTTGGTTTCTGGTGTGTTGTGGTGAATCCAGGTTTCATCCACGGTTACGAAACGGCGCAAAAACTCAGCCGAATTTTCTGGAAAATCGCCAAACACACCTTTGAAGTTGTCAAAGTCGATTGTCAGCAAACGCGGCACCCATCTTGCGGAAAGCTTTTTCATGTCCAAATATTTATGTAAAATCGAAATCACTGAGCCATGTGATAAGCCTGTGGCCTCTTCAAACTCGCGCACTTTCACTCGCCGATCGTCCATTATCAAACCATGGATTTTGTCGACTATTTCTGGTGTGGTGACCTCAATTGGGCGACCAGAACATTCGGCGTCACTTGTGCTTGAACGACCGCACCGAAATTGATTAAACCAGTGGTGAATGGTTCCAATCGATGGTGAAGAGTCCCCATAATATTTGTCAAGCTTTTGTTTGGTTTGCGTAATAGTTTTTTCTCGCAAAAAATAGTGTTTAATGAGCACTCGAAATTCACTTTTTTCCATTTTAACGAAAATGCTAGTAGGCATCTATATAAAATGGCTGCCACAACAAAACTATTTGACAGATCTGTCTGAAAATTTGGGTGCGTTCTTTTGAAAGATGATTCTTGACAAAAAAAAATTAATTTAAGGTGACGACACAATTTGCGTTAATTTTCAGCGACTTATTGACCCACCCTCGTAATAGACACAAATTAATGTATGTAATGAGAATCCAATGTTAAACAGTTAATTTTACAGTCCACTCAATCTATTGTATGTTGTAACATATTTTTGCATTTTGCTGAAGCTCGCTCTTCTTGGCTGTTGGACCATCGAAGTGGTAACATCAATAAAAACTTTTCTGTACAACTGAAATTTTCGTCGTCTATTTATTTTTTTTTTTCTTTCTTTTTTTTGCAAAGGTGTAATAAGTTTTCTATTCCCCAAAAACAATGCTCTTATATGATTGCAGTATAAGGAGATTGGCCTTTTTTAATAGTTATCTTATTTTTAGAGTGGTCTGCCATCGGGTATAAAGAAGGCACACAGTTTCAATCAATACGACTTTTACCTCGTGCCAATATTATTAGTTTGTGTGCTTATATATCATGACGCAGACCGGGGTTTTTTTTGTATTCGGCGACGTAGGTAAAGTTAAAAATAAACCGCATCAACACCTCTTGCCTCAAAAGCCGAGAAACCAACAACAATGTTACCAGAGTTAATTATGTGTATTCTAGGAGCAGCAGAAACAAAAAGGGTATGGGGCCCCGCAAACCTCTTTAACTCACTGGCTGACTGACTCACTCATAACCATATTTGCGGAATAAAAATAATTATATATATGTACTTTATTAATTTATTTTCAATCAACTGGCAACTGGTACATACAGCGCATACAGAAGAGAGAGAATTGTTTTATTCTAGTTTGATTGGATTTACTTCCGTTAGAAACCTAGTTTGTTGGGTTAAGGATTTTGTGTACATGGGAGCCACTAACATAAGTTATCTGCAAATAATGCTTTACAAAGATATATGCATTGATTCGAAATAAAATGCGAGTCGGGCTTCATACCGTTAAAGTTCCGCATCACCCTAATTTTGCATTCTCGTTAATCCCGAGAATAATAGAAAACTATTTGTGCATATTACGATCGTTTATGAAAGGGTTAGGTCAAAGTAAACATTTGGTTGGTTCTCACACGCAATGCTCAGGAACCACTAAACAGATTTCGATGAAAATTGGTTTGTAGGTTTAGAATATACTAAAATCAGATAGAGTGTAAGTCAGATACTGAGAGGAGTTTCAAAAATCTTTAAATCATCCTCACAAGCTTTACTGAAGAACTTTAATTGAAATTCATGTACTTATTTAAGTCGTATTCCAGAAGGTTGCTTTTTGCTATGACTCTACATACTCGTACCCTAATTTGTTTTTTCCAGGCTTTTCGCAAAATGAAATAAATGTTAGGCGCAAACAGTCCATTGAGGGCCTACTCGTAGATCCTCACAACCGATGGTATAATGCGGCTTGATTTTGTACGGGTTTTTCGACTTATTGACAAGGAACGTTCCAAATTCAATTTAGTAGTGAATGTATGAAATTAAATTCGGAACGTTCCAAGTCGAGAAAACTGTACTAAATCGAACTACTGTTCTGAGCCATGATATATCAGGACAGATAATATATATTTTTGGCACTAACAGCCCAATGCAGGGCCTGGCCTAGCTTCTCGCAGCCACTCGTGCTGTGCGCCTCATGAATGGACAGGGCAGATAATGACCAGCAGCTAATCTACGGCTGTGATTCACTGAATGCATGGAGTGCAGCTTTATCGACAGTAAACGGAAAAATTCAATGGACTCTTACATCGCAACTGAAACATCTTGACTACTCTCTCACAGAATTAAGAACCTCCATCCAATGACAGCAGATGCAGAAAAGCAGGCGTGCGTAGTCGGTCTTAAAATTAATACGCCGAAAACTAAAATTATCAGCCGTGGAACAAAGTCATCAGCTCAAATATACATTGCTGAATAACCGGTAGAGAGAGTAGAAGATTTCTAGTATCTTGGGAGTATTGTCACGACTGATGGTGGAACCGAACTGAATATAGCCAACAGAAAAGCAAACCAAAGTCCTCGTTCAAAATATGTCCAAGCAATGCAATCAGCCTGAACACCAAAGTAAGACTATTCCGCTCTAACTTTATATCTGAGCTATTATATAGATGCAGCATGTGGACAGGACCATTACTATCAAGAGAAAGCTGTGAAGGGTTTCCTGGCCCAACTTCTACCAGAAAATTAGCCAGGAACCAACTGGCCCAACAATCCAACGACGGAAGTTGCAGAGGATTGGTCTCACTTTCCAAAAAGGTGACAGTTCCATAGCTAACCATGATGTGCAATGGAACCCTTTAACTCAGGCTGGCAGAATACATGCCTGTCCTAGGAGAACATGGCGCAGAACGGTCGAGAAAGAGGCACGGTAGTTGGGGAAAAGTTGCGAAGAGCTGAGACACATTGCCAGAAATCGTACACGATGACGCGTAGGCGTAGTAGATGTCCTAGCACCCACAAAGGGATACAGAACATGAGTAAGTACGAGACCGGTACTCTTTCTGATGGCTGATGTAAAGAGTTCCATTTTGTCGCCACTCAATGATGATGGCTAACGCGACCACAGTAACTCGACGGAAACAGCAGTAAAATGTCCAATAAATTAATTTGAATGACTAACCAGCTAAACTACGAACGAATCGATTTTCCAACTCTCTTCAAATCTACATAAAAAATTAAAAATAAAAAAGGACATGACCAGTGACACACACACATGTAAGCATGATAGAGAGCATGAGCTGGACAAAAATAGAAAATAGTTATTTCTAAAGTCAAACGAATGAGCTATTATCCCCAAAACAATGAACAAATGTACAACAAAATAATTCAAAATAAACATATACAGTGGATGAAGAATGAATAAATAACAAAACGCCAGCAAAAGAGTGTGCAAATATATTCTAATAAATAATTTCGAATCAGCGTATTTTTTTTTTCATCTAATTACCGCTTTATGCTGTTGTTTTTTATGTTTTTTTTTTTAAGCACATATCCACCAAGAACGCAATAAATTAAATTAAATTAAAGTTATAATTTACAGTTTCAAAGTCTATAACTAGGTGAAATAAGATTTATCGTACCTCTTGTAGTAGTCTCTTAAGAGACTCTACTTCCTGTGAATGTGTGGCCTCTACCTCCATTGGATGTTCAACTTGTACTGGACTCGTTGGTCCCTCGGAGACACTAGAATTAGCCGAAGCGGGTTGCGTTGAGTCTTCAGAATAGTCGAGTGTTCGACGTAGATATTCCTCTTGCTGTCTGTTGAAAGCAGATTACTTTTTAATTGGAATGTACGATGTAAGACTATAACTCACCTCTTAAGTCGTTCTTCCTTCTCCTTGTCTGCCTGCAGACTCAGCCGTATTAACTGAGCCACTTCAGAATTCTCTGGATCTCTTTCACGACCAATTTGAAATTTGACTAGACCAGATGTGTTGCGTAAAACTGACGCCGCATAGGCTTGGGTAACGCCCACTAAACTTTTAGCATCCACTTCGATTATTTGGTCATTGACCTGCAAGAGCAGAGAATACACATGTATGGATACTATATGAATTTTCAAGGAGCTACAACTTCTCTACCAACCTGTATACGTCCATCTCTAGCTGCAGCACCATTATCAGTAATTGTCTTAACGAATATTCCCAATTTCTCTAGACCAGCATCGGCTCCTACGCCCATACCAATTATACTCAAACCAAGTCCCTCGGGTCCTTTCATTAATTCCACCGGGAAAACGTGCATCTTCTCGACACGCTTCTCCAGTTCATATTCCGCCGAAGCGGCCACTGGATCGACATCTTCATTGCGACGATCATAATCGGTAACAGAGAATGTAGAGAACACCTGAATCGGTCCCGAACTAAATCGAATCTTATTGTTCTTTTTCACTGCAATGGGCGGATAGGTTATATCATCATCGTCGGACTCTAACAGACCGGGTACTTCCATCCAGAAGTTGCCATCTTCGAAGTAATGCACTCCGCTCTCGACGTAAACCTCTTTGCTGCGCACTGGAGGATACTCTGGGATATAGAATTGGGATTCGTCTAGCTGCTGTGTGTTCTCCGCGTCGGCCAAAGAGTAATTCGAATTATGCTTACTCGAGATAATACTATCGTCGACGGTAGTGGTCTGTAAGCTGTTGTGAGTGGTGGAATCAGCTGATTCAGCAGATACTATACTATCATGTGATGATTCCTGCACAAATGTCTGATTTAAGATATCTGGCTTGTAATCGGAACCAACTACAAATGTTGTGTTACAGTTTATCTCCTCGTCGTAGGTTGTCTCAACTTTACTAGCAGTTACTGTGACGCCGAGGTCAGTTGGAACTGCATCGTCGTCAGCATCAAGGAATGCTGCCGATTCACTGTGAATCGAGTTTTCTAAACTTCGATTTGGCGCTTCAAGGACATCGCGTAACCACTCGGGTTCGTCCTCATCCTCTACTCTTTCGTAGTCACACTTGTCCTCGTCCTCTTGGTCGTCTTCTTTATTTCGTCCTTCCGCTGGCTGATGATGACTAGAAATACTGTTACTGTGGGCTATGGCAACTGTTGCTGCAGTTGCCGGAGCCGATAGTATCTGTTCGACTTCTTTCGCTTGCTCGTCCGATAGTAGTGGTTGTTGTCTATGAGGAAAACAAAAACAAACACCGTTAGATTAACGAATCATACTAATCTTTTGGTCATGCAAACCTTATTTTGCTTTCCAAAATTCTACAAGACAAAACATAGCAACACGTAAATAAATGAATTAATTATTCGCAAGCAGTATAAATGCAGAGCAGTAATGCAAAAAAAAGGATATTATGATGCACAAGGACACACACGATAAACGTTGAGCGCGTACGGCAGGTGCCGACCAAATGTCATTCCCAGTTGTGCGTAGCAAGGATGAGACGAGAAGGGACATCCCCCAATTCGTATGTATGCACAAAACAAGGTCAACAGTAGCAGTAGTAGCAGCAGTAGCACGGCATCAGGAGCAGAGCGGCAGCGGCAGCGGCAGTGGCAGGAACAGCAGCAATAATTGTTTTGCCATACATTTTTAATTAATAAATATAGTTGGAGAGCGGAGGTTAGGGTGTGTGTTGGTTATTCGTTTGTGTTGTGTGTTTTTGTTGGAGAATCGTGTGAAATTCATGCGCGAACAATATAAGAATGACGTCACACATGTGGATATGCACCACACCATGGAGGAGTTTATGTTGAAGTTCGAGGTAAGTAAGGTTTTTTTTTTTTTTTTGGATTTGCATTCGCCCAAAGTACACACACGACACACAGAAGAGGCGCACAAATCGTGACAATAACGTGTTTTTTGTTTTTGTTTTGTAGTGTTGACATTCATTTAAAAAAAAAGATTATATAAAAGAAACGTAAAAAAAAGGAAGAAAGAAAAAATGCAATTCATGAGCAAAAAGCAAATAAAATGTTAAACAAAATAATATTTAATTAAAACTATAAAACTAAATATAATGAGGATACACAAACCAAATGCTTTTTAATGATGTTCTTTGTTTTCTTTTCTAAGAAAAGGAGATAGGTAATTTATTTTATCACTAATGACTAACCGATTGCCAGATTGATCGGTAAAGATTTTATCCAGAAGTTTGAACAACTTTCGGAAAAGAAATGTAATTGATGACATTTACAAATTTACTATAAGCCACATAGCTTTTTTTTCACCCTTATTCCCATAATCGAAGTGAAAGATTGTCACCTCACTTCATTCTAGACCTGTTTCTTTGCGTGATAATTCATGAGAGATTCTACGAAATTTAGCTTCCGTAGTCTCACATTTGTGTGTATTTCCGTAGATGCTCAAGATGTCACTTGAATGGAGTAACGAGACTAGAAGTTTGTAGCTGTCACCTTATTTTCGGGTGACACGATAATAAGCATAAGTGTCAATAATCCAGGGAAATGCCTGAACCTAGGCTACAATTCAATTTCAAAGCTTTGGTGTTGACTGCAATCCAGCTGGTACAAATTGCATGATACCCTATCATTTTACTCTGCCCTAATAGTACCTATGAACGTTTTCACAGAGCATTTTGACAAGGGCAATTCACATTGTGCTAGAGTTGGTGATTACGAAAATCGATGTATTGCAGTTTTTTGTTGGTACATTGGGTCACAATACACTCCTTAATTCAGCAAGCCTCAGCTTTCTAGATAATCTAGAGGGACTTATGGTGGGTGCCTTACAAATTCCAGCCTTCTATGTCATTTGAGGACTTCGGTAGGACTTGGAAAGACAAAATTAAGTAAACATACTGTATTTCAAAAATAAAAACATCTGGCACCGCACAGATATTTCCTTGGGTCGTACTATAAGTGTGCAATTTATTGCAGCTTTCTAGCTCATCCGATGGTTTCTATAAGCCTCGGAAAGTCACACTTAGCAAATTATATATTGTGAATTTATTGGCGGACTTGTGGTTATTGCGTTGAACTACTGAGCGGTTCATGTTCGAATCCCAGTAAAATACCAACAAGTGTTATCATGGCCGTACCTCTCATGAATGTCTGCCAAACCTCTAAGAGTAAAATTGTCATTAGAAGTTTCGGTTACGCGGTTCAGATACGGCATAGAACTGTAGATCCTTCTTATCGGTCTACATCTACTACTATAAAAAGTTTACATATGAAGTGAAGACGGTGTAACTAAATTGACATAACTTTCGATGCGGAACCCACATAAAAGAGACAGCAATTTGATTTTTCACTTACGTAGTATTAAGAAAAAATGACAAGGGTAACAACATACTTGGCGTAAGCCTAATGCAGTCGCGCAATTTCTAGTAACATTAAAAATATGACGGGAGAGTGTTATGCAGAAAATATATTAAACTCGAGTAAAACGGACAATGTTTACTTTGATCTGCTCTGACCCCTTTCATTATCGAGTAATTAAAATTCTTAATTTTTGTTTTTGTCCGAGTTGTCCTTGTTTGCAAAATCGCTCTGGTTGCTGATAGATTTTTGTTTATCTTTCAGTTGGCAAAAAACCGTTTCTTACGCTAAGAATCAAGAATGGGGAAGAAAAAAGGCAGAATTGAACCGAAATGACTGACAAAAAGTCATTTTCTTAGATGAGTTCAAATTCAACCTTGAATTCTCAGATGAAAGTCGACATCGACCTGGAGAGTCCCAAATATTGTTTGATAATGCGAGCCATGGATTTCTGCGATATCCTCATTTCTCGTGACAAGATTTTATGCTTTTGCATGGGTCTCCGATTAATCCTGACTTTAAGAGCTCTGATCGTCTGTTGAGTTCTGACAGTGTGAGAGCATCCGGATCTTTGACGATCAGTTACTTCACCAGTATCCTTAAACAATTTAACAGTTCGATATACAAGATTCCAAGCGGTCGCAAGGTCCGGCAAATATCGCCTCTATCCATATTACACTTGTGAAAGCCAATTACCACAACACGGGTTTCAATATCACCGCACTCCATATTTACAAACGACTTTTGCGTAAATCCTTTTGCACATTAACTTAGTATAAATGTCACTCACTGAATACCTGTCAATATAGAATGGGTGTGTTCAATACTAATTTCACGATGAGTGCGTTTATACGTGTAACAGTATTATAACTAATTATTCACGGTTTTTTTTTCTGGAGTAATGTGACCCTTGTTTTGGTTCTTGTCTGCCTACTACGAATAAATAAGTCTTAACATTTCATTGTTATTCGGCATTATACGCCTGAAATGGAACATTGATTAAAAATTGTGGGCATCTAAAAGTAAAATAATTCGCACGCAAGTTGTCCTTTTTTGTCTTCCACTGTTACACTGCTCACACGAAAGGCAATGTCATCGTGACCTACAATTAAGTTCCTTATCAATTTGTCAATGTTTATCCTTCGAATACTCGCATATGACATAATAGCTCAAAGAAGCACTCCCTCTCAGAACTAATTGCTAGCCATCCGACTGAAGGAGAAACATTCCTCAACACTATTAGTGTGCTCCCCCAGCCCACAAGATTTCTCGTCACTTTTCGCTCAAACGGTAAAAACGGTCAGAGGAATGCAATCAGAAATAGAAAAGCCGTCACCCGCAGCTGGCCAGACTAACCCTGAACTTTATCATACCTCAATCGCACCTACAATAATTGTGTCTTCCCGCTATAGTCTCCCCTCTAGTTGGCTAACAAAACGGTCGTTAAAAATAAATAATTTATCTAACAATTGCAAATGTTCTCGATGGGTGGGTGTTACACTTATATCTGTTTGAGTAGGACAAATAAAAACGTGAACACGGACCGGCATGTGTAAACGACAATAATAATTCCGTGTGTATGTGTATGTGCAATTAAATGTTCTATTTGTGTGCTTAATTATTTTTAAATTGCATTCATTTGCCGGTCGTGGCTTAGCCATATATATATAAATCCTGTCATGTTCGCTTTGTTCAGGAGTCCCACGTCCTTTTACTATTTCATCACATTAAACATCAGGTGCTGTGCACAAACGTGTACTTCTATGGCGGACTACTTTTTTGTGTTGTACACCGCGAATACGTATGTATGCGCCTACTATAGTTCATGCCCTGAACTCGAACAAATAGTAGGATATGTTCGGAGGGAAAAGGCTTGCTTTTTTGATTTTTGCATACTAAAGTGTAATTAGTGGGATTTAGTTAAACGAGTCTGCTACAGTTCTATTTGTGATAACATCCATTTAAAATGAGAATATAAGACAAGTGATTGATGCGATTTACAGACTCTCGTTTATGGTAGGTTTTTTTTGTAAGTTGTATTTTTAATGTAGCACAAAAACATTAGTCTGTATGGACTTTAATTGATAACAGACACATCATACATCAATGACGATTGTGACTATTTTTAACAAAGTTAGCGCGGATGCTATAAGTTTTTACAAAAAACTTAGATAGGACATCACTTCAATGCCGGATTCTTTCGCCACTCATATGACTCCCTTGTGATTGATGGGATTTTAAAAAATATTATCAGAAGATGTTTTCTCTTTAGTGTTAAAAAAACCTAACCTTAATGTTATGAATTCTTTCATTGACACGCTTACGCTTTTCAGCTCTTGTTAGCAAAGACAAAAAACTTTTTGTATTTTTTTAGCAAAGACAATCGCCGATCTACCATTTTTCTTCAACAGATGGCACTGAATCGATCGTCATCTAGTGAAAAGTTTAATCACAACTGCACAGCTCATTTAAACGTTGCTGAGAGCATTTGTAGTTGGTGGCAGCATATGTAAATTCAACATTTGTCCATGTCGAATGGAACGGGCTACTGACGTATGAAATAGTTAGTTTAGGTTTAGACGACACTGCAGTTCGCTGTGATGCCTGTTTTGCACATCAAATTGGTTGTTACCTTTTCATCTGTGTGGCTTTGTAGCTTCTCCTCCATACTCTGTCAATGCAAACGCGACCGGAAATCACTCGAAGAAGTAGGAACTAGTAAGAGTGATTAATCGTTTGATTCAAGTTTATAAAGAGCACAAACTGGTTTAACCAATAGGTTTAATGGCAATAGGTGTATTCATAAAGGGCCTGAAAGTTTCCGAGTGCAAACGATGCGTTTATCTTTCATACACCCTTCTCTAACCTAACCTAACCAATGGTCAAAATCTATACCATACTCTGAATTCCAAACAAGTCAATGAAGGTATACTTGTATGGTATGAGCCTTATATCCCAAAAGCTCGCTGTACTGTTAAGATAGTGGCACATTGTACCAGACCCTTTCAAAATGACTAGAGTCTTCAAGAAGGGTTTTCCGTGAACGGGAAAAAAATTAACTACATAATTGACAGCAAAAAGTGGTCACAATAACACCGAATGTGAATTCTGTCAACCACAACCCCTTTTTTGTAATCCCAATCGTGTAAGCGACGAACCAGAGGTCAATAAAGCAGAGTAGACCAACTGAAGAGACCAATGAAAGGAGATGTATGAATCAAGACTACCGTGTGGCGCTTTCAGTCATGTGATTCGATTTTTTTTTTTTTTTTAGGTTGACACATCTGTCACTAACATTCCCTCCAAATTTTAGCGTGTAGCTAGACATTTGTAAAAGCTACGCTGTCGAGAGTACATCTGCCTCGGTGTGTGTTGTCGATTTTTTACGATTTTAAAAATGGTATCAACTTTGCAACAACGAGTTTGTATCAAATTTTGTGTTAAGAGCACAATTCAACGGTGCGAATCCGACCCAACATTCATCAAACGCATAATTACTGGAGCCGAGACGTGGGTTTATGAGTACGAAACGTAATCCAAGCATCTGGCGAGTGAATGGCGTACACCGAATGTGCCAAGACCGAAAAAACCACGTCGTTTTCAGTCGAAAAAGAAGGCGATGCTCATGGTTTTCATGCCATTGCCACAAGAAATAGGTTTAGCTAGGTTTATTATTTGGGCGTTATGAGACGTTTGCGTGAAGCAATTCGCCAAAAAAGACCGGATTTGTGGGCCAACAACTCGTGGGTTTTCCACCACGATAACGCACCGTCGCACAATGCCGTTCTTATTCGTGAGTTTTTGACCAAGAACAGTACGAATACCATCCAACAGCCACCGAATTCGCCTGATTTGGCTCCCTGCAATTTCTTCCTGTTCGCTCCGAGGAACGCGTTTTAGCAGCCGAGAGAAGATAATAGCAGAATCGAAGACGGCTCTGATGGCTATACCAAAATGCGATTATAAAAAATGTTTCGAGGATTGGATCAAGCGCTGGCATAAGTGCGTTTCAGTCAATGGAGAGTGCTTTGAAGGAAACAATATCGATTATCAAGAATAAACTTGTATTTTCAATTTTTGCGAATAAATTCCAGAAACTTTTTGATCAAGGTAGCATTTGGAGCAGTGAACTAAGACGCATAAAAATATCAGACAACAATATCAGAAACAGCTCACAATAAGCAGTAGAAACACTTTTTCGACTGACTATAATACAACGAACTCGCATGTATCAAAATGTTTGTGCTTATAATAAGCTCTAGCCTCCCCTTCCCCTTTCTCCGTAATTATCAGTTGTATTTCTCTTTTTTCGACTATTCGTCGTAAGTCTATAAAATAAGCAAGCAATGTGTTCTAGCTCACTCGAAAAACTCTCTTTTTAAAACTGAAACTTATCTGTCCGTTTAACGTCTGGATGTGAAACTGTGCAATACTTTGAGTAACAACTGTAACCTTCAGTTGAATGTAGTCACTCAACACAAACATGTGGATGGTAAGTGGATTTTATATTCTGTTGCTCGACTATGTAAGATACGAGTATGTGCTTTTTTAAATAATTCTCCCAGAAAATGGATCCATTTTACGATACTCGAGCTCAAAACCGTTTATCCCTACCCGAAAGGGTACGAGTCATCCAGGTCTACAACAATATTCGCAGTTCTATAAAAGTTGCAAAATTATTCAACTGTAGCTCTGGACAGATAAGAAACATTATCATCAACAAGGAGAAAACTTTGGCATTGTATGCCAAAGATAAGAGAGCTAGAAAAATTATATTTCTGGGAAAAGTGATATCCGAATGGTTCCAAAGGGCACAAAATAATCGTAATATGGGTCTAATTTCGTTCCCAGTAGTCGAACAAAATATTATTGAGGCTAGGAAAATTTTGAATCTGGAGGATTTCCAGCCAAATAATAATTGGTATTGCAGTTACAATATAAGAGAAATTGATGTGACAATGTCAAGACCTTGCGATGTTGAACACGGGCCAATTTCATTAGATATACAGGAAATTATTAATTTCGTAAAAGAAAAGGAAGGCCTTAATGATGAACTAGAGGTTGAATTCAAATGGTTAAGTGATCAAAAGCGCCGTCGCGCTATCTCAACAAGTTTGAACAATGAAGACCAACCACCAGTGAAAATTCCAAAGATAGAGCAAAATGATGACAATCGCATTCATTATTTTGATCAAGACTACTCTTATGGTATAAAGACTGAAATATGCAGATCATATTATACCGTGCCTATAATCAATAGTTTTGTCGAAGCTAATAACTACTTAAAACCTTTAGAAGATTTTGTGTTGTTGGAAGATAATTTTCGGGCAATTAGATTGATAGCCGAGCTAGGAAATATCTTTACGACGGCTAGTATTCAAAATTAGTTCGATAGAATAAAATATTTTATATTATGCACTTGTTTTTTTTTTTTTTTTTTTTTTTAAACTGGGCATGAGACGATGCGTTTAATTTCGAACAAAAAGATATTGATGACAGAAAACGAAAGAGCAGACTTAAGGATGACATTTTCAGATTATGCAACAGCATTGAAATGAAGGATAGAGTTGTCAGTTTAGGAAAAAAATATAATCCTATAGAGTAGGTGATTTATTTGTGGACCTAGTTTAATCAATTAAAAACATAAAGAGGCAGCAATTCATATGACGACAACAACAGCAATTACACACGACAGGCGATCAAATACGAGTACAACGGCTGGACAAAAATTAAAAAGAGAACCAACCGAAATCAACAACAACAATACGCACAACGAACAAAGAACTTGTCAACATCAACAGTGGTGCAAAAAAGGAAATCGTCACCAATCAAAATATTTAACGAAGACTACCGTACTTGGGAAAGTTGCAATTTCTTACTACTTCACATAAAATTGTGACACAAAGTGGGCGTGGCATTATGGAATTTTTCATTTAAATAAATTGACATTTTGCTGCTCACAAATTTTGACCAGAGACTACTTTGTTCATAAATTAGGCTAAAATTTTCACAATTCTGCTCTAAACTGATAATTTCCTTGAAATAGCGTAAGCATATTCTTTAAGGAAAATTCCTCCAAAAAGTGGAGGCTTAGAGCCGTACTCGCGTAATGTACATACATTTAGAACAAGTCGATGCCTATAAATTTTATATGTAAATTTTACTTGCAAGTATTGTTTTCGTGAAAATTTTCGATCTGACATTACTATAAAAGAGGAACTAAAAAAGTGGGTCTCGCACTTATGTCTGCCTGTCTGTACTTCGAGCTACGGCGTAAACGACTTTGAGATAATACTCCAAAATAACGGTACTTTACTTAAGTACAATTTAAACAAAAAAAATCCAATTTTCTCGAAAACGGCTAACGATGTCGAGAAAAATTCATATCGAGTTAATATGAACGTTTACGATACGACTTAGTTTTTCGTTAAAAATTAGAATAACGGTATTTTACTTAGCAGGATTGCGAAAATTAGCTATTTTTCGGATATGGCTGAGGCGATTTTAGTCGAAATCGATGTCTACGTAATTTTTGACATACATACATATGTAAGGACATGGCAACCAAATTTTTGACATAATGCTCAAAAGTGTTTCAGCTTTTTAACGCATTTTACGAAAAAAAAAATAAATAATGTTTGCTGTTTCTTATCTATCGCGTGGTTAGTGTTCCGTGCCGCTATTTTTACTGTATCTTAATTTTTCTTTCTCTTTAATTCGCAGAAAAAGAGAAAGCTATGGTCATACTTGAAAGCGAACCAATAAAGACATTTTGATGAAATTTATTTCGTATTCATGTACGACTATATCCTGACACTTAGATCATTTCGTACAAAAGCTGTCAAAATCGGTCCAAGTGTGAGGGGAAAAGAGTATTCTTTATAATTGTTTTCTCTGACTTTTCAGCTCTCTAGGACAAAGGGTTGAAAAGTTACAAACCCCCGACAGATAGAAGAATGTACCGTGTTAAATAAATTTTACTATTTCAAACTTTTTATTATCATTACATATGTATATATGTACATAGGGTCATCCAACTAGAGGTGTCATTTTAAATTTCGCGCCATTGTTGAACTGTCAACATTCAACTATCATTGCGATGACAGGTTAGTGATGTGAAGACTCCAACTCGTGTTCGTCCGGCAAGGTCAGCTGAAAATATTACCGCCGTAGCTGAGTGTGACTGAAAACTCAGGATCACAGGAATTGGGCCTATCCGCAACCACTTTGCGCCGCATTTTGCATAAAGATCTTGGCCTGCCGCAATTATGTGAAAACGTGATGAAAAATTCCATCGAAAGAATGACTACTTGTAGGCAGAGCCGAAGCGGACATTTGGCAGATATTGTATTCCATTACTAACCTCATAGTTTGTACTTTAAACTAAAATAAAAATATCACCAATTTTTATAAAAATGTTACGTTTTTCTGTTGATGCACCCTATACTACATTGAATCGGGGAAAAAAGCAGGTGCCTCGGCTCCGGCTTGAGGCTAACGCTAACAGCTAATGAAATGATTGAATAAATGACACCACTATCATTCAATGTGAATCATTTCGAGGTTAGAATTTCGCATCCCTGCCATATGGCATCTGTCAAATCCATCTAGTGACAGGTAGTTAGTTCTTGCCTTGACAGTTTACAATATGGATCGTTTAACCACTGCTCAACGCATTAAAATTATTGCATCTTACTACAAAATAACAGCTCTGTAAAATCTGTATATCTGTAAGTTGACGCCGATTTTTCGAACAAAATCTTCTTCAGCGGTGAAGTCCATTGCTCATTCGGCGGCTATGTAAACAAACAAAATTGCAGAATTTCGGGTTCTGAGAATCCAAATGTGATCATTGAGAGTTTGAGAGTCCATTGCTTCCAAAAAGGTGACAGTTTAGTGCACGTTTGGTCTGACGAAGGAGCCACTGGTTTAAGATTGAAAACATAGATGTGATGTGAGCGACATGTGGTTCAAACAGGATCGGACTATGTGTCACACAACACAGGCAAATTTGGCTCTATAGCAAGAAAAGTTCCCCGGCCGTTTAATGTTGAGATTTGGCGACATCAATTGGCCACCAAGATCATGCGATCCAACTCCGTTTGATTTCTTTTTGTGGGGCTTTACTAAAGATCGTGTCTATGGAGATAATCCCCAAACTTTGAAGCACTTAAAAACCAACATCCGTGAAGTTAATGCCGCAATACAGCCAGAAATGTGCCGAAAAGGCATCGAAAATTACCTCACAAAAATAGAAGTTTGCAAAAACTTTCGTGGCGGCCATTTAATCGATGTTGTATGATGTAGACAAAATCAATATCAACATCAAAACAAAAATCTATCTACGGCAATCCACGCGGTATGGTACACTGCTGATGGAGCAGGCCGGGCCGAACTTGATAATGAAAGAACATTTCAAGAGATCTCTCCTGATGCTGAATGAAAAAAAAAAAAAAAAATACAAAATTTGCACGAAGAAAATGTTGATAGAACCAGACATTGGAACGACCACGAATAGTCAGATCCGGAGCAAACCAATTTTCAAAATTACCATTTCAATGCTGTCACAGATTTGATTTGAATCAATTTTCCGCACAACATCGCTTTTCGTTAATCGAATTTCACATTACACAGCTTAAAAGATTGGTCAGTACTCAATAACATCTGCTTAGAGCACAGTCGTTCGTAACTGAATTCTCAAATGAATTTGGGGGATATACGGATACGAAATCTATTTTATATTCGACAGACACTCTCTTACAGAGTCCTTGTTATGTCCAATGACCCGATGCGATTAGATCTGCATTGACGGCCACAAACAGTTTTACACAGTTGCGATTATCTGCTTCACTAAAAGCCTTCGTATGATGTAAATTTGTTACCACCTTACCAATGAACAAATTGGATTACTTACGTTTCGTACTCACTATAGGTAAAAGTTGCAACAAAAAAAAAAAAAACACCACTGCGTATACGCAACATTATTATTCACTTTCTAGTGCGGTAAGTCACGTTTCAAAACCTATTTCTATGCAAAAATTAATCGCTCATTGAGAACGTATGTAAAAAAAAAAAAAAAAAGTCATCTGCTTCACTGTTTCTCATACAATAAAAGGACAATCCTTCCTCCTCGTAGAGCACCGAATAAAACTATAACAAAACTTTTTTTTTTTCCCTACGACCAACTTCATCAAGGACTCTTTCCGTACCGAAAATAGAAATTCAATTTAAACTGTGCCAAGGACTCGATTTCGTTTTTTTTTTTACATTATCCTCGCCTCTCTGGACTTAAAGGGTTATGATTTATTTCAATCGAAAATAAACGCTTCACAGTATAAAATTACTGTGTATAGGTATAATCCTTACCGATAAATTAATTTCCACTTGTGCCTGCCACTAGTAAAAAACACGATAAAGATGGCAAAAAAAGGCGCCGTAAGTTGTCACTAGCACTTCAGAACTACTCAATGCACATTTCAGAGGAGCACCCTCGACTGAACACCACTTCAACACGGCAGCAGCGGCGGCGGCTGGAGCGAATGTTGAAAGAGAAACTTCAACGCGTGTCGATATCTCTTCAAGTGCAGTTTTCTTTCTTTCAAATCCAAAGGATGCAATCGACCAGTTAATGAGACTTTTATGAATCACAGTAAACGAGAGACGCACACAAATTGCGACAATCTGCTGAAGAAAACTATTTTGGAATGTTTCTCTAGTCCAACAGCAAGCCACCCTCGCACAGCCAGTGACACACAGTTGCATGTATCATGCACATTACGATACGAATCGGTTAAAGAAAAATATAAAACGTCGAAAAAATATACGCTCTGAGTAGAAAGAGAGCAGGCCACAATAGCCACCAGGCAAGAAGAGACAAGTGAGAGCAGTACCAACACGCAAAAGGGGTGAGAAGATAAAATAGAAAGCGCTCGCGGAGGCGCTAGACATATGAGTAGTTTCATTTCTATGACTATGATGCATGGATATTTCCCATTCCCACCCCCGCCTCGCCTCGTTCTAGTTTGTTGTGATTTGGAGTAAAAAATAAAAATATTCCTAATCTGCATCGCACCGATGTTGTTGCTGCTGTTAGCCACCACCATCATCATCGTCGTCACACATAACCCCATTCGTAGACATTCCCAGAGGAAGAGGAAATTTCTTTCCAAAGGAACAATTTTTTTTTTAATAATAATAAGAGAAAAGCACGACATGCAAACGGAAAAAAAGTACACGAAGGACGAACTGATGTAAGGGTGTGAGTCGAAATTAAAGACTTGAACATCAACAAAAAAAAAAAATTCTCTCCAATACCTTCACGAAGCTTCTGTACTTAATGGTGATTTTAAAAATGAAATAAAAAGAAAATGAAATGGAAAACAACACAGGGTGGGTTCTGATTTGACTGAGAGGGTTAGGAATATTTGGAAGAACCACTTCTGCAGACTGATAAACGGCGATGACGCCCAAATTCCGCTGTCAGGTAGCATGAGCCATCAATTCGATCAGGATGAAGTGAAGATATCCATACGAGTATCTAAGGTTAAGTCCAGCAAAGCTGCCAGTTTCTCAAAGCTGGAGGAAATGACTTGGTAAGGAGCGTGCACCAACTCATCTATACCTTCTGATCAAAAAGTACCCGGAATTCCCCATTCAAACAAACCGCGCTTGAGATATTGTCAAAAGTTTTTTTTTTTATGTTGGTACATCTGTCATCTGGCGCTCAAATATCTGTTTGAGCGCCATTTGTCGGGAGTTTGTGCGTGATAGCTTTGTAAACAAGTCAGTGTTTGTTGTGTTCTGCGAATTTCTTTGAATTTGTTGCAGAAAGAGCATCGCATTGATATCGCTAAAGAAATGCTTTCTTTGGGCCATCATTCTCATTACCGGTGACCAGACATGGGTCTATGAATATGACATCGAAACTAACCAACAATTATCGGAAAGGCGCTTCTCAGACGACCAAAAAACTACGACAGTGTCGATCCAAAATCAAGGCTTTGTTGACCGTTTTCTTTGATTGCCGTGGTGTGGTCCACTCCGAATTTATTTCGCCAGGCCAGACAGTGAATAAGGAGTATTACGTAAGCGTATTAAAGCGTTTGACGGAAAATGTTCGTCGCAAGAGGCGAGAAAAACAACTCATGGTTTTTATGACTTTTTCCTATTCCCACGACTTAAGTTACCACTTCGCGGAAAACGTTTTGAGACGATTGAGGCGATAAAGGAAAATTCGCAGAAGGAGCTGAAGGCAATTTTAAAATCGACCTATGAAAAGGCTTTTGAAGATTGGACATTGGAATATGTGTATTGTTTGCAATGGAGATTACTTTGAAGGGAATAAAATGAATATCGATGAATAATTGAACCGTTTTCATTTTATTGAAAAATTCCGGGTACTTTTTGTTTTCCGGGTAAAATCTTGTCGGATGAAAGCAAGTCCGATGAATGTAATTTTATCATCGTTTGCCCGATCCAGAAGAAGGGAGATCCTCTGAACTGCGCAAACTACTGAGGCATAATCCTCCTCAACGTCACGTGCATCATTTTGTTTGTCGTATATGTGAGCGCTTAAAACCGATCATCAAGAACTTGATAGGTCCTTATCAGTGTGGTTTTAGGCCGAGAAAGTACTATCGACCAAATATTCACATTATGGCAGGTCTTGAAAACCCAGGAATTCCAAATCAATACATACCACCTGTTCATCGATTCAAAAGTTGTCTATGATAGCATATGTAGAGACGAGCTGTACATTTTTGGCATTCCTGCCAAACTCGTCCGACTGTGCAGGATGACGACGGAGACCTCCCACTGTTCCATCAAAGTAGGATCATAATTGAATCACGTTTACGAAACTCACAAGCCAACACCAGAGCTACGATTTTTCACAAGTCTGTGCAACTACTCGCATACGCCGATGACATTGACATAAACGGAAGACCTCAGCGGGCCGTCAGTGCTGCATTGGTGAGTATTGAGGGGGAAGTGGCTAAGTTAGGTCTAGCGCTGAATGACAGTAAAACAAAATATATGCTGTCTACAAGAAGGGGCCTAGGACAGAACGCGATGATGGACAGATATAATTTTAAGGTGTAAAGAACTTTGTCTACCTAGGCTCTACGGTGAACTCTGACAATGACATCAGTGCGAAGATCAAACGAAGAACTACTATTGCCAATCGTTGTCTCAACGAGCTTAGAAGGAAATTGAGCAGTACAGTCCGCTCACGAACAACTGTGTACAAGACCCTTAGTCAAAAGTGGATGAAAATATTCTAGGTTGCTTTGAGCGAAAAATTATTCATGTGATCTTTGGTTCTGCTTGTACTGACGGAGTGTGGAGGAGAGGGTTTAATGAAGAGCTGTACGAATTCACCGGCTAAGATGTCTAGGATATATACAGTGAATGGGACACCAACGCGCCAGCCCGGAGAATCTTCGAATCCACTCCAGAGGGATAACGCGGTAGAGGAAGACCTTACCTAAGGTGACGTGCACAGTTAGAAGGGTACCTCAACCAACTCGGCTTACAAAACTGGAGGCAGCTAGCAAAAATCATGTTGGTTGAGGCCCAGGTCCGCCTCGTACATGACTTTACTTTACACAGTGAGCTACATAGAGTTAGTTGCACTTTTCACTGCACAGATAAGCTATGATATTTAATTGTGGTGTAGGTCCGTAGTTGCTATTACAAAGGAGTACTACAATAATGCAAGGACAACCCTCCGACTCTTTCGAAGTGCAACATCTTTCCACTGGCGATAGACGGTGTACTGACTGCCACAGTAGGTGTATCTGAGAGGCAAGGCATCCGATGGACACCGTTTGAAAGGCTAAGTCATTTGGACTATGCCGATGATATCTGTTTCCTGGCAAGTACCATCAGCGGGCTAGACGAGATGTGTCAATCACTGCTGGGTGAAAAAAGTAAAATAAAGCTTACAGTTTAGAAATCCAGTCAAATCTCCTCACACACTAAGTTAAAACACTTCGAATTCGAAAGTATGCCTGTGAAACTTGAAAAGTCTCAGCAAACTTTCGCAAACTTTCGATGTCTGCGATACATCGCTAAAAATTCGCTGCCCGCAAATTATATCCAACCAGGAATTGGGGCGTAAAACGAGTCAGAGGCAGTGAAAATGGCGCTGGATTGGTGAAATTGGAGATGAAAGAGATTTTTTTGCGACCCTATGCCCCGCTAACTAAATAGACTGGAGAAAACGTGAATAAGATCAAGCTCAAAACCTATAGTTTGAAGCGATATTGTGCGTGTTTCGGAGATCTTTACCAGTCTTCTATTCCACAACATTCAAATACAAGACCAAGATCAAGACCAAACGATTAGCTTAATCGTCAATTTTCGGTCTTGCTACTGGAATATATGGTAGCTTTGGTTTTGGTCTTGTATTTGAATGTTGTGGAATAGAAGACTGGTAAAGATCTCCGAAATACGCACAGTATCGCTTAATCATATTCCTTGTTTTATTGGGCACTGGGCCATTTATTAAATGTACAGTGGAATACCACAACGCAAACTTAGTTACGACAGTTACAAGTAAAACTAAAAGCTAACACCGAATGTCCAATTGGATACTGTTTTCTCTGACACCTATCAAGTTCCTGCAGAAAATCCATATAACATGTAAAAACCACAACACAGTGACCATTATATTCAAAAAATCATTACAAACGTCACACCAGTGTTCATGATGGTTTAAGACTTTCCACCCGCAGTCTCAGACGTAGTACTTCTATATGCCTACTCAAAATTAGAATTATAATAATGCAAACAGATCTTTAGGTCCCTTAAGGCGCAACATTGTATCGTACGAACGACCGGGCGTAAAAACCTAACCTCATTCAGCCGCCGGTGATTGTGCACATAAACACTCTGAAATATTGTTCGTCGACCTGCATTGGTGTGTGACTTACTGTGAACTGGATGCAACTCAAAGTGAAGGAACAAGAAGAGAAGGATAACTAAAAAGATGATTACTAACGACTAAGCTCTGGAGAAAAACACGGAAACGCTACGATAGTGTGACGCCATTAATGTGTATGTTTAGAGCGCTGTCATGTATACTTAGTACAGTTTGACGTTTGCGACTCGATGAATATTTTATGCGAATTTATCGTTGTTTCTTTCATGCACACGTTCAGTGGGACAGTGTGTTTTGTTAATCATCTTCAAGAGTCGACTTCAAGTTGTGATTGTCAATTAAAGAGATGGGTATAAAAAAAATGATGAAAAAAGAGAGTAAAAGTGACAGAAATTGAGATCTAGAAGGGGTTGATGGGGAAACGAGGATGATGTATCCGCATTTTCAATTAAACAGAGTTGGGTGGTTGCTCCCCAGAAGGCACACAAAGGAAAAAAAATACGAGTGTCCACTTCCTGGTGTTTCTTTATGATGCCTGATGAGAGTTTATTAATTATTTTTTTTTTGCACTTTCTATGCATTTTAAAGATCATCATGCTTATGATTTGCAGCCAGAGGCGATGCATTTTAAAAATGAAAAATATTGGCAATGTCATATTACCTCTTCATGTAACTTTAATTTCGGCGCTTCAATAGACACCTGACAAGCACTTTCTCTTTGTAAAAGTCAAACAACCTACTACTGTCAAATTTGCGGAAATATCGAAACGTCACTGACAGTGTCATTTGTCACCGAGTTTTAGAAGTGACACGAGTATGGGAATAGAGATACAAATTCTAGTACATCAAACGTTATACACTTTCAAAATGACAAGCAAACACTATCTACCATGCATCTATTCTAATTTCAAGTCAAGCTTCCAACTTCATAGGATAAAAAGAATATTGTCAAAGTCATACCTTGAACTCAACAACCGCTCAGCCTCATCGGCAGTCATAGCATCTGGTAGGCTATCTTCGCGTCCCATCTCGAGTGAATCACCCGCTCTATTGCGATTCTCCTCCTCCTCATCATCCATTTCATCGTCATCTTCATCACCACTCATGTCGGCATACTCAATATCCTGCATATCGAGAGGTGGTCCTTCGGGTAGTGGTGGTGGTCTTTGCGGTAATGCCGGCAATTCAGGACTCTCAAATTCATCTTGAGTCTCAAGCGGTGCAGCAGCCGGTGATTTCTTCACCGGCGATGTAGTTACACTGGGAGCCGACGATTGCGGTGGTGACTTTGATGAACTGCCACCACTTATATCGGAACTTCTTCGCCGCAATGGACTTGGTGGAATTTTTGGTGGACTCTGTACGGGAGACGTAATCTCCTGCACTACAGGTTCTCCATGGTAGAACAATTCGGCCGGCGGTGGAACCTCAGGTTTAATCACTGCATACACTGTGGTTGTCTCTTGGGCAAAACCATTCGCATGGAAACTCTTGTGCAAATCAATATTTGCCCTCTCATAGAGCTCGGACTCACCAAATACCTCTCGACTCTCGCTACCATCTGGATTTAACCTATACCCAACGTCTACATAATTCAGAGATGGCTTCTCTTCGTCATCGTTGTTTTGCACTTTGTTACCCGCCGTAGGTGACTGCAAGATGGATTTATCAATCTCATCATGTGTTGGACTGTGATGCTGTTCCGTAGTTGACGCTATGTATTTTTCCTCAAAATCATAGGCCGGCTTAAGCTTCGCCTTAATCTCTGGTGATGGCTCATTGAACCCACCTTCGTCAGTACTAACTGAACTTATGATGCTCGGCGGACGGGAGCCCAATCCCGCCGCTGGCAAAATCAAACAAATACTCGACACTTTCTGAATTCGTGGCGCTGCCTCCTGTTGTTGTGTAGAGTTAATCGAGGGCTCGGTTTCACTGCGTTCGGATGATGATTTTTGAGTTCGTCCTGCAAGTAAACAAAAAAATAAAACAAGTTTTTCTTAGTGATTGATGAGTTGAAATTAGCTTCAAAATGAAAAAACAGTAAAATAAAAAAACTCGGTTTCTCAACAAAAATGGACGAATTAACCCTGATGCAGGACTATTTCTGGATTCTTGAAAATTGCCACGATCCTGATGTAAAGTTCATCGATAGTCCAGTAGAAAAGAAATTCGCCTCCATATGGTTATCGAAGCTCTGCAACGATATCTATCGCGGTATAGATGCAAAACAAATGAGGAATCAATATTTGTTAGAACTCTCCGCATGTATATTAAATGGGAAATTGAGTAAACTTTTTATGCAGACACCTCCAAGAGGCCCACTATCGCCTTTCGAAGGTGCTTCGAATATTAAAATCGATAATAATTACATAATTCATGAAATGCAAGCTGCTGCTGCCGAATATATTCCGCTTAATAGCCCAAGGAACTATCAAACCCACATGAGGACAAAAATATTTGATGATAATCGTGGAGCTTGCGCATATCTTGCCGTATCTCTAGCTGATCCAAAACATGGCACACCCTGGATGCAGATGGGAAGTAAGAAGCCATTTTTACAAAACAACAATGCAAAATGTCCTCAACAGTGTCGACAGAATGCGTGTCGAAATAATCGACAAGCAACCCCCAACATGAGTGATGCTGAGAGTGCTCCCAAAGTAAATGTAGGTTTTGGAGAATTTTGTTTGGATGCCATTGCTAAGGAGTTAGCCGGTCAAGCATCGCCACATGCTTGTCCAGAATTAGAAGAACAACTTCAGAGGTATGCCGTTTTCATACAGAAACATCCAATCGGTGAAGAAGCGAAGGGCTTATGTGGAAACAAGTTGAGAAGTTTTTTGTTGGTGAATTTCCAAACAGATTTGGTAAATGCTCTCGAAAAATGCCAATAAAAATTCGATTTTTTCTTTCTCTTTTTTGTATGTATTGTAGTATGTATCTATATTTTTAAATAGCTTAAAACATTGCCATTAAAACTTCCTAGAGGACACTGCATAAGTTGTTTCCTTTCACACGATCACCCTTGCCAGGAAGACATAATATTTATGGATGTACTAAATAGTGTCAAAGCTAGATTACTCGTACACACAATCCTGTCCCCTAAATGTCTCAGATTCTAATAAAGCCGGGCATAAATGATCAAATATGTGTACACAAACGTTTGAGTTCACACGATTCATACTTAAAACCATTTGTGAGCGAAAGTCCAAGTAGCAGACGGAACTTTTTAGGCCTTTCGTACAAAAAGCCACAAAAAAGTGGGAGAAACTCGTTGCATATTTAAACTAGCTAGTGACCAAGTTCTGCACACGTTGCAACTTAAAATTGTAGGTACTCCTCAGTATTCCACTAGTCATACAGTGTGTTGAAAACTTCTGAATCAAGTGACGAAGAAGACTTTATTCTCGGTTACAACTGTCGACAAAGGAAACATCAAACAAAAGATGTTGGGTTCACCCCTGTAGAGAGGATAACATAAATTCCAGATTTTTTGTGCAATCGTTTCTTCAATACTCAGACAATGAATGTTTTTCCACTTTACTCACTAATTTAACGGTAAACAACTGCCCTGTTGCTCGACTGCAACTGACTTCAGACAAACAGTCTGTGTCGCATAGTACATATTGCTAACTGGTTACAAACCCGTTGGTTGGTGATTTGTTGCGTCGTGTGCGGACCACCATTGAAATATATATTCTTTTTGCGAAATAAAAATCTGCAATCGGTTTCTATTTGTACCGCTTCATATGGGTTGGTTGGTTTTAAAGGGTCTGTTGTGTTGCCCTCGTCTGTCGAACTGTAGAGATAGTACTCTGATGTGGGAATTATGTGTTGAGAGGGGATGTAGGTATTGGGATCATAGGGAGTATCAAAAGGAGACTATATCATATAGTGATCGGGAAATCACCATGTTTGTTTAGCGAACTCGAATATATCACCGATGCCTTTCTTACTGAGGTGTGTTAGATCCGGTATCCTTGGGGATCCCAGTATCCTCAGTCTTAACCTCGCTGTTGCAGGGCAGCGGCAGAGGAAGTGTTTTATATATCTTCCTCCTCCTCCTCACAGAATGCGTGTCGAAATAATCGACAAGCAACCCCCAACATGAGTGATGCTGAGAGTGCTCCCAAAGTAAATGTAGGTTTTGGAGAATTTTGTTTGGATGCCATTGCTAAGGAGTTAGCCGGTCAAGCATCGCCACATGCTTGTCCAGAATTAGAAGAACAACTTCAGAGGTATGCCGTTTTCATACAGAAACATCCAATCGGTGAAGAAGCGAAGGGCTTATGTGGAAACAAGTTGAGAAGTTTTTTGTTGGTGAATTTCCAAACAGATTTGGTAAATGCTCTCGAAAAATGCCAATAAAAATTAGATTTTTTCTTTCTCTTTTTTGTATGTATTGTAGTATGTATCTATATTTTTAAATAGCTTAAAACATTGCCATTAAAACTTCCTAGAGGACACTGCATAAGTTGTTTCCTTTCACACGATCACCCTTGCCAGGAAGACATAATATTTATGGATGTACTAAATAGTTTCAAAGCTAGATTACTCGTACACACAATCCTGTCCCCTAAATGTCTCAGATTCTAATAAAGCCGGGCATAAATGATCACATATGTGTACACAAACGTTTGAGTTCACACGATTCATACTTAAAACCATTTGTGAGCGAAAGTCCAAGTAGCAGACGGAACTTTTTAGGCCTTTCGTACAAGAAGCCACAAAAAAGTGGGAGAAACTCGTTGCATATTTAAACTAGCTAGTGACCAAGTTCTGCACACGTTGCAACTTAAAATTGTAGGTACTTCTCAGTATTCCACTAGTCATACAGTGTGTTGAAAACTTCTGAATCAAGTGACGAAGAAGACTTTATTCTCGGTTACAACTGTCGACAAAGGAAACATCAAACAAAAGATGTTGGGTTCACCCCTGTAGTGAGGATAACATAAATTCCAGATTTTTTGTGCAATCGTTTCTTCAATACTCAGACAATGAATGTTTTTCCACTTTACTCACTAATTTAACGGTAAACAACTGCCCTGTTGCTCGACTGCAACTGACTTCAGACAAACAGTCTGTGTCGCATAGTACATATTGCTAACTGGTTACAAACCCGTTGGTTGGTGATTTGTTGCGTCGTGTGCGGACCACCATTGAAATATATATTCTTTTTGCGAAATAAAAATCTGCAATCGGTTTCTATTTGTACCGCTTCATATGGGTTGGTTGGTTTTAAAGGGTCTGTTGTGTTGCCCTCGTCTGTCGAACTGTAGAGATAGTACTCTGATGTGGGAATTATGTGTTGAGAGGGGATGTAGGTATTGGGATCATAGGGAGTATCAAAAGGAGACTATATCATATAGTGATCGGGAAATCACCATGTTTGTCTAGCGAACTCGAATATATCACCGATGCCTTTCTTACTGAGGTGTGTTAGATCCGGTATCCTTGGGGATCCCAGTATCCTCAGTCTTAACCTCGCTGTTGCAGGGCAGCGGCAGAGGAAGTGTTTTATATATCTTCCTCCTCCTCCTCACAGTTGGCGCAGATTGTTGTATCAGCTAGCCCGAGTCTGAACGAATATTTATTGAGATTGATGTGCCCTGTTAAAAGTCCCACCATCACTCTTAACTGTGTTCTGCTTGAGTTGAAAGCTCTTCTTGCTATGTTGTTACTCGGTTCTATTACCACGGATCTAGTCACCTTAGACGTGTCTAGATTTGTCCAGTAGTTATTGAACTCCTGTCATTCTCATTGACTATCGTTTTAATAGTTGCCAGCGGGGGGTCCCTCTGTCTTTGTCTTTTTAGGGTTCAGTTCTATGTTACTCGCCCCTTTCCTTGCCAGTTCATCTGCCTATTCGTTACCCGGTACACCTTCCATGCCCCGGTACCCAAGTAAGGCGGACTCTATTGCGCCTGGATAGTAAGTTCAATTCAATTTTGCACTCCCTTACTAATCGTGACTTCGACATGGGGTTTGTGATCGCGGTAATTCCTGCTTTGCTGTCCGAGCAGATGTCGATTTGCCTCTCTTCGCTGGAGTCTTCTGAGAGTATTTCGGTTGCTTTCATAATTTGCAAAGACTTTTCTAGGTGAATAGCAAGTTCATTGGATGAATTAGCACAAAAGATGCCAGCCCCTGATTCCCCTGATATGTTAGAGTTGTCTGTATATACCGATAACCGGTTGGAGTTTCTTCTCGTCCTTTCATTCGTCCAAGATTCTCTTATGGGGAAAATTGTTTCGAAGTTATTGGTGAACGTATAAGATTTTTCAACAACATCACTGGGACAGTTGATTGTCATTTCTCTTATCATTTTGTTCGTATGTGTAAGTCCTTAGGTTTGAATAAAAATGATTCATACTAGTTCAGCTCTATTGCTGGTTGGTAGATCATTTTACGAACTGAGAAAAATTGTCCTTTCTATGCGGTTGTATTCAGTTTATTTTATAGAGTGAGCGAGTATAAAATAAGAGCATAGAAAGATGACTTGTAGGGTGCAAGATTATTTTGGCTCTACAACCAAATGGGGCACCAATAGGGTTTGATTACTAGGGCGGTTGTGCTCAAACGATTCACATGTGCTACGAAGGAATTGCTCACACAGACTTCAATTGCGGTCATATTCGTCAAAATAAAACTAAATCATGACAAACCTTCACACTAATGTCCTTGAAGTCTGGCAAAGATTTAAATATATTTTCATCTCAAAATATCCTCTGCAACCCGGAAATCTGGCGGAAAATAGTCGCGTAAGTACAACTGGCGAGATATACTTTATTCATAGACTAGTGTAATTGCGTGATGATACTTTGAGCACCCATAAACTCGTTAGTGTTTCTATTGCGCCTTAAAAGTGGTAAAGATTAACGTTGACCACTAGACTTCAATCGAAGTAGATTAGACAACTTAACTGTCGAAAAATTGTCTGCGAATCCATTTGGCATAACTTTCAAAATTACATTTCAGTCTTTTTGCTCCCAAAATTGTTTTGGGGTTACGATAGGGTCTTCCTCGAATATTTGTAGTTCCTGCATTTTCCCCTCCCCTATTTAAACTGATCATCAGACAAATGTATGCCCTGACGAAATATTGTTGTCTTCTTTGGTATTTTAGGAATTTATTCATTCTTCCCACTTTCGAAATATGCTACATGTGTAGGGGGCAACACGAACTTATTTTCTTTCTCTTTTTGTCATATTTAAAAAAATAAAAATATTTTAAATATTTTTTTATGTCAAAATTTTCTACGTTTTTCCTTTACGTCGTCCTCATCGTAAATTGGTATATATTTTGATCAAATTAAATAATTAATTTTAAAAGTCGTAGTGGCTAATTTCCTCTGAAGAACGATGTAGTTCGATGAAAGTTTACTTTATTGCCAGGGAAAACCCGTCAAAACATTTCGCAATTTAAAGAAAAAAACAATAAAAAAAAAAGAATATTAAAAAAACAAATTTCGATAAATCACTTTTCCTGAATCATGGCAATTATGACGCATTTGTGGTTGGTTACGACATATTGGTTAGATTTTGCGCAGGTGGCTCAGACTTGAGTTCTGGAGATATTTTTAAAAAGTTTGTATATATTTTAATACACAAGGTTGTTGATCTTTTTTTTTCAAAATTCAACATCCGGTTGTCTGTTGGCAGCAAATACTTTTAAGCAGTTTTTCATTGGGGTTATAAGGTTGTGTAAAGATTTATTTGTCTGAACGGAGAAATAGTAACAAAAATTACATTTAAAGCAAATTTGTGTGTGGAAAATATTGCTTTGAAAAATTACGAGTAAGAGCCACGGACTTGGCCACTTGACGGTTAGCTGATGTTATCCAGATTCTACAAATTCATTGATGAATACGAAGGTTATTGCATTATATTCCATCAGAAATCATCAGTTTTGGACAGAAAGTATGTAGTATCTTAATAATAGATTAAAAGCACAGAAAAGTTACAATCCAAATGAAACGGATCGTATGATAATACATCCGCAACATTTAATTTCATTGCAATATCTTACTTCTCAGAAGATATTCGTATTTGCCCAATTTGTAAGGGATTTTATCAGAAAAACTTACGATTTTTTCTTACGATAAAGTGGGCGTGGCTGTCACCATATTAACCGAAGTTCACTTACGAGTATTCTGATTGCATATTCATAATAAGATTTAACCAGTTTTTTATTTCTAGAAACGCTCCCAAAAAGTGGACTCGAACCTCGAATTTTAGAGGAAGTCAATGTCTATATGAAGGGTTGGCCATCTGTTGGTTTCTTTTGAAAATTACTATAAATAAAAATCCGTTTAATATTTTTCAAAGTTTTTTTGCTTTATTGAAGACAGTACACTTGCCGACTATTTATGGTAAATAATTTAATTTAAATGGCTGCCGCGGCTGACTTGGCAGTAGCCCTTCCTGTCAACCCAATTTTGCTGTATATTTTCGACGGTTCGGGGCTTTATTTCACGAATAGCGCGATCAATATTCTGGTCAAGTGCCTAAATCGTTTCTGGATAGTCAAATAAAATTTCCTCAGTTTCTGTCAAAAAAAAAAATAAAAAATCGTTGACCGTAACGTTGTTGCCATCTTCATCTTCGAAGAGAAATGTGCCAATAATGCTGCCATGACATTAGGGGCACTCTTTCGTCAACAGCAGCACACGACGATGTCTTGTGTCTTGACTTGTTATCAAATAAAATAGCATGCCAATCTCATGAACTTTCTTCACAAACTTGTGTGCAGCAGACACGGTTGGTACATTACGTATTTTAACCGAAATTTATTTTGAAAATTCGCAATGTTTCGGCAACACAGCACTCATTTTCGAAGTTTTCAATATTACCCAACGTTGTTCAGGCGCTAGATATGATAATGTGTTTCTGTCAGTTTTTCGAGCGCGAAAGAGCTGTCAGTGTCAAAATAACCCCCAGATGGCCCACCCGTTATTTTATTAAGACAATATTTTTCAGTTGTATTGATATTGTATGAATATTCTCGGCTGAGCGCACTAATCGATAACGTGTGTTATCGATTAGCATGCCAATCTCAAGAACTTTCTTCACAAACTTATGTGCAGCAGACACGGTTGGTGCATTACGTATTGCAACCGAATAATTTTTTTTTAAATTCGCAGTGTTTCGGCAACACTTTGAAATAAGTTTTCAATATTTCCTAACGTTGTTTAAGCGCTAGATATGATACTGTGTTTCTGTCAATTTTTTGTAGCGCGAAACAGCTGTCAGTGTCAAAATAACCAGCAGATGCCCCACCCATTATTTTATTAAGACAATATTTTTCAGTTGTATTGATATTGTATGAATATTCTTGGCTGAGCGCACACGAGGATAACTTGTGATATCAATTAGAATGCCAATCTCAAGAACTTTCTTCACAAACTTATGTGCAGCAGACATGGTTGATGATATGATACTGTGTTTCTGTCAATTTTTCGAGCGCGAAAGAGCTGTCAGTGTCAAAATTTTATTAAGATAATATTTTTCAGTTGTATTTGTAGTGTTTGTGATTTAAAAAACTTGTACAATTGTACTACTTTGAATTTTCGAAAGCTTACATATGAAATTTTCTTTGTCCTGGTGACATACAGACAGACTTTGACACTGATCACAAATATATTTATGTATACTCGTACTATCTATCGTTGTTATTTCTCTGTGTTACAAAATATGTATTAAACTTAATATATCCAATGGGAAAGGTATAAAAACCATCAGTAAAATATTCACTTTCTTTATAATTCAATAGTAGTTGGTATACTATCTTCAGCCTGCGACATGATACATAATGTTTTAGCAGAAGGTACTCCCCATTTTAGCTACCTCAATCTTGTGCACCCCCAAAGAAGTGGAAAATTGTCAGCACTAACCGAACACGATGATATGTTGGCGTTGATGGCATTCACTACTGCGTACACAAATTTAATGCGATAGATTAATTGTTAGCACTTCCGATTCTATTAAAAGTCAATGTATACAGTGGTCAGAATCAGGATGAGTGAGTCAGTCAACGATAATTATTTATCAAAACAAACTGTCGGACGACCAACAATCATATCAACAAATCGTTCTTTTGCCCAAAAGTAGGCATTAAAATGTAAACAAATTAAAGGAAAGACATAAATATGCTTAAACCACCCTTATTTTGCTCAACTCCTAGTCAGTCAAATGATATTGTTATTTATTATCTTACTTTATTTCAAATCAAAACAATTTCACACTCACTTAAAACGACTGGAAAAAAGTGTCACTTCTTGTTGTCACTAACACGATCACTTTAAGACTGGCATCCATCAAGATCTTCCAAAACAAATAGCAACGTAAATTTCTAAAAATAGTCCTCTTTATATATTTTAATTTGTATCTGCTCATAATTCAAATGGCCTAATTTTATTTCCATCCATAAGTCGATTGTAATGAAGTGGTAATATCTAAAAATAGCACATCACTCAAAAACACCTCCAGGCGTCTTGTCTTTGATGTTTGCGCGGCGAGTACACTTTGGCAGATCCACTTTCTTTTACAAACTTCCGCTGATATACCCTATAGGATGTGATGAATTCAAAACAGAAGCAGCAAAATATTATCTCTTTTGATGGAGGGGGTGTTGAAAACGATTGAATCTGTTGCTTTTCAAATAAAAATAGTTCATCAACACAAAACAAAGATTTTCATTCATTCACAACGTAGCGCAACAGCGACTGATGACGAGTGACGTTGCCTGACGCTACGACTCGACGTAATGCAATTAAAAGTCATAATGATGGTCATAATCTATACAAAATGTAATATAATTTTTTTTTCTGTTTTTTTTTTATATTTAATTCAATGGAAAGTTGTGAATACAAACCTCGGCAACTGGTGCACAAATTGCGAATGCTAAGGCACATGATGGTTACTTTTAAGACGAACAAAACCGAGGGATTATCTCAGAATGATGCAACCGCTGCTGCTGATGATGCTGACGCGGGGTAAATGCACATTGCTGGTACTTTCGTTATTCTTAAACTCACTTAATTTATACTAATACTCTATCGAATTCGATTCGAAAAACTTTAATAGATACAATAACACTTTAAATGACGGTGGTTCAAGTGAATTTTTATAGCACTATACCGCAAAAGATCCGAGGGAAAGAAATGTAATAAAATTTTGAATGCCCACTCAACACAAGCTTACACTCACGCATTCTTTTGAAAGACGTTAGATGGTAGCCACCGTTTATGGCATTTTATGGTACAACTAACATGGTTATAAACTTGGTATTGTTAATACTAACAGTAAGCGCTTGTGAATGTGACAGTTTAGCACTTAAATGACATTTATTAGTGACGATTAATGCAAAGGTTAATTTAAAAGCAATTTAAATGCTCGTTAGATGTTAACTGGTGTTCGCAGCAGGATAGATCACGATTTAAAAGACTTTGACAAATTCGTTTGAAACTTGGAAACACAACAGGATGTGTACTGTGTATACATATCTAGAATTGAATGTCACTTGCTATGTAGGATCAGGTTCTTTCAGCTATTTGAGAGCAAGAAAGAGTTCCTCAAGGTTGATTATTAGAGCCAATACTTTTTTATATATAATTTGGACGTGTGAAAGGAAAGGGGAAGAGACAGAGAGAAAGACAGATTAGTGTAGTTGGTTTGAAACTTAGGTGGCGTTGGAGTGAACTCCAAGGGTGACGTCCAGATAACTGGGGAGTATTTCAGTAGTCAAATTATTCTCATTCTTGATTCATTACGTCAGGCAAGTTAGAAAACCAAAAAATTGGCCCGCGACATTTATGTTTTGCCTCTTGGTATTTCTAGTCGATTTTTGAGCATTTTTGCATTTGAATTTCGTCATCAGTTTTCATTACATGTCACATGATGAAGAAAAACTTCTATTTGTCAAAAGACGGACACGAGAGTCAGAGTTAAAGGCTTCATTCGAGGATTAGAATTATTCGCAAATCAAGCGGGCTTCAAATGGACGGAGAACATGTGTGATATAAACGTGGTAACAAATTTCACATTGTCTGTTATTGGTTGGGGAAGGATTTGTTCGGAAGCTCACACCGAGCTTACCATCATCGATGGATCCGTGACTGCTGCGAGGTACTCGTTATTAATTTTAAGGGCAAATATTTTTTTAAATATTTTCTTTCGACTTCGACTCTAATTCTCGCAATTCTGTCTGTCTGTTTATCTGTCTGTCTTTTTATCAGGCTGCAGCCCAAACGGCTGGACGGATTTTCTCCGTCTGTGGGCTAGTGCCCAGAGGCTGAATTAGAATTTTCATTCCAAACTCAAAATTAAGACCAGTAATGAAGTAATGGACGATTGCAATAACATTGAATACTCCGTTTTTCGATAAAAATTCGAATAACATTACTTTACTTATTAGTGGACCAGTAAAAATTGGCTATTTCTCCGATATGTCTAATAATACATCTCAAATGAGATGATTACGGCAGAAAATCCTCATTTGCTAAATTATCTCATTACCAGCAAATGAGATGGTAAATGAGTACAGGACAAAGTTCAACAAATCAAACATACCTTTAAAACTGTAAAAAAAAAAGAATAAATTATGACATTTGGAAATCGTTCCATGCTCCAACACCTTAACCATGATTGCAGTGTTATGTCTGATGTCTCTGAGGTAATAATTAAACAATGCCTATGAACTAATTTTTACGTCATGTACACAATATAAATTCTAGAAATATCAGCTTTTGTAAATTGATGCTTCGAATGCACTTACAAATAGACAAGGATAGCTATCTATGAAAGGAGTAACAATTGTTATGTTAACTGTCAAACCAAATGAGCTGAATGTAGTGCAAACACATCGAAATGAGTAATTTTAATTATCTCATTTTGAATAAATGAATTGATTCTAGTGAAAGCGTAGTAGAAGACGATTTTATTCAAAAGTGATATCTAAGTCATTTTTGACATAAGCTCGACAGAATGTTTTAGTCTTTTGATGTATTTGATGTGGCATAATGACTCTTTTGGTAGGTTCACTTTTGCCGGGAAAGAGCAGCCACTTAACGTAACTCAACATTGTACCCAACCAACTCTTGGCGGTCCAGACATAAAACTGAAGCGATTTAAAGAACTCTATTTAACTTCATCGTCGTACATTTTTTTAAAAATTTTCAGAAACTATGGTCGCGAACCAGGTTTTGAAAACCACTGCTCATTTGTGTTAATAGCACCATTTTTTGTTCACTTCTCTGAATTCAAGTGCTGTGCATCGCGGACTTTATACCAACTAAAACAAATTTCATTGATGAACTTATCAGTCAAGGCTCTGGTGGAGATTCTTACAGAGATAACTTACATCACCAACCACCTAAAACCAGAATAAATTCTTGTGAATACCAAGACTTGCTCTCAGAATGTAACTGAATGCAAAGCTGTACCAGGAAATTTATTAATTTCTCAGACAAATGCCAACAACTTCTTACGATGAGCAACCTTGATGCTTAACCGACTTTTTGCTCACTCAACTACCATCTCTTAGACACATTTGCGGACTTTGTTTCAAAGATCAAGAGGCTGCCGAGTACATTTAGTGCTGACGTCACTGCTTGTAGCAGACTCAAACATTTCCCTCTCAAAACTAGTCACTTATCTGCGAAAACCAAATCTTAAGTCAGATTAAAGCGGAAACAAGAAACACAGCAAAGGATCGTCCGTAATTCAATATTCATATCCGAATAAAAGTGATTGCACCTCATTTGTATACAATTTGTTGTTTTCTTATCTACCATCCTAATATTGTATCCTCTGAGGTTGACAGGAATAATTGTATTTACGTAAATATAGCTTTAATGATACTCATACCACTTAAAAATGGATCTCCATTCGGATTTCGTTCCAATTTGCATTCAGAAATGCTATAAAAATGGGGGTTTTTAAAACAGCAGCGATAAATCCTTTTATGCCACACACGATGTCATAATTTAAACAATAAATATGAAATTATGCCATCATCATTGCATGTGTAACTGACATTCATTGTCCCTAATTATTTCATCATTAACAAAACAAACGTTGCAATGCAACAAAAAGACACGACGATTAAAAAGTTCTCTCCAGTTTTATTTAAATCGCTGCCAGTCTGATACCTAAAATGGTATTACTAGTGTCTCTAATATTGGTTTTAAGTTTCACTGGAGTCAAGTGTAGTTTTCTCATTTCGAAAGGATCTAACGATTCGCACAACCAATTGGCCTGTCGAATTGCATCTACAAACAAAGCATGGGCCACATTCGTTTACTCGGACGATTCGGATATAGAGATTCTAAAATGCCTCTCTGCCGCTTATTTACCACTTTTCACAATAAGCTCGATTGGTGTTCCTCAAACCCCGAGGTACACATCAATGCACATTCTAACAGTCAGAGAAAACACCCTGGACAAACTGACACAAATCGGTACAATATTGGGTCGGATAACTAGGAAGAAAGAATTCTCAAAGTATGTCCTCATCTTCAAGGCTGCATGTGAAGAGTTTCTCGAATTTATATTCAGATTGTTCTGGGAAAATGGCTTGCTGAACGTCATAGCACTGTGCACTACCAATCAGGAGATCTACACTTATGAACCATTTACTGAAATCGGCTTTAAAGTTGTCAAACTAACCCGGGACCTAGATCCGTTCTACGACAAATTGAGGAATCTCCATCATTACCAACTAACAGCGTCTCAGTTTTACGACCCAATAAGATCCCTGCCAAAGCCAAACAACACTGGATTCGGCGGGATTGATGGATATTTGGGAGCAACCATCATGAAACATCTAAATGCGACAGTGAAGATTGTTGTACCACCAAACAATGAGTTGTATGGAACAGAAAAGAACGGGGTTCTTAGTGGAGCTCTCAAGCAAGTAGCAACTGGCTTTGCGCATGTCGGCTGGAATATACGTTTCATCGATCCAGTTCTAAGTCGTTTAATTGAGCCCCTCTATCCATTTAACAAGCGATTCGTTCTCTACTTGGTAGTACCAAAAGCCAGTGAGGTTCCAAAATATTCTAACTTTATACGGGTCTTTGATAACTTCATATGGTGGATGCTCTTTGCAATCTTTTTCCTAGTTGCAGTCACGTTTGGTATCATGCAACAGATGGCGCTAAGGTTACCCTTTGCTAATAGGACTTTGAAAATCCAATTTCAAAATATACTCGAAATGTTATTCAAGACCGCCACTGGTCACCCTGTAGATAGTTTTCATACAATCAATTCCCTTCGGCTGTTTCTCATTTCATGGATATTCTTTTGCCATATCATCAGTACCGTTTATTTTGCCAAATTGGAAAGTGTATTCATTCATCCAGAGTATGAGCAGGAAATTGACAGTCTCGGTGCATTGAGGCGGCTAAAGATTCCTATCTATGCGAATGCTAATTTCCTAAGAGTCATAAAGCCTTCGTTGGATGCGAACTTATTTGAAGCACTAATCTCAAAACACCGCTTAATATCCCCAGGCTATGACGCAGAAATTCGAGCAATGACTGGAGGTGGGAATAACGAGCGTGCCATCATATTGCGTCGGGAACGTGCGATCGCTTTAATTGCAAAAACGTTCGATAAGGCTGCCAACCAACCAATGTACCATTTAGTCAAGGAGTACTTCATATCGTTGCCACAGACTTATATCGTAACTAAGGGTTCACCGTTTTTAGACAAATTTGAGAGATTGGTGGTTTGGTGTTTTGAACATGGACTCACAAAACATTGGGAGTTTATTTCAAAGGCGGAAGTCCCCAAGAAACTTAAAAGTAGTGCGGATGTGGATGATTACTATGATAGCAATGGAGAAGACGAGGACATATCGGATGATGAAAATAATACTGGGAAAAAAGCTATTGTTCTAAATATGGACGTTCTGCAGGGCGCGTTTTATCTATGGCTTATCGGGATTGGCGCTGCTTGTTCGACAATTCTCTTTGAGCTGGGTTATTGGAAGTGGAGTAAGTGGAGTATGTGAAGTAAGTTCAAGTCACAAGCTTTATGTTTCAAATGGTATGCTAATAAATGGGATGTCAACAATTTGTTATTTCTTTTCTTGTATCCTTATTATAATTTCTACAAATTAGCATAAGTGCAGTCATGATCGGGATTGAGCAACGCATCGCTGGGTGCAACTAACAAAAAAAACGAACGGGCAAAACACAAACGTAAAGAACAGATTTGGCTTGGCGTCATCAACCGCGCTAACCAAGAGCTAAGCGATGTAGAATGGAGAATGCTCTCCAACGAACCATCATTTGGTTAACAGGTAGGTTAGGTTAGGTAACTGGGTGCTCTTGTTGACAGGTTTGTCAACAGCTCACTTAGACCACATGGAGTCCATTGTGCCCAATATATAGAACTCTGGCAACCTAAAAATTTCAGTCTTCGACCTCTAGGCTAAACCACCCAGATAAATGTATGAATCTCAGGAGTTGTCTTAGCTCAATGCTACCTAGCTCATCCAGCTCTGAAAAGAAGTATCTGCCAAAAGCACGGTTTCTTTTGATGGCCAGAGCTGGACAATCACACAGGAGATGACGAACGGATTCTATTCCCCCTTCGTCCCTGTGGTGGTACCCAGAACAGAGTCACCGTGTCCGCCGCTGAGATAATATCCAGTTGTTTTTTTTTACAAATTTTTACGAGTTTCGATCTTAGTGGTGTTTACTGTAACGCCATAATGACCGCTTGGCTATCAACATAGATATTGATTATTTGCCCTCAAATATCTTCCTTAATAATCATATTCACAGCTTGTTTTATTGCAGTAACTTCGGCTTGGAAAACACTGCAACCATCCTTAAGTCTAAACGAGCGAAGTATATTTCGAGACTCACAGTAGGCAGTACCGGCAGCCATTTTGGATCCGTCGGTAAAGATGGCCAGTTCATTCTCGAAACAGACTCTTCCCTCATCTCATTCCTCCCTGCTAGGAATTCTAATAGAGAACTTTCGGTTGCAGTTTGGAATGTGAATGATGTAGTCCGTTTCCGTCCGGAGTCTCAAAATATTCCATCGGTTTAGAATTGAGGCATGACCGTAGGGTTTAGCTTTCCATAGACCGGATTCCCTTAGACTTAGTGCAGTTTTAGCTGCCGTATTCCCGCAGTATATGTTAAGTGGAAGAAGATTCAGTATTGTTTCCAGAGCTGCTGTCGGTGTTGATCTCATCGATACCGTTACCCCCAGACAGCCTGCCCTTTGAATCTTTGTAACGCTTTCAAGTTGGTATTTCTTCTCGAGCGTTTTCTACCAGACAATCGAACCATAGGTCAAAATGGGTCTTACTACCGCAGTGTATAGCCAGTGTACCACTTTAGACTTAGAACCCCAAAATTTCCCGAAGGCTCTTTTACATGCATATAGTGCAACATATGCCTTCTTGATTCGGTTGTTAATGTTAGCTTCCAGTTTAATTTGGAATCTAATATTACGCCGAGATATATTCCAGTTACTTGAGGTATTAGCTCGATACCATTCATACGAGGGTAATTGTATTCTAGTATCGATTTTCTCATCGTAAATAGCACTAAGTCGGTTTTCACCGGATTCACTTCGAGACCCCTGCCTTTGACCCTCGCTCGCTGAGTACCGGAAGGAACTTTCCGGATACCAAGATGGCAAAATCATCGACATAGGCGGCTACGTTGAAACCATTCCTTTTTAGTATATCTAACATCTCGTCCACTACTTTAAGCCATAAGAGTGGTGAAAGGACTCCTGCTGGGGGGTGCCCCGCTTGACTCGCTTTCTTCCCCTTATGTCCCCTAGTGTGGAGTTGATTATGCCGGTACTAAGCGTTAGTTCAATCCACAGTTAACAGGTAACCTTCAAGGGGTTTCGAAATGTTTCCAAGTCCAATATCGAAAAAAATGGCGAGAGGGAGCTGCTATCAGTGCCCAGTGTAAGAACCTTTGTGGCAAGACGTGAGTTTCCGAAAGAAAGTTAGTGACTTGTGTATTTCAATCTGGATGACTATCGAGTATAGATTAGAATGGAGTTATGAAACATTAGGGCCTGTTTCGATTATGGGAATTATATTATTATACAAGATTGACATCTTGGGGCAGGAGTAGGGAGAGGCAAGGTATACTGTCTTGATCATAGCCTCATATCGTGACAAATACTTTAATTCAGTGCTGTTTAAGATCATGGAGAGCATTGTTGATGACCACTTTATGATATATCTTGAAAGAAACCATGTCCTTAATGACCGCCAATATGATTTCATTCAACAGCATTTCACAGTGGACTTAATGATCTACCTGTCAGAAAAATGGGACCGTGCATTCATGATCATGGTGAATGCAGAGTTGTTGTCCTTGATATCTCCAAAGCTTCAAACTTATAGTATCACTGACATTTTTCTGAAGTGGGTTGCTTGTTTTTAAGTGGTCGATCATGGCAGGTTGTATTAGATGGATGTATTTCTGCATCATTTTCGGCTAAAGTCGATGTTTCCCAGGGCTCAGTATTCTCTCCGTTCCTCTTCTGATTTATATTATGACCTTCTTTCTGTTCCTCGCCTATTCGCTAACGACACCACGGCAAGGGTCTCACATCGTTGTCTTAGCGGCAGCGAATGTCTACCGAACACAACTCTGACATTGATGCAATCATCAATTGGAGTATGAAAAACACAGGTGTTTTTAATGCGCTATAACCCAGTGATGTCTCCTGTCTATTAAATGGGATACTAACGTGGTCAAACTCCGATTGAATAGAGTTGATGTTGAGGAATCTAATGGTTTGTCCATGCTTGGCATGTATGTTAGCCAAGGCGTTTGATGGAACGAGCAGATTATTGATGCTACAAAAGGTGGTGTTAGATGCCTAGGGCACATCAAAAAGGTGAAACGGGTTTTCACTTCTGCGGACTTGACCACTATCTATATTCGTTTGAAATTTGAATATAACTCGCATGTTTGCGCGAGAGCTCCTATCACATACTTGACTTTACTTGATCGTGTTCTTCGGCGAACTTGCAGACTGATTGGTGATGAAATTTAAAATTAACGTCTCATCACTCTATCCGCTTATTTATGCACTCTTTAACTCTTCCCTATACTTTTTCTTTTCACTCCATTACTGGGTTTTACAAACTTCTAAGAACAGTGCAAAGTCTGGTATTACACGATAACTCTTGAGTCATGACTCTTTTGAAAGTACACAAGTGCAAAAGAGAAAAAAAAAATGAGATAGCAAAACAGCAACCCGGTGAGTCGTGGGTAGAATTTCGTTGCCTCTTTTTTAACATTTCTCCTTGTTCGTTATTTTTCTATTTCGCTTCATTTCCTTTCATTCCCCATGAAGGGCAGTTGGCAAAAAAACTACGAGGGTAGTAAGTGTGACGTCTTACATAATGGTAAGGCGTCGGATGATTTTGGTGTCCAAAGTGGAGTACGTCAGGGCTGCATACTGTCACCGCTGTTGTTCTTGGTGGTCATCAGTGACGGAAGCATTGACGGTAGGTAACCATGGAATTCGATGCATCTTACCTAAAACATCTCGCTACACTGACGATGTTTGCCCACTTTCACATCGGATAATGGATCTTCATCTGATGGTCCAAAATCTAGAAGCTGAGGCAAACAATGTGGCAAAGACAGCACAAAAGTTTTCAGGAAGTCGAGAAAGTAGACAACTTTCTATATTTAGGAGGTGTGGTCTCGGCTAATCGCGGTGGCACCGAACTGGATGTGTGCAGCAGAATCGGGAAGGCAAAAGCTGCGTTCGGAACGCTATTCAAAGTCTGGAGAAGCAATGTCTTCAGCACAAGGACCAAGCTGCAACGTAGAATCAGTACAGCTATATGGATGCAGTACTCGGAAGGTGGATACCACTAACACACGCAAGCTGTAGACCTTCGTAAATAGATATCATCTTGAGCAGATTTTTGGGCCCGGTCGTATCTTCAATGAACAATTTTATCAGAGAACGACCCAAAACGAAGAATAAAGTGGCTGTGGATTGGACACACCCTACGGCGCGAAGACAACTCCATTGTGAAATATGCGGGACGCCCTAGCAAACGTGGCGCAGAACAGTTGGAGAGGAATCAAGCTCTTTGGGAAAGATCTGAAGGCAAACGCACAGCTTTCAAGATGTTCGCAGTCAAAAACGATTTTCATTTACTTCGTTACAACCATCGCATTGTTGGTAATTTACTTTCATTCCCTAGCAACATATGAGTCAATTTGGGGCTTCGTTTGCTCCTCTGGACCAGCAGTCACTGCCATTAACTCAAAATGTATACAACGACTTAAGGTTGCATTTTTATATAAGACTCCTTGAGATTCGATTTATTAGGTTCCTCGTTTAGTTTAAGAGCTCTCTGATTTCCGTTTGAATTGAATAAAACTGATCAAGGTTGGCACCCCCCTGTTATGTTCTCAACTAAAATGAACTTGCAACCTCAATTGATCTGTCATTTAAACAAGGTACCCCGTAGGTCACAGTCTCTAACCACATACAAAAGACAGAACTGAATACTCGATAGCTTTTCAACATCACACTGAAAAGACGGGTCGACAACGGAAGACGGCGAAGTGCCGAAAACTAATCGATACGAACAAAATTCACTTTGAATTGAAAATAGACTGCAGAAAGAAAATATTCTCAATAACAGACTTAAGATGCGTACCTGCTTAGCTATAAATAAGTTCATCAAGTTCACGTGAATATAAGACGTCTCCTAAAGCAAACGTACGCCAATTGAAACCTTGAGAACAACACACATACGGCTTACTTTTGAGGTGTTTTCGAAAGTGGATTCCTTTTGATTTTACCCCGCAAAAGTTTATTCGCACATGAATTGTTGATTAACGAGGATTTTCTACAAAATAGACATTTAAATTTGAAAGACACTAAAAGAGAAACGGTAGCGAATTTCCTTTCTCGTTTATAGTTGCCCCGGCCGTTGCTTAGGGTGATGGTGGTCAATGAAGCGCAACGCTCTCATTTTATAGAGTGTGGGATTGTGACTGAGGGGGACCCTTCGACAGTTACAGAGGGCATCTAAGTGAATCTCATTGCAAGACGTACAACACATTCCCAAGAAAGACAATGACCGACCATTGATAGATTTAATGCTCGCAGAGTGTCATGCTGAATGTTTTCCATTTCAGTTGACATTGTTTGGCTCGATTGAGGATGTGATGTGTGGTTACATTGTCGTCGTGTCGCATTTTAGAATGTGTCTTGTTGTGTAATGAACATTCTTTTTTTCTTTTTGTTGGGTTATTTTTGTTCATTCGCTATAAGAATTATTTGTATCCAAGTGTAGTTGACATTCGAAAAAGAAAATTAGAAGTTGGAGGGCAAAATGTTTTCATTAAATGCAGTAATAAAGATCACTAATGGAAGTCAGCTATTGTGATTAAATTGTTTTTCCATTTTCACTACTGTGAGCTCACATACTGAATGTTTTAACAAATTACTACGAGTAACTGTGGCCCCTGCATCACTATTGTGAACCATATTGTTTGTACTTTCACCATTGTGAAATGAAACGTCATTTCTTAAAAAATTGTTTGTTTTGTATTATCTGTCCCTTTAGATTCAACTTAAATACCGACATCAAGAATCTAACGATTTTCTTTATTAGAGCACATGTTACGAGTATGCTGGACTCTTAACAAAAAGTTTACTTTTACTCTAATTTTACTCCAATGTTGTAAATTGTATTTAAGTCGAATATAAAGTGTGAGCCAAAATAAATTTATTTGCAAACAATGTTGAAATGTAAACAAGAAAAGCAGATAAACAATAAAATATAGTTTCATTGGCATTTATAATATTTCAACTATTAAACCAAGTTCACAATAGTGACTACAAAAATAACTGACAATAGTGATGAAAAGTTGATTTTAATCATGATTGTTTCATTTCCACATTATACTCGAGAGACTAATCAACTAACAAAAGTCAACTCTAGAATTGACTCTAATATTTCTATTCGAACGTGCCATTCCAACAACTTCAGAAATTGCCTTAAATCTAAGGGTCTGTCACTTTAAATTTGTAGATACGCATGACCCATAAATAAAGTAAAGGGTGCGCCATCTGTTGGTTTCTTTTTAAAGATGTTATACAAAAAAAAATCCATTTAATATTTTTCAAAGTTATTTTCCAATTATTTATGGAAAATAATTTCATTTAAACGGCACCCTACAAATAAAAAGTCCAATAGCGTCAAATCAGAACTCCGCGGAGGCCAAGCAACATCACCAAAACGGCTGATTACATGATTATTCAACTCAGTGCGCAAAAGATCGATTGTTGGATGGCTTGTATGGCACGTAGCACCATCTTACTGAAACCAGAAATCGTTCAAGTTCTTTTCCTCAGTTTCCGGCAAAAAAAAATAGTTTGTCATGCCTCTGTGGCACTCTTCGTTAACTGTACCGTTGTTGACATCTTCATCTTCGAATCAAAATGGGTCAATAATGCCGCCATTCCATTAGACGCACACTTTTGGCAACAGCAGCAATATTTTCGGCTGAGAGCACAGCCCAGCATCAACATGACAATCTCACGAACTTTCTTCACAAACTTGCGTACAGCAGGAACGGTTGGTGTATTCGAAATTTCTTTTCAAAATTCTCACTGTTTCAGCAACACAGCACACACTTTAGAAAAAAATTGTTCAAGCGTAAATCGATTCACTTCGTACAGCGGTGATATAATACTGTGTTTCTATCAATTTTTTGAGCACGAAAGATCTATCAGTGTCAAAATAACATGTAATAATTTAAAAAGAAACCAACAGATGGCCTACTTGTTATTTGATATTTAAGAAGTGACGTTTCTGATATGCTATTGATTAATATTATAATTTTAGGATTGAAGACGTTTTCGAACAAAACTTGAATTTAAATTGCTTTAAGAAACAAATTGGATCCTTCCCGGATAATACGAATATTTTTCACAAATTAAGTGTTATTCAATTACGTTGAAAGGGGTTAAATGAATTTGTCTGGTGCGTTTACAGACAAAAGAACAAATTTGAACTCATTGCGAGTGACGACACAATTGAGGCTAATTAGTTTTTACCAGATGCCTGGTGATGAGTACGCGCGAATTCTGTGTAACAAGAGCAGAATTTATGGCACAACAAAGAATAAATAAACTACATTCCATAAGTCTCTCCTTTCAAATAGAAATTAGGGCAGACATATGTTTATGTTTTTATTTGAGTGAAGGTCTTCTAATAGATTTTTAGATTTTCATTTCCAAGTTTTCTTTATATGCAGCTTTCTTGCAGAATGAAAATGTACATCTTTTACTCAAAAACACCTGGATGAATAGAATTGATTTGCATCGGATATAATTCGAAGCATGTGTTCCGAGAGAACAGATCATTATTTTCACTTTCTAAGATTACGGGTATTAATGAGATTAAACCTGATTTATTTGCATAATAAAAAGGTAAAGTTTGTTAACTAAAAGTCGTTTTACGAACCGAAATAAATATCATTCAGCAAGTGTGACCTAAAAGTTCATGGAACCGGTGACAGGGGAAAAATAAAAAGAATCACTTTCAAGCATAGTCGAGTGTATTGAATTTATTTATCTTGAAACAGATAGTTCCATTGCTGATAGTGGTCCATGGTCGGAAACAAGTGTGACGAATCTCTAAATTTAAATTTGAAAAGAGGTAAAGCTTTGCACTATATTGTGTAATCTTTTATGACTGTTTATGACGTGTTTTGGCTTTCCACTGACACTGTTGAAAAATCTAAGGAGATTTGTTGAATGTGACTGATGAAAATGCAGTACCTATGACTCCCACCACGTTGGTTTAACTAAGTAAACTGAAAGCTATTATCAAAGAAGACCGCGCCAAACATTCAGAAGGCAAAAACGTGATCCCTATCCCTATTCTAAGTCGCACACTTTTTCTATTTTTTGCGTTGTAACGCGGTAACTCAATAACAGATAAACCATGTTTCGTGACGTTTGTTGCGCAATTACGGACTATTTTAGTGAAGGTTTAGAGATAGCTAAGCTTTGCATTTTATTTATTCTTTCGAAATGATGTATGTACATATTTATTTATTTAACGAATACGGAAATAAAATTTAAGAGACAACATCTACTTCTTAACTAAACGTAAACTTGCACTCAGGCATCAAAGGGCCAAGCGGCGCTTAAATCACTGATCTCCCACCTAATCAATTCATAATCAGTTTTAAGCTGCTTTGGCTGTTTACAAAACTTAGCCCGATACAATAAAGTAAAATTGATCGTTGTCGGCAACGAAACTCCAGATCTGCTAGACAGAAAAGGTTCCACTGAGTTGTTCATTGGACCTGAACACTTTTGCGGAATATCTGATTCAGCCTTTAAACTGACCCTAAACATTTGGGAATGCAACATGTGCATTTCCCACTGGAATAACTCCCAAGGTCTCAGACAAGCTAAAAGAGCTGTCCAACACTTCCAAAAAAGGCAGTTGATATCCTAAAATATAGCAGGAATGACATAAGTAGGCTTGTGTTCCTTACTGGTCACTGTCAATTACTTTACCACCTTAATAAAATGAGAATTTTAGAGGATATCACATGCCGCCTCTGCCTAGGGGAGGACGAAACCACAGAACACGTATTATGTGAGTGTGTAGTTCTGTGTAGAAGTAGGAGAAGCTTCTTCCTTAAAGAGATCATATCTCCATTAGACTTAAGGAACTCCTTCGCATCCGTAATTTTAGCTTTCATAAGGAAAGTAGAAGTACTGCTGCCCTATGTGATATAAAAAAAAAACACAAATGTAAGGGCTTAAGGGCTCAAGGTCCAGCTTCTCACCACCACTCATGTTGTGCATGTAGGACAAATGGCATAAGGAGAGAAGCTTTTCATAACTTCTTTCATACCTAAGTTCGTTAGCATGCTCAGCAGTCTAACACACTAACCACTTGAGCCACACCGTTTTCAAAAAACGTTCACCACGAAGGACAAAAAAAACACACAAAAACGGCTCAGTCCCTTTTAGACGAACAAATGCAGTGGCTTAGTCCCAATAAGCAAAAAAAAAAAAATGTCCAACTAGAAGGATGCCGTACAAAAAAAGTGCATGTGGCAGAACTAAGCTACTAGTCCTTACACGTATCCACTGACGCGATAGCCATTTGTCCGAGTAAAGTCTGATCGAAAATTAAGCTCAAAAGGGCAACAAGGTTGTACGAGTAAGTTCATATCGGCGGTCAAACATTGCTTCCATTGATATCGAGTGATGTAAAATTATTGGCAATTTCCTAATGAAAATTTCACTAGATGCAATATTTCGGCGACGATATAGAATGGATTACATTCATGAAGCGAAAGATACAATCGAAAAATGAAAAATGGCATCATTTTCATAAAAAGGCGAAGAGTGTACATGAAAAAGATTCGATATTTTAGACTTCTAACTGACCCGCCTGGATTCGCTCAAGTCCTTATTTTTATTTTTCTAGTTCACAACTAGCCCCTGTTGGCTTCGACCATCACGTACAAATGAACATAATCCCCGTCCGAGGATTGCAGTGTTATGTGTTATACGAGGCATATACTTTTTTGAACATCAATTTGTTCTATCATGACGTTTCTTAAAAAATGCATCACTCACCATGACATGTGTGCATCTTTTCCCCAAATAAGTCAATCTATTTAAAAAAGATTCACCAAAATCGGTTCACTGCACACACAGACAAATTGTAGTTTCCCTATATTCTTGCATAAGATCCGAAAGAAACAGATGAGACAAATACAAGAAACCAGAAAGGAATCTCCAGCACCTGTACTCAGCCAGTTTTGAATAGACTTTTAGCGTTATCCAGGCTGCAGCGCGAGGAGCGTATCTATCTTCGCATTGTTTAGCATTTACAAAATAAAGCGGACTGTAAATCGAGAAATTCACAAATCAGCAAAGCAGACTGCATCAAAATCGGTTCAACCGTTCTTTAGTTAAAACTTTGCATCGCATAAAACTTAGCAACAGATCATTTAATTTAAGAGAGAGCCTCTTAATTTTTTTTTCTCCCGAGGATGTCAGGAACCTAGTGACCTTCTCTGAATGTAGAAGAAAGATCAATATTTGCTGACGGGAGGATGCCTTATTAACCGAAGTTAATAAAGTAATTAGGGTGGTCTTGGTGTAGTGGTAGCATCATCGCTTGTCACGCTGTTGTTCACGGTTCAAATCCTGATGTCAAGAATCATCTATTTATTTCGCATGAAATAAATAAAAAAGTCGATCAATTGCGAAAGCTAAGTCAACTCTACTGCGAAGGCATAACACTGGCAGTAGAGTGGTCATATGGCTGAAAATGCAACTTCATCGTGATGATGACATCAGGAGGACGAAAAAAAATACTGTGAATCATGAGCAAAGACAAAAGTAAAAACAATCAAGCTCCCCAGTTATCTGAGTTTCAAACCACTACACTAAATCTTTCTTTCTCTCTCTCTTCTTCATAACGCCCGTGTCCTGTAATAGTATAAAAGTATTCATATCCTGTTTGGCGCACGCAAATTATAAAAAAAAAAGTAGGACCTTTAAACAACTCGAGGCACGAAAGTCAAAGAGAAGTCTGGGTACGGATCTGAAACAATAGCCAGAAGTCGAACAATATGACTCGTTAGCGTAGTTGATATCTTAAAGTCCTTAAAGGACCGAAGTAAGTTATGTAAGCAAGCATTCTTTTTTTTTTTTTTTTTATAATCTGCGCGCCGAAGGGGATATGAATACCCTTAAACTGTTTCAGGGCACGGGCGTTAGTGAAAAGGGGTAAGAGGAACAGAGGAGGAGCCTATGCAAGGAGCCATTGAAGGTTGTAGTGATGGGGAAATACAGCAGAGCCTGGTAGATCATTTGACATTCGTGTCGTTCGGCTTATAAATGAATCCCTATATTTGACAGTACGACCGAAGTTTGGCTTTAGGGTAAACTGATGTGCGAGGAATGCAACTGGCTATTTCGCTTGAGCATTTTTTATAAAAAAAAAACGATAAAACAGGGAGAGACAGGAGACATTTCTCCGATTTGAATTTATATAAAAATGAAGTCAGAAGGTATTGCTTTTTCATACAGCCTTCGTTTGCCGGCGGTTGAGAGTGTTCTATTTCAGTAAAATTTGTGCACGTCTAAGTGAATATAATATACAAAAATATTTACGTAAACAACACATCACTGGATTGTCAACACTGAATCCTACACAAATACGCAGCAAAGCTTTTCAATCTTAAACAACGGAGATTCTAATGATGGCAAAGCAGTCCTATAGCCAATGTAAAAAGTTAGCCGGTTTATGCGCTAAACATTCAGACTTTAGTCATGTTTTTCCTTTGATTCGAAAATTCAATAATAAAGTCACTCTCGAAATAAAAAAAAAAAAATGTTTATTCTGCCTACGGGCCATTATGTTGTTAGTAATTCCTGTTAGAATTTTCTTAATAAAAGCAATAAATTAAAATATAAAAATGCAATAAACCGACTTTACACAAAAATGCTTTCTATTCTCTATTAACACGATTTATACTTTATTTCGTTAAACGATAAAAAAGACACTTTTTTTCGAATTTTCTTTGTAATTTTCTTTCACCTCTTCTCATTTGGAATTTTTGCAAAAAAAAAAAAAAACACAAAATCAAATTCAAAATTCGCTACACGCACACTCGTCGCGATTTATGAGAATATTCACGAAAAATTCCATTTTTATTTATAAATCCACATTCCATTCGAAAAGAAGAATTCACCGTGTCGCTGAGCGTCACACACGCCCCTCGCTTCGCTTTGTATAACTTCTCGCATGAGGTGTCAACCTATAACCTCAACTAAACAATATATTTCTTTAATTATGCATAGAAGTCTTGAGATAAATTAATTCTCCTTTATGCAAAATACACGACGACACATCGAGAGAAAAGAACAATGCGAAACCGAACCGCAACCGAATCACATGTGTGAATGCTGGTGATGATGATGATGATGCGACGACCGACGACAACGACAACGACGATGATGATAAGAAGAGTATCTCACACGCCCGTAATCGTTTCCCGACCGATCTCAACTATTTTCAAGAAGAACACATCTCTGCTCGCGATGGCGGCAGTGTGGAGTACTCGGATCTTGCCGTCGCGTATACCCCCAAGACAACCAAAAGAGACCAGATACCATCACTATTACGCGATTCCTTCTCGTTTGGCGCAAGAGCGTCTACGAAATGCGCATGCGAAATTTGTTCGCTTAACTGCGCGTATTCTTGGTCGTCGTCTCAATTGAAAATGAAAATTTTATAAATAAAAAGAACGACGACCATCAACGACAGGGACGGGATAGTGGTTTTTACTACGGGTTGTCACTTTGTCTGTTGGCTGTCCGTCCGTCTGTCTGTCTGACATTGTCGTTTGCCAAGAACACAGAACACAGAATGAAAACTGACAGTGGAAAGGGGGACGAACGTGGTGATGAAGCTCTATGAATTGACAGGAGAAATACTCCACAGGACATGAGAACTGAAGGAATGCAGAGTTCGCGTACGCCCTCAATGTTCCTTTGACAAGTTCGTAACAAGTGCGCACATGATCGGTGATCTCTTCATCTAAATTCAGCGCTGCTATAGCAGACGTCATGTGCGTGCAGTTCAATTCTGTACTCGTCTTCGTCGTCGCGTACTTGGATGTATCTGAATGTGGAAAAAGTGCTGCTCGACGACTATGGAAGGTAGGCGGCCGACAATCGTCGTCGTGGTCGTCTTCTGCTTCGCATGGGACAATGATCCTCGATATACCACATAAATAATAATTTCATACCACTGCATGAGTGGTCTGTCACAGACGGACGCCGCAATGTGGATGACATTACTAATTCAAGTGGACAGTTCCTGGTAGTGTGCACTTGCTGAGTGAATTGTTTCTTGGAATACGATTAAGGAATGAAAACTATGATCACATTTTTGGCGACACCACCCGACTATGTGGTTAATCTGTGAAGATGACAATTAAATTATACGAAATTAAGAAAAAAAAAACTTATCATGCCGTAGGTGGGTGACTTCCAGTCCACAGCGTAAAAACAGATCAAAGTCGGAAGTGATAAGAAACGGAAACTAGTATACTGTTACGAGTGTGTCATTAAAACTTTCATGGAAGAGGTTACTTATATAAAACTACCAGTCAAGTTTGGAAGCACCTTGTCTATTCAGATGAATGCATCACTACAGTATGAACAACCCACAAATGCATTGTCTGCTACACTGTTCATTGTGTTCTTTAGAAAATAGCTACTGGTTTACTTTTGGACACATAGAGACATGTTCAGATTCAGTTCTTTGCAGCACAATGACTGCATGAATCCCAGAACTGAGTTGCCATTCGCTGCAGCAGATACTACAGAGCTTGGGTACTTTCTTTTGCAATGGAGCAAATTTGAGCTCCATCAATTACTCGCCCTGCAGGATGAAATTGGCTAAGGTGACTTTCCTGATTTGGGCGAAAGCTGGGCACTCACATATGAAACGCTCAGATGTTTCGTTTTCTTCAAGGCACATCTACTCGTAACAAAGGCACATCTCGTTTAAAGGAATGAAGCCCGCTCAACGGAAATCTAGTTTAAATTTTCTTGACGCCTCAACTAACATCTTCATCTACGACATGTGGAAACAATTCAGCCATTCTATGGACAACCGCTGCCAATCACTGGACCTATGAATGAGGTCTCTTTTCCTGCTTTGATCAGAGCTTCAGCTTCTCATTTCCGTATATGCCTGCATGGACACGAACAAAGTAACATCGCCCAAGTCTGTTCAGATCCCTGACCGGACTTCAGGCAAAATATATACAAATTGTTGCATCTACACTACATACATGCAGGCTAAAATTTATTACTAGTGTGCCTTCGAAATATATGTACTCGTAGGTCGTAACCGCAGAAAGATTGTTTTCAGTAATTTAAGAGGACGCTCTTTCCCACAAGCCGTCAGATCCCTTCAAACAGTCCATTCGTTACAATCATTACATCTAGGGAATAAATGAAATAAGGCTGTTAGAAGCGGGCTTCTAATTAACCACGCGTAATACTTTCTGAGAATATCGCGGGAAATTCAGAATCACGAAAAGGCCTGATTTCCTGGAGCAGAAACCTGTTAGTGGCGGTCAGATGAAGGACACGTGGCAGAAGCAACTAGACCAAACTCATAAACTAACGATGAAAAATTTTATCTGATCGGGAATCTGAGTTTCCGAAATTTTCGGTCAAATATTGTTTTAATTGTTGTCTCAACATAAGCTTTCAATCGTCGCATCGATCAATATTTTTCATCAGTTGATCGCGATCACTTATTTTGACCGCGATCACTTATTTTGATCGCGATCACTTATATTGATCGCGATCAATTCCAATCGTTTTTGGGAGAATGATGGTGGGAAAACCCACGTTAAGTAAAACACCGATAATTCAAATGAAATGTTTATTACTATCAAACTGATCTTAGGCTGACACGACTTTATGTGGTAAATTGCTAAGAAAGACTGACTGATTACAATATAGTACACGTAATCATAAAATGATGTGAACAAAGAAAGGAGAGACAGAGAACGATTTATGTATGTGTTTAACGTATAGAGTTTTATGACGTTGGCCAACTATTTAACCTTTCTTAACAAATGATAATAGAACGCTGCTTCAACCAATATCTCAATTCAAACTTTAAGTTCGAATAAGTCAACTGTATCCGAAGTAATATTGAGTATTCAAGAGGATTTATATGTATAGTTCGTTCAGTCAAAACTCGGTGGTGTGGGAACAGTTCTGCTCCAACCAGCGATATTCTTTCAAACCACCGTCCCTCAATTGGCTTCTCACAGTTCGTTTCGCTCACTGATGTCCGTATTTGAACTGAATCTAATTTTGTTAGCTAGTTCATCTTGAAAAATAGAGAAAGCTATGATCGTATGTGAAAGGATTAGGTCATCATCAAGACAAATAGTTTTTGTTCCATGTCTGCCTGCATGTTTGTTCTCACCCGGCTTGCTCAAGAACCACTGAAGAGATATTGATAAAATTTAGTTCGTATATTCATTGATATATAAAGGCAGTTCCGTCAAAAAATTGTCAAAATTGAATGGCGTGTGGATAAGCTGTAAGGATACTTTTTTGCTGATTGAAAAATTACTTTTTGCTGATTGGAAAATGGATTCTTTTTCACATGATAAATTTGTCATTTGATTAATTATTTTGTTTGCTAGCGTATTTTGCTGTTAGCTTATCATAGCGTTTTATAAATTCAGAAATATTGGCGATTTGATAGTTTAAGTAAAAAAAAAAATTTCACCAAATTCACCGCGAAAGTTTAAACGTATGTTCGGCCGTTTCGTACAAAAGTGCATAATTAAGCTGCTTGTGAATCTTTTCGGATAAGTTTCCTAATCAATATATAGGTTCAGTAGTTCTTGAGTGACAGCATTACAATGTGAAAAAGGCAAAAATATACTCCTTTATTTTATATTACTAGTGGTTAGGATATAAGCGTCAACAAGGACACAATTCAGTTTGATTTTAGTTGGTATAACCTTCTGGCTTCTGCTTGATTCAAAGGTAGCAAAGTGCACACTTTATATCTCTATAGTTGTAAATTTAACACTTAACTGTTACTAATTTCGACAAAGGTTTTTTCTAAACCAAAACCAAATGTTCGACAAGTATTCGTTCATCTTTGATGTTCCGTATTCAACTTAGCCAAGCGTACAGCTTAGATAGAGCCAATCGTCGTTTGCGAACATTTTAACTTCACAGCAACTTAAAACTCCAGGAAGTTTTGAAAAGCCACAATGTTCTTTTTTGAGAATCAGCAAAGTTATGTCATTTTGCAGATTTTAGGATATATTGAGGTCAAGTTAACATTAACGTCACTACAACTTCATTTCTAACGAGTGGACCATCTACTCGTTTCTTTTTAAATTACACGTTATTTTGACACTGACAGCTCTTTCGCGCTCAAAGAATTGACAGAAATTCAATCATATCTCTGCAGTACGAAATGAATCGATTTACGCTTGAACAACGTTGGGAAATATTGGAAACTTATTTCCAAAGTCAGTTCTGTGTTGCCGAAATAGTACGAATTTTGAAAATAAATTTCAGTCAAAATAATGCACCAACCGTTCCTGCTGTACGCAAGTTTGTGAAGAAAGTTCGTGAGATTGTCATGTTAATGCTGGGCTGTGCTCTCAGCCGAAAATATTGCTGCTGTTGTCGAAAATGTGCGCCTAATGGAATGGTGACATTATTGGCACATTTTGATTCGAAGATGAAGATGGCAACAACGTTATGGTCAACGGAGAGCACTACAGAGCCATGATAACTATTTTTTTTTTTTTGGTCTGAAACTGAGGAAATGAACTTCAATGATCTGTGGTTCCAGAAAGACTGCGCTACAATAATCGATCTTTTGCGCACTAAGTTCAATAATCATGTAATCTGCTGTTTTCTCGATGTTGTTTGAACTCCGCGAAGCTGTGATTTGACGCCGTTGAACTTTTTTTTGTGGGATGCCGTTAAAGATCGATGTTATGCTGACAATCCAGAAACGATTTACGCACTTGAGCACAATATTGATCGCGCTGTTCGTGAAAGAGAGCCTCGAACCATCGAAAATATACTGCAAAATTGGGTTGACAGGATGGGCTACTGCCAAGCTAGTCTCGACAGCCATTTAAATGAAATTATTTTCCATAAATGATCAGAAAGTGTACTTTCTTCCATAAAGCAAAAAAAAACGTTGAAAAATATTAAAAAGGATTTTTTTAAAAGCAATTTTAAAAAGAAACCAACAGATGACCCACCCTCTCTACATTGCGTCTGTTTTCGGCTCCTTAATTTCGCTTTTCACTGCCACACTACGAGTATTATCCAGACAAACATCCAAGATCAATTACATTGAAGTTGAACCACTTCAATGTTACTTCTAATTTGTTTAAATTAACTAAGAGGTTCTCGTCATAAACAAAGCTTTAGTTTTAGTTAGTATTTTATTTGGGTAATGATGTTCGTTGCCTATAACAATCGAAATAAGCGCCATACATCGGCAACTTCAACAATTAAATTTACAAAACAAAAAAACACTTCAAAAAAGCTTGAGTGGAAGCTTTAATCATTATAAATTCATCCCCTATTTGATTTGTTTCTCTTTTTTTTGTCAAAAGCTCGCTTTGTTTGAGAACACATTTTTCCCTCTCAAACATGTCGAGTGTGCTGGTCACTTTGTCACTTCTATAGTCGACAGCTTCCCACTGAATGTTGTGGATTAAAATTCCTCATTTGAAATTCGTTGCATAGCAGATATTGCAACGCCAATACACACAGGGATATACTTACTCGTATGTAGAAATGAATAGAGCTAAAAATAAACCGCCATAAAACTGCCCTACATTCGAGCGCTCGTCACGCCTTTTCCTATACACAAAGTATAATCTAAATCTGATCCGACAGAGATTCCAGTCACAGCGGAGGAGTGGAATATACGTAAAATCTCAATGACAAGGAAAAATCTGTTGGGTGCATACGGGGAATAGAATCCACATAATCAACGTCACATTCAGACACACGTACACACTAAGGCTCCATGCGGAAGAGCACGAAATATTGAAATCTACGTCTGGATGTGGAACATTCATGAGGCCCATGGGGGAGATACATAGAAGCATGGGAGGGACAACACATGTGCAGCCTCCAAAACAGGCCAAAAATAAAATGTATTTTTTTTTTTTTTTGTACATATGTCGTAGCCGTTGATTTGTTTGTTTACTTTTCTGCGTTTACTGTGGTTGAGGCGCAACCATTCGGCATCAAGACTATCTCTGTGTTTTTCTTTGTGTCTTTGAATGAAAACAATCGTAGATAATTGTATCTTCCGGCAGACTGGCGGAAGACAACATGTGGTGCAAAGGTTATTTTTCTGCAAAGCCGAGGGGTAAGAAATTAGTACTTGTTAAGGAACACTAAGAAGTGAGGTCTTCCTTAATTGAGTTGGTTTGGAGTGTGTTTTGATTTTTTTATTTTTAACCAGCTTAAGTGGTCTGAAATTGCAGGAATTGGAATTGGAATTGAAGTAGTGTGGTTTACAGTAGTGTTGTGCACTATCGAATGGATTCGATTATCGATAGTTAGTAACGATTTCCATTAATTCCGGGTTAAAGTCGAACATTTTGGAGGAGTGAGTTCGTATAATTTTCGAAAATTTTTCGAATGAATGAAAAGTTAAGTGAATAAAAATAGTAATGAACAGAACTACTAGTTAAGTCAACAAATTCCCAGAAATGACTCGCTTCAAATGTATGCCATAAACCTTACCAATATATTTCCCTAGCTACCAACCAAAACTTCATCCAAATCGTTTCACGTGTTCCCAAATTATAACCTTACATCGCAAAAATTCAACAAATTAACAATAACACTTTAAAACCTCTCTCTAACTTACCTTCATTTTCACTCGCCATACTGAAGTACTCCGACTTCTCAGTGGATTCGTTCTCCTGTTTTTCATCCTCAGTGTGTACCGGGCTCGACGGTCCCGACGATGCACTTGGTGCAGGACTAGGCGACGAACTGACCGCATGTGCTGGCGAGAACATTCCGCTATCCTTATCCACAGATGAACGCTTTCGCTCTAAACCGCCCCCGATCATCTGTAGTTGATCCTCCAACAGATCCATTGACCTCTTCCTTGGCAATTCGGGTGGCATCTCCTCTATCGATGATTTACTCACCAACTTAGCCGGTGGCGGCGGTGGTGATGTTGGTAACGCGGGCGGTGGTGGTTCAGAAACTTTTGTTGGCGAACGTACACGTTCCGGATGAAACTTCACCGGACTTATAATTTTTGGCTTGGACGACGGTATGGGCGGCAAGGGAGGACTCTTAACAGGGCTACCAATCTTCACGGTACTGCGAGGTTTAATTTCGGGTGGATGAACCGAATGCCGTACGGGCGGACTCGGCGGCATATCCTCGTCCAGTGACATATCGAGCGACTTGGACACACCTGTGAGGATGTTATTACTGCTTACACTATTGTTACTTAAGCTATTACTGTTGTTAGCGTTTTTGTTATTTAGGACCACGGAATCTTTCATTTGGATAATACTGCCTGGTATAAGTGCGGTACCGGGTCCCGTGCGAATTATATCGCAACGATTCGGATCGCTATGCGATCGATTCGTTTTGGTCTTTGTGAAATGCGAGGTCCACTTCTTTTGTTTCTCGATCAACTCACGCGAATTGAATTTCCGTTCGGGTTTTTCGGGTTTCTCACCGCCGGAGATCTCTTCGGACTTTATGCGCGAGATATTGTGGTGCAGTTTGGATTGTTGTTCAATGAACTTTGTTCCGTTGACTTGACCAGATGCTGCTGTGGGACAATTATTATTCATCAATGATGCCTGTCCAGGAGGGAATGGGCTGCTGTTGCGATGCTTTGCCGGTGATGGTGAACGTCGATCGATGTAGTTGATTTCGCTGCAGAGATTATCCTCGCGACTACCCGATCTGGACATTTTCACACTTAATGCCGGTGGATTGTTCGAGTTATTCTCAACAGAGAGTTTCTCAAACAGAGATCGAGCGTGATTAAAGCGTGTCGAATGGGATTCTGTACGAACCACGGTAACAGTGGGACCTTGGGGTAGTTGTGTTTCTTTTGGCGGTGGAAGAGACGTCTCCACGGGATTACTAATTTCGATAGGTTGCTTTCGCTGAAACAGATTGGCTATTTGCGAAACCTTAGGCCCAACGGCCGATGGATGAATCGGCTTCTCCATGGTTGACTGATAGGTGTGTAGTTGATGATAGAGATGCCTGAAAAGAAACAAAATAAAGATTTCAGTTTTAGCTAGTGAAATTATTCGCGAAAATCATTACAGTTATATACATACGAGTATGTAAATATAAGCAAAATTGGGTATTAGAGAAATCAAAAATGCCCAACAACACAGATCGGTGATTTAGTGAGACTTTTCAATAGCCATCCTCTGGCCTTGGAGCTCCAACTTTCGTAACCTTCCACACATGTACAGAGTGACAAAATCCCTCGACATACTTTACTCTGCTGCAGAAGAGAGGAAATTCGGCAATGTGTCCTCCTAGAAAACTTCGCTGATATCCTTCCAAAGCAAATTGTATACTTCCAGAGAACCTCTGCAGTTAACAAATAAGTTTTGACCTAGTTCTAGTTCAGTGCTGTTCAGTTGCCATACAGTCTACAAATCCAGTATAAATCTAACTAAGATCAACTGCACAGTATAGTAGTTACTTAGCGCAACATATGTGCCTTATCGATGATGTGAAGAGAAAGTTCGAGTACATGTCTGTGAAGCACATGAAATGATATAGAAATAGCAGTTTGTCACAGTTCCTTTTTTTATCTGTTACGTTATTTGTGTACCTAATATCGAAAATCTATTGATTAAAATGCATCTAAATTCACACAAATGAATTGCGTTAAATAGCAAAGTAATCTTCTTTCCTTCTATAACAGAACAACGTAATTTACACGCTCATAAATTCAGCACAGATTAACCGATTTAATTAATTTGTACAGTTCATTATCGAATATTAACTTCAAATCAAAGATCCTTGTACTAATTAATTAAACTAAATAATTTTTAGCAGATTAATTCTGAAATATGTTCAGCTATAAATCAACTTTTTAATTTACACTGAAGCTGAGCAACGAGCATAATTAAAGAAAAAAAATGTCTCCTTCAAATCATCACCATCAATTTTCAATCACCGGATGCCATCGCCAACACCAGCGCAACAGCCGATGGGTTTGTGCTGTTGTGTATTCTCGGCACATCATAGGAGAGAGTAACATTTGTTTATTTTTCACTTTGGCTAATTTTTGTTGTTGCTCTTTCTCGCCAGTTTCTTCAGGAGACGATAATCTTTTTTGAATATAATTTAGAAACATTTTTTGTTTTTGTTTGAGCAGTAGTTATTTATTCCTTTTTTTGAGGATTTTTTCATGCACTTGGGAAATAATGTAGAGATGCATAACTTGTGGACAATTGCAAATCTTAGAACAGGAATAATTAGGTTCTTATACAGATCGGACAAAGTCGAACGGAGGTCAGCTAGTATTACTCTCTTGAGAAAGAAACTAATGTTAGTAGCTAACATGCTGAAGTTTTAATCCGTGCATAAAATTTGCATTTATACTTTGTGAGGCTGTTAACTGAAAAACGGAGCTGTAGGAAATGCCCTGGTTTTCAGCCACTCACAGCGGTTATGTTTCCAGTTGATCGAGCATTACAATGATGCACAGGCCTCACGACATCACAAACACCACCGATTTGTTCGAATTTGGTGATTGTGATTATGACGACCATAATCTGTCCTTAAATAGCGATACAAAGATATTACAGAATTGTTATTTTTGTAGTACAATGCAACAATTTTAAAGCATTGAGCGGTGGCTAAACGATCCATATTGTAAAATGACAAGGTAGGAACTAGCTATCTGTAACTATGGATGACAGATGGATTTGACAGATGCCATATGGCAGGGATGTGAAATCCCAACATCAACATTAATAACCTTTACTACAAACTTACGGTTTCTTCAAAATAATAAAAGGGTGGAAGTGAACTCGCCGCTCATTGTTGACACGCCAGACAGATGGGTGACGAATCGTCATAAGTTGCTGATTCAACATATTTGACAAAGGAATCGCATTGCAAATGCCCTGAACCGGATACTCGTGTATGACCGACGGGACATGTGATGACCTTGCAACTTGAATGACTAGAGAGGCTGTAATGTTAAGTTAGTTCTAAGTTAGCTCTAGAATCAAATAGACATAATTGTCAATAAACGTAGAATCTTCAATTCGTTGTTTTACTTCACGAACAAGTTGATTCAGTTCGGTTTTGTTTTTATTCCTCGAAGTAAGAAATCTTTCAAGGTCCATTCCCTGCTCAGCGACCTGCGAATACGAACGAACGAATATTCGCAAATGTTGACATTTCATTTACAGCTACTTTTTTTCTAGTCGCAGCAATCTGCGAATTTCACTTGTCATTCGTTACCACCAAGAACAAAACAAAATAATTGTGAGAAATGTTTTGGTCGCGCGAATGTGGATTGCGTTCCACATCTGTGGAATGTGAATACAATTTGACAGTTCGCAAGAAGTATTCGCTTATTAGCGGAAAAATCAGTGAATTGTTAATTTCTTCTCAGAAACTAATTAAAATTCAACTTCTCTCCTATTAATCGATAGATAAATTAAGCTCTGTTCTTTTGGAATAGTAAAGTTGTCAATTGTGTGCCTTAAAATGAACTAAAAATGGTTTGTTCGCAGTTCGCCCATTCGCCGGTCGCTGATCCATGAATGGACCTTTACTGTAGACATAATAAATATATAAACAACGAAGCATTTGACAGAGATCAAATCAATTAATACCGGTCAAAGTGTTATCAAAAAATGTCTTTTAGAAAAAAAAACGTTGTCTCGCTATTTAGATGTGGCATAACAACAATTGACTCAGATCGTCTGGCACATGGGGTCAACACTGCTCTGAGAGGTGCTAAGACGTTAGATACTAATAAAAAAAACACACGATCTATCAACTGCTAAAATATCGATTAGGAACGTATAATCTTCAGTCTTAAGTGTAGGCTAAAATTCACAACTATCAAGGGTATAGCTAGATAAATTGTGCAATTTCATACAATTTTGGTACGTGCAATTCAAATTAGAAAAAAAGATACACAAAAGTTTACTTCTTACAAAAGATATGCAAATATCCGTATCTCTAAAGTAATTTATTTATAACTCAATTCTCGGAAACTCTCGACTGTTACACAGTGTATACTCATTGTTGATACTGATAAACCCCTGACAACTTTCATTTTAAAAATAGCATTTGCAAACAAGACAGGTAACGAGTTTTGTTTTTACATTTAAATGATAAAATTGATAATTATTTCACACGCGCTGCCATAAATTCACAAAATCCCTCTCGAAATATACGTCCTGCGAAGATCGCAGGCTTTATTTCCACAAACTTCCGAAGCACATTTTATTCATAGGACCGCACTTGACAAAAATGTTCTGTTACTTATTTTTTTGTAATTATTATTTGTGTCCAATGTCGCATATAGAAAAACAAATAAAATTATCTTCACTATCTACACACTAGGGCTTATCTTTCAAATATGTTTTCGTAACTTTTCGTACTCAATTTTGAAAAGACAAAAAAACACAAAAACAAAGTAGTAAAAAGTATAATTAAGAGAACTCGGATATCACCATTTTCAAGCTGATGAAAAAAAGAAACTGCAATTGCACGAGGCTTTCTGCTGCTTCTCAAAAAAAACACTTCGAAAATGCGTCCAATTCGAACAAAGACAATGACGGATTGCGAACACTTATTGAATGACATTCGATCAGAGCGGCGCGGTGCGGCACGGCCCAAATTGTTCGTGTTATTGATAAAATGTTGTTATCAGAACGTGTACGAGAATTGTTAGAACAAGGCTAGCACTGATTAGGCAATCAATTGCAAATGGAATTGCCAGAGTTACGACATTCAAACTTTGAAAAACGCACTGCACTAATTGAAAAAAGTTATCGACAATTCCCCAGAAAAAAAAAAAAAAAGTTTATTTCTCTTGTAAGTTTCGCTAAAATACACACTGCCCCTTGAAAATATTGACACATTGACGCACGTTTTAAAGATAAGACTAAAAAAAAAAAAACTCCTTCGCCTTCGCGATTACAGTGACAAGCAAAATCGAAGATAAACAAAAGAAATACAATTTTGAAAGTATTCATGTATCCATAGGTCCACCAGAGATACGTACAGATATGTTTATTCTCCACGGTTGATAATTACGACACCTTTGGAACAGCCACAACCTTCTTGGATTGATGTTCATACTGATGTTCATACTGATTCGGTAATTAATTCAAAGCTAAAATATTTTATTATCTTATCTCTTGTAAAGGTGGATGAGGGATGAGCGAAGTAGTAACAGCTTTCGTTTGATAAGCGGGGATTTTGTTTTATTTTGTTACGTCTCTACCGTATTGTGAAGTCGGACAAACAGTCATCTTTTTGTTATGGAATTTGGATACTTTCTCAAGGATTATCTTAATGATTTTTGATTGTCGTTCTATGGAATGCACTTATAAGATCACCCAAAACTTTTAAGATGGTTTGTCTTCTTTTTTTTCATTTGTTTTCTATTCCAGAACATGATTTGGATAAAAAATAAAAGATAAGACGTAGACGGCAGGGAGTTCATCTCATGCATTGACCTAATTTATCAAGATAATGCTTTTATTGTTTGCGGTGTGTTTTCCCTTATAAGATTTTTTTGTTTAAATTATACCTAGGTACCTTGGAATGAGGTTATACAAAGAACTATAAAGCTGACATAGTGTCATCCTAAAAATTCGTATTGTGAATCAACAATACTTACTGGTTAAAAGAACCTTAACTTTAACGTAGCAAGTAATGCAAGTTACTTCGTAGAAAAATAAACGGTTATTCATTTCGAGGTTGGGATGTCACATCCCTGCCATATGGCATCTGTCAAATCCATCCGTCATCCATAAAGACAGTTAGTTTTTGTCTTGTCATTTTGTATCGTTTAACCACCGCTCAACGCATTAAAATTGTTGCATCATAAACAACAGTTCTGTAATATCTGTGTATCTGTAAGTTGATGCCGATGATCTAAAGCAGAAAATGAATAACCCTGTAGAAGCCTTGCCAATAGACAATAGACTTCAACATTTGTAGCAGCATTTCAAGTTCGTGATTTGAACTTTATGAGCAATAAAGAAGAGAAGAACAATGCATCTTCGGTATAAATAAAGTTCACAAGAGGGTCAGAAGTTTTTGCACCTTTATCTTGAATAAATTTCACAATTTTCCAAAACTTGGTATGCAATAAGCCAATTTTAAAAGACCGGTCAACTAAACTAAAACTAACACTTCAAAAGTGGTCTGAAGTCCGTTGAGTATAACGAACGCAGTGGTAGACCGTCGACATCGAAAACCGACGAAAACATCAATAAAATCAAAGAAATGTTGGCCGAAAACCGAAAAGAACTGGCAGAGGACTTGAATATTGCTTATCAATCCGTTCAAGACATTTTGGTTAAAGATTTGGGCTTCAGACGCATCGCTGCAAAGCTGGTGCCGAAAGACCTGAATTTCATACAAAAAATGAACCGCATTGTCATCGCGAAAGTCATGATTTTAGCGGCTGAATCCGATCCAACATTCATCAAACGCATAATTACTGGAGACGAGACGTAGGTTTATGAGTTCGAAACGCAATCCAGGCATCAGGCGAGTGAATGGCGTACACCGAATGAGCCAAGTCCGAAAAAACCACGTCGTTTTCAGTCGAAAAAGAAGGCGATGCTCACGGTTTTCACGGATACAACGGTGTTGTGCATCATGAATTCTTGCCACAAAATCAGACAGTCAACAAGGTTTATTATTTGGGCGTTATGAGACGTTTGCGTGAAGTAATTCGCCAAAAAAAAAAACGGATTTGTGGACAAACAACTCATGAGTTTCGCACCACGATAACGCACCGTCGCACAATGCCATCCTTGTTAGTGAGTTTTTGACCAAGAACAGTACGAATACCATTCAACAGCCACCAAATTCGCCTCATTTGTCTCATTTGTCTCCCTGCAATTTCTTCCTGTTCGATCGACTCAAGAAACGCTCCGGGGAACGCGTTTTACCAACCGAGAGGAGATAATAGAAAAATCGACGACGGTTCTGATGGCTATACCAAAATCCGATTACAAAAAATGTTTCGAGCATTGGGCAATCGCTGGCACAAGTTCGTTTCAGTCAATGGAGAGTACTTTGAAGGGGACAATATCGAGTATCAAGAATAAACTTGTATTTTCGATTTTCTGAATAAATTCCTGAAACTCTTTTATCAAGGTAGTATAGGCATCCTTTTTTTAAAGAAATTTTCGAAATCCTGGAGCACTCAGACTCGATTTTCGGTCAGAAATCTCTTTTTGATGTAGGGGTTGGAGAAACTTAGATTTTACTAGTTGCGCTTTTATTCCCGGGTGACTCTTGATGTTTCTGTTCCCCGCTGGAGATCGAACATTCACTTTCTTTAACATACCTATTATAGTAATGCCAAGATTAATCAAAATCTCAAGATCGAACATTTTCACGAAAACAATACTCTTGTCCTTATAGGTGCAAGTAAAAAACAGGACCAACAAATCGGCAATAAACATCTTTTTGTCAATTTTATCACGCCACATTGACACTATGGGAAAGAAACAAAAACCTGAAAGCTGATGAATAAATCAGACGTCCAAGGGATTACTGCTGCGTTCAATCATTTTTCTGCGACTCTTTGTTTGTGCTTGGATGATCTTTATGATCATACCTTTGGGATGTGGATAGCGTTGCCTGTACTTTTATAGAGAAGAGTCTTATACTTTACAGTGCCACTGTGAAGTTGCCCAAAACTGATCAATAATGCGACTACAGAATCCAGACAGTAAACTGAAAAATATCAACTCACAAGACAAGGCCGAATTCTTACACTGTCACTTTACTTGATTCCTCTGCATCTTATCTAATCTTTAACGAATGCAATATTTTTTAACAGATTACGTTAGTTTGGTCTCTGAATGGAAACCAGACAATTTTTTTGACAGCGAGGTTTTTTAGAAGAATGACTTCTTTACCGATTATCCTCCTTCTTGGGTGAAGTATTTAGCATGTAAGTCAACGGCTTAAGGTTTCTTCAAGTCTGTCCATGTTTTCTATTTTCTGTGCTATTCTCAGTGTTTTTCTTTTATTTTTATCCATCACTTAAAAGTTGTCAAGCAATTTAAAACTTCTGTCAACAAACTGAGGTTGGACACAATTGCATTAAGGATGGACACAATCACTACTTAAACAACACACCTTGTCCATCCATTTCCAGCGCATAGATGTACCTTGCCCTGACTCACTCATTTTAAACTTGAAATTCCGCAATCAGTTGCAAGCAAAGATATGATCACAAAATCAACAGACACCGCTGATAGGCAGACAACAATCGATTTCTCTAAAGATAACAACAATCAAAAGAGCAAAATTGCTTACACCAACTCAGTCGTCTTTAGAAAACGTTGTCGTTATTACATCAAGAAATGTCAAAATACATTCATTCACTGTTTTTCATTTTAACCATAACCTACAGACAACTTACAGCAGACAATGCTAATTGTCCTGCGATGTGTGGTGAAAAGGGTGGTCAAAACCTCTGTCTATCATCACTGACACAAGATGATTGCGCTGCCGACGAGTTCATAACCCCAAATGCTGGCATTTGCAATTGTTGTCCAGCATGTGTCTCGGGTTTAAGGGGTGAGTTGTCATTGAGAACAAATTTATAAATTTACAAAAATCTCCTTCTAGGTCCCTATGAGCCATGCAATGATCAATTACCTTGTGCAACTGGTTTAAAGTGTGATAAAAACACAATGACCTGCCAATTGGATAAAGGTATGTACCAACGTCTTGAAAGTATTTCATGAATTTAATAACTTTATTGGTCAGATACATGTGCGTACACCTATCATCTGGCCGGTTTGAATTCTCTACCCACCTGTGAAGTAGATGGAACCTTTGCAGCGGTCCAGTGTAAGGGAGATCGATTGAGTGGAAGGTAATCCATAAAAAAAAAATTAATTTTGTGGATCATAAGTTTTACTTTTTAGATGCTTTTGCTATTCGGAGACCGGCAAACGTATTCACGGTTGGTCTTGGTGGCGAAACTCCAACGACATGACTTGCGCTTGCAGCCGAATGAAGTACAAAATGAATCAGGAGGGTTTTGGCGACAACACTCTCCATTGTGACTCAATGGGCAACTTCGAGGAACTGCAGTGCACAAGTGGTGTCTGCTGGTGTGCTGACCCAAAAACTGGCCAAATCGTAAAGGGGACACGCGCACTTCCTGAGGCCATGTGGAAGTTCTTGCCGTGCTGTAAGTCAAATATACATATCTACCTATAGCAGTCGCGTGTTAGCCTCATTTTTCGCTGACAGCTTTTTGCATCCACCATCGTCACCTTAATCAGGCCAATAGTACCACCACACCACACCGGAGAGACATAAAAACAAAAGATGACACAATAGTATCGTTGTGAGTCTGTGGTGTTTGGTGGTTATTTTTGCACGCTTGAAGGTTGCAGTCGTATAATATAATCCAAACAACAACAATGACACCATCTCGCATTTGCATTCATTACGACGAACATAATCACAGTCATGATATGAGTGGTTTTCTTGTTTAAATCGTTCTCCTAATGTGTTTGTGTTTTTCTTTTTCTTCTGCTTTTTGTGGCTAAACAAAAAAAAAAAAAATTTAGATGATTATGGCAATTTCGGTTCATTGTATCTGCGACAATGCGAGAGTGCTGCCTATGCACAGAACCTACTGAAGAAAGCGTATGTGGCACACGGAACGACGAACATTGAGTTTAATAATATTCTGTGTGACTATGACGGCTCATACGGGAGATACTCCATTGCGAATGGCATGTAAGTAAAAACAGAAATTGTTTTTTTTTTTATGCATACATATGAATACAAGAATTAATTTTTGTAGTACAAGTAACCTTTTTTTTGCGCGGTTTTTGGGTCGCACTTAATAGTTAATGGAAGCCACTTCAGTTTGTAGAATTTATTAGTTGAGTGGATACTAAACTTCCGTTCCACAAGCTATAAATTAGTGTACTTTATTAGAAAGCCGTTATACTGAAGGATCTTATTTATGCCCTTCTGTACTCGTTAACCGCCAACGGACTTTAATTCGCGCTATAATCTGTTGAGTGCAGCACTACTGACGGATGGAGCACCAATTTCATGCAGATACTCGTATTTCATTGGTGCTTGTCTATTTGATAATGGTTATAACGAATTTCCAAAGAATCTTACGATACCAACTGAATAATTCACTGTTCGTTTCATTTTGTGATTCACTGTAATGTGACACTGACTGCCAGATTTCACCAAACTAAGCAAGAGTTCATACGATGCCAGTTAGAACTGCGCAAAATTGCCAGCTGTCTGAAGCGATACTATTGATATTTACCTGCAATGGAAACAACAACCGAAGGAAGGTATATGTAGAGAAATTTGCAGAGGTGTACTAGCTTAACTAAGCTTGTACGAGTTTAGTCCAAACGAACACCTGGCATTTAAAGTCATCCCGATAAGTATTCATTCGACGTGTTGCTAATTTATTATTAACTTTGTAAATTTTAGCAACTTCGACGATTTCTTATTTTTTAGTGTTCCATACCACAATGGTATAAACGGACCACTAATGCATTCAACACGGTGTCTGTGTGTCCGTGTGTCTGTCACACGCTTGTAACTTTTGAACTGTTTGAGCTAGAGCTGGAATTTTTTACTCCATCACGTGATATATCTAATTAAAGCTGAACCTCCAAGGAAAAGCTCTAAAACCATGGCATAGGCGATGTAGATGATTTCGTTTGAAAAATCAGCATCCACTTGTTGTTATTCCATAATCCATTCAACTAACTCTCTTCGCTGAGTGTGGTCAGTAGGCTCCAGTTCTTTAGTCAATTACAGTTTGTATGTAAATCTTTCGGTAGAATGCGCTTTAGAGAGCTTCTGGAAATGTCCAATTCTTGACCATAGTGCCGAATTGATGTTCCTGGACTCTCAACAACACTCTGACGAACTGCTTCGAACGTTGAACGACTTTTTGAAGAGCAGCCAGAGTGTCTAAGATCACTAATTGATCCAGTCTCCGTGAATTTTTGAATTAATCTCTTCACAGTTGATGAAGTTAAATCACTATTCCGACCATATTTTGTACGAAAAATTGCGAACTGTAGCTGCCAAACCTTCATTTTTTTTAAAATATTGCTCAACAATGAAAACGCGTGGTTCTTTCGTGTAGCACTCCATTTTTAATAATCTTGAACTGTCAGCTGGTACGCTGTCTTTTTTTTTTTTTTTTTTTTTCGTTGGCAACACTTTACCGCACAAATGGCGCAACATTCAAATCTTGTGTGAGTTTTGGGACAGCCTTTATATGTACGAGTACATACAAAATGTCTTTAGTGGTTCCTCTTTCTGTTGATTAACCAGAACAACAAATTTAGAATACACTCAAAATAATTGTACGGAGAGCTAAACCGCCCGAGGCCCGACTCATACTTGTCCAGGGTTCGTTTCTAATATCACATATATCGTATATATGTATGTATCATATATGTATCTCACCGAAAAGTGAAACAGGCTCTGCATCACTCTGGTGAAATTAATATTATAACGCTTCAAAGGAGCTGAACAGAATTTAGCACTAAACTCGAAAATTGGACTACAAACCACCTTTCTGGTCGTACAACTGGAGTCGGTTGCAAGTCTGCTATTCACCGAATATATGTTGGTGTTCCACAAACCTTTTTTTGTCACCGACTTCGCCCGTCACATAAGAATACCCGTCCACAGATTCTTAATTTCTTAATCGTGTTATATGTACCTATGTATGTGCTCTGATGTCCAGTTTGACCTGTCAGCATGGACTGTAATTTATATATTGTTTCCCCTAATATGCAAAAAAAAAAATGGTTGATATTTGTGAACCTTTACTGAGAAATTACACAAGCAAAAAAACAGACGGTATGCAAATAGGTTTAGAAATTCAAAAGTTACAGCGTTACAACGCAAAACAAAACAAACAAAAAAATGCCTGAAAATCGAACTTTGAAGCTTGAAGTAGCTGACGCTAGCGACGCAATCCACCCGCTTTAACAAACGAAAAAATCGTCAAGCGCTATTCCGTTAATACCTTTTGATCAAAATGTACCCGGAATTCTTCAATAAAGCGAACACGGTTCAATTATTAATTTTATTCCCTTCAAAGTAATCCCCATTGCAAGCAATGCACATATTCGAACGCTTCCTCCAAAAAGACTTTTCATAGGCCGATTTTGGAATTGCCTTCAGCTCCTTCTGCGAATTCTTCTTTATCGCCTCAATCGTCTCAAAACGCTTTCCGCGAAGTAGTAACTTGAGTCGTGGGAATAGGAAAATACGGAGTTTGCGGAACGGTATGAACGTTGTTTTTGATCAAATAGTCGCGTACAAGATGAGATGTGTGAGCCGGTGCGCTGTCGTGGTGAGTGGTTTCTCCACAATTCTGGCTTCTTGCGACGAACATTTTCTGTCAAACGCTTTAATACGCTTACGTAATACTCCTTATTTACTGTCTGGCCTGGCAGAAGAAATTCGGAGTGGACCACACCACGGCAATCAAAGAAAACGGTCAACAAAGCCTTGATTTTGAATCATGGAATCGTGGTTTTTTGGGTTTTGGCTCGTCTGAGAAGCGCCATTTCGATGATTGTTGGTTTGTTTCGATGTCATATTCATAGACCCATGTCTGGTCACCGGTAATGACAATGATGGCCCAAAGAAAGCATTTCTTTAACGACATCAATGCGATGCTGTTTCTGCAACAAATTCAAAGAAATTCGCAGAACACAACAAACACCCCGACAAATGGCGCTCAAACAGATATTTGAGCGCCAGATGACAGATGTACCAACATAAAAAAAAAAAACCTTTTGACAATATCTCAAGCGCGGTTTGTTTGAATGGGAAATTCCGGGTTGTTTTTGATCAGAAGGTACATAGAGTGTTCCCTTAGAAAGAAGACAGAAGCAGGCAATGCTTTCTGTCGGTTGTTTCTATACACTCGTAACTACTGAACCGATTTTGTTGAAATTTGTTTTCTTGATTAGAAGAAGAAGATTCTAAATGTAATTATTTTTCTTTGTCGCTTCTCGGGACGCATGAATAAAATATAAAGCGATGACAGGCAGACGAATGGGCGGACGCGTAAGTGAGAGTTCACTGGGATTTTTTCAGGATTCACTAAGATACGAGTTCGTTGAACAGTGAAATGTTCAGTTATTTTGTCGCAATTTTCACATGATAAGAAATTGTACAATATAATAATTTCCCTTCTATGCCGATGTATTTCAAATGCATTTCATTTGAGTGAGGCTTTTAGTATTGCGATTAAAAGTTTGCTAATCAATATGTAGTAATGTTTTTATATTTGTTTTTGTGTTTTCAGAGCATCCTGCTATTGGAGAGACGGTTCAAAACTTGGCTCATTTCAAGTGCAATCCAATAAAGTGATGTCAATGAACTGCTGTAAGTTTGAAATAAAATAAAAAAAGTTACACAAGTCCAAGCGTCAATTTCAGAGATTCTATCCATAAACATAGATTAGGGGTCTATAAAAAATATATATTCTATATTTTTCGATTGAAAACAATTCAATGGGATATTTCCATAGCTCCACCTTCCAGATGGGCTTGTGTCACGACACCCAAAATCCCAAAAAATTTTTTCATTCATTTATTTTCTCTTTATTATTATTTTCAGTCTGTGCACGTGACCAGAAAATTTTCAGCGAAGCCGGAATGAAACATCGCCTCACATGCAGCGGCAATGGCAATTATGAATCCATTCAAGATATCAATGGAAAAATCTTTTGCGTTGATGGTGATGGTTTTGCAGTTTCCGATGCCAAAGAGACAGAGGATTTGCCTCAGTGCTCCGAACACATATACTACGAGGCGAAAGCTGTTGAAAAGAAGATAAAATAAATTAAAGTTCACTTACCTACAAACTATGTAATGTTACAAAAAAGATTGGTTCCTGGTCTTTGAATTATGATGAGTGTTCTCCTTTAAGGCTTCATTTTGAGAGCCGAGTATCTGAAATGAAAGAGAAATGAAATTCAAATTAATCTACAGCTAATGATATCAAATATGACCATCGAATAAGAAAGTTGAACCGAGAAGCTATTGACTGAGAAGAATTAACGAACCGCAGATGTGAGATACAGTTAAGAGCAGTCTAGCATTTCTCTATAAGCTATCCACACCGAAAAAAACCTAAAGAATTCAAAGATATATCCATAAAAGACACGGTGTGTTTTCCACCCATGAATAATGCCACAGTAATTAACAACTGGTGGATGAACCTTTCTTTCGCTGTGCGATATGCATCTGTGAAGTCTGTTTCTTGGATATGTGTGGTCAAATAATTTTGAATAGCCAATGTTCGGTTGCGGTATCCGTTAAAACCAAAAAAAAATCTTTTGATACGACAATGACCATTTAAAATGAGTTCGAGTTCGAGTTAAAGTTACTTTCGCCACTTTTGGAGGAGTATGTAGTTTAATTGCCACAATTTGCTTTTGAGATCGTTCATGTGATGGCATCTTTGACAAGTGTTGCGTTGAGGAAAACAAATTCATGTTTTCTGTTTCTTTTTTTTTTTTTTTTTATTTCTTTTGCAACTCGGCCGAGTGATTTTGTATTTAATTGCGAATTCATGAGTAGGTGAGGTCGCTTGAAGTTGGAGTTTCCCCACAGCGATTAATTATGAAATTTACTAGGAGTGTGCACCAAAACCGTGATTGCCTAGATCACATTGGTAGCCTAAATAGTTGGCAAATTAAACTAATAAAACGTTGATTTGAGATTAATATGCGGCATCTTAGGTTACGAGTATGCTAATTTAGCTATTCGGTCAATTATTCTCAGTATTAGTTAGAATGCAAACGTGTAAGGGTACTGCGCTGCAAGAGCGAGCTACAAACGTATGTATATTGAATCCCAGGAGTATCCTACCAAAACATTGCTGCAGTTTAAAATTAATCCCAGTTGTGCATTAGTTCAGTATCATTTTAAGATGTACGCATCCGTTGTTTGGAAGAAATCACCAATCTTCAACGGCTACAGAGGCTAGGGTCTGTAATCACTGGCACCTTGCACACATGTCTGACGGTAGTCATGGAAAATGTTATTCGATTCACCTGGCTGAACTTTTTGATAAGAAACTTGCACTGTGGAAGGGAAACGAACAGACCATGTAATCTTGTGGATCACATGGCCATACTGTAAGAGCTTATACGAGTATATATGACCCGAATGGTCCGGTTATGCCCAAAGTACTAAGAAATCGATGGTTCAAAAATGGTCACGGAAGTTAAATGCAGTCTAGATACCTTGCAAGCCGTGGTGGTGTCAGTGAACAAGGGTATTGAGGGTATTAACCAGAAGCTAAAAATTATTCTTTTCACTTTGCCGGGGCATATATTGTTTTGTTCTTTTTTAGAAAAAGCTATTAAAATATATTTTTAAACTACAACTTCACAATTACAAGATACAAGGCGCGTTACAAAGTAAACATGTCTTTTCAAAAATAGATATTTCTAGTGAGACCATCTATTGGCAATTACATGCGTCGTAAAGGTCCTTCACTAATGTACTGTCAAAATTTCATGACATTTGGATGAATAGAAGCGGAATTATTACGTCTGAAGTGACAGTATGTTTGTGTCATCGGTACAAAAATGAGCATCGAACAAAGAGCTAATATTTGGTAAATCTTTTACCGAAACGTTTCAATTGATAAACCAAGTTTATCGGGTTATGACAGCCCACATTCAAAACATGTTCTCAATTGTGAAAACGCAACGTGCATATCGTGCAAAATATCGAGTGAAGGAAGCGCCTTCAGATCACACCATCAGGCGTTTACACCAGTCATCAAAACCGACATCGTACGAGGTCTGATGAGAACATTGAAGACGATGCTGGAACAGCCGTAACCGTCAATGGAGAGCGTTATCGGGTCCTGATAATGGATTTTTTTATGCAATTCTGACTAATAACGCCATGGACAAGTTTTGGTTTCAACAGGACGGCGCCACAGCTCATACAGCCCGAGCCATGATCGCTTTATTGCGGCCTTTGTTCCTCGGATGCCTAATTTCGAATAATGGTGATTTTGACTGGCAACCGCGATCACCCGACTTAATCCTCCAGACTGCTTCCTATGGGGTTATTTGAAGTCCGAAGTTTATGCCAACAAACCATGGACCCTAGAAGCCTTGAAAGACCATATGCGACAGGAAATGACCGCTATTCAGCCCGAAACACTTCGAAAAGTGATGGGAAATGCCGAAAAACAAGAACATTGCGCCATTCCCTTTGGCGGCGACCATTTACGCGATATCATATTTAAAAAGTGATCAGAACAGATTTGCAAGGTTCAAAATAAACGAAAAATGACCTCACAGCAAATAATTTTTAAATTATTACCAAAAAAAACATTCCCAAGGTTTAAATTTATGAGGCTGTGACAAATAGATGGACAGACAACAACTGACCTATGGGTTCCGTTTTTACTTTTTGTTACCATGTAAATACGGGAATCCTGGAAACAAGCACTGTTGTTACCAACTGTACGAGCAAAGTCAATTGTAGTTTGCATTTTCCAGCAAGAAGGAAACGGCAAGAATTGGTTGTACTTACGAGTACTCCCTAAAAATGCATGAATGTTCCTAAGCAAATGGACTGACTTTTGCCCACCACTGTCACTGTTGTCTGTCTCGCCACTTCAATTAGTTGTCAAGGTTGCCCAGACTGGCTGGTAATAAATAAACAGTGCATATTCGCGTTTCACCAATTTGTTAACGAATTACATTGTTAATCATAATTACAATTACAATTGACTACTTGAAGTGTTAATGACACCACCTTGTGATTGTTATTTCGTAAGTTTGAAAAAAAAAAAAAAAAATTGCTATTTACACTTTCCTACCGCATTTGCCGCCATTTAAATGGGATCTCAGCGAGGTTAGCAAATAAAAAAAAAAAAAAAACCGGAAAATTGCGCACTCAATAGAGCATGTACAATTGTTAAGGTCCAAACCAAGTTAAATGCCCACAGCAGCGCATCTATAACACGACGTTACACAACAACATCATCATCCTCGCCAAAACGAAAGTGAATCTCTGACAATGTTAGAGAGACGTCCGTTGGAGAGTGAAAGTTTTCGGCGCGCGGATAGAAAAGAAGGAAGTCGCCGGCAAACGTTTACGCCACCCGGACAGACGGAAAGTTATTCGACAATTAGTTGCATGAACACCAGTCGAGGCGATTCCGTAAGTCATGGGCATCACGTTTTTCCACTATTTTACATTATTTTTATTTTTATTATTTTCTTATACGATTTTTTTTTTTTTTCTTGCAAATTATTGTGCTGGCTAATTATTTTTTTGTTTGTTTTGTTTTTTTTTTCACAAAGTGCCGGGAGTACGAGTAATAAATGAGGGACAAGGTAAAATGGTGATAAATGAGAAAATGGTTATGATTAAGCTTATAGCACAAGGTAGATTCAATTACATTACACAAATGGGAACAGAAAATTAGGAACAGAAAAGGAAATGAGCACGAAGCGAGGCAAAGGCGAAAAAAAAACTCACCAACGGAAATGGGTTAATGCATTTCTGGTGTACTGGTACAAGGTTCATTATAAAAGAGAGTTAGGCTGCCTTTGTCTGGAGACATTGCAATGCAAATCAAAATATGAAGAACGATGACGAATTATAATATAATTAGTGAATACTCGTATTGGATGGAGCCGAAAGCGAGAATGTCAGGACGTTGATGGAAAATTGTTGACGGCTCTATGAAGGTCAACTATGATGACATCCAGACTGCAGACTATAGCTGTGGAGTAAGTAATTTGACCTCTGAAATTTAATAAATCGGTGCAAGGTTGTCCATAGGGCTTGATGCCAAACATTTTGCACCATTGAAGGGAGGGAGGGAGGGTAGTGAGTGGAGGGTAAATGAACTCCGACCGCACTGTATGGTGAAATAACTATGTATATATAAACAAACTGATGTCATGAAAACTTCTCACTGTTAGCAGCTGGAATTATAGAACAAATCTGATTCAGAGTAGCACGACCGGTCTAATGATTCTGCCAGTGCCCCGATTATTAATTGGCGACTCTATACATACTACCCTCCAGGTAAACAGCTAGCAGATTTCAATAATAAAATAGGAGAATATGTGTCAAGCTGCAACGAGACAATTAAGACATCGTACATCGCCATTCGGTTGGTATGGGACATGTGGATTCTATCTGACCCAGGGAAAGAATGGAGATCCGTACCTACAGGTGTTTAATTCAGCAAAATCATTTTGCATTGCTATAGCGTGAAAGATTCAAAGCTGCTCACAACCTAAAACATTCCTCGATATGTTGAAACTTAAAGAAGATTCCGTAGAGCTATGTCAGCGGGAATAGTCGTAAATACATAGGTCCCGGTTGAGGCTATGAAACTCAGAGGTAGTTGACAATATTCCAGTGATAAAGTAGCGAGTAATAAACCGTGTGCAAGGATGAAATCATCAACATATTGTAAAATACGCGCTACGGCTCGAGTAGATAAAACGTTATTCTGTGAGATTATTTCTTTATTTTCTAGTCTATAGAAAAATTCAAGTTCACATTATTCTTCGCAAATTCTCAAATCACTTTATCTCATTCCAATTACTTAATTAACAAATTCAAACTAATTACTTCTTCTTGTTAACTCTCAGCTTTCAATTTATCACAAAATTACAACTTCGCCCATTATCACTTTTCCAATCTCTTCGTGTGGTTCGAAAACCAACTGCCATGCCTCGATCGCCATCTGTCCTTATATAGTCGCATTTCTGATAGCCAGAAACTTCTAGCAAATTCTTCGACCGCTGGAACAAGAAAATTCTGATGTAATAATTCCAAGATGACAGCTGCAGTCAATAATCTCTTGTGGTTATAATTCTCTCTTAATTCCGCGACGTCGTCTTAGACATAATCCGTCTCTTACCGTGGACACGAACCTCGAATGAAAAGACACTTCGGAATGTGTTGCATACTTTTGGAGCGTAGTTATTATGCTACATTATGTTACAATATCATCATACTTCCTTTAACCCAGGATAGGGCATAGAGCCGCGACAAATCTCTTTCATCTTTCTCGGTCTGCAGGTAGATTTCAGATGTGGTCTCGTTTTCTTCTGGGTCGCTACTTCTGCCAAGACTGATGATCTCCACATTGTTCTCGGTCTTCCAACCCGCCGTGCGCCCTGAGAATTCCATTCTAAGGACTGCTTCGCAGATGTTGTCATTTAGCTTCCTCAGTGTGTGACCAATCCAGAGCCATTTTCGCTGCCTTATCTTGACATTCAACAGCTTCTGACTCGTTTTACGCCATAATTCCTAGTTGGATATAATGTGCGGCAAGTGAATCTTAAAAATGTATCACAGACAGCGATTAACGAAAGCCTGTACATTTCTCGTGATGTTTGCTGAGACTTTACAGGATGAAATGCTGGAAGTTAACGTGCTCGTTCGCAAAGTTCAAGTCTAGCCCCGATTTTTTCAACCTTACAACAAAAATTCCCCGAACAACAATCCAAACACTGACATGACATACGTACTTTACTCGCATCCGATCAAATCAAGCTGCAGATGGCACCGAAAGCCAGTAACACCGGCGAGTTGACTACGAAGAGCAATTAATTGCAGATCCTTCTTAGAGGCGGCGATTCTCTTAGAATTTAAAGCATCTTCATGAGATCGCGGGAGTTTCAATAGCTAAAAACCAAAGACACTCATCTAAGGTCTAACAATCATGGTCACCCACAAGGATGCCGCTGCAGGGATGGATCCCAGTGCAAAAACCTTTTTTAAAAGACCTAGGGCCAATTCTATTAAGCACAATAGCGGAACGATTCAGAATTTGCTACACTAGCTACGGTCGGTTGACTTAGTAGTCAGACTGTCGAGGGACAAGGTAAATGAAGGGTCCATCGCCCTTCAAAAGGCGAAAAAAAATAGCGAAAAGTTAGAGAGCCAAAGTGAGTAATTAGACAGAAATCTTCATCAAATCATCATCAATTTTTTATCAGCGGATATTATCGCCAACAGCGACGAACTAGCGGATAGATTCGGGTAGTTGTGTCTGATCAACAACTTGAGATTCGTTTTGTTTTGTAATGCTGCCCAAGGCACTGCAGCCATCCATTCTCTTATATCTCTGACACGTTGTTTACAATCCACTAGGTCAGACCTCCTGGCATCCGCTATCGCTTGGCTTTTAAAGTGCAAGATCGCCAATGTGATCGAACCAATGTATGTAGTCGTCAACCTTGGCTTTTTTAACCACATCGGCATCTTGCTACATCTTGTAGAGTTCGCGACTCTATTTTTGAAGATAGACAACAGATTAGAACCACTTTAGGGTGGCCAAGTTTATACAACCACTACACCAAAAGGAGACCTACTTGGTAGTACAATGGACTTAGTGTGAGTCTGAGTTTGGGTATTTCCCAAAAAAAAAAAAAAAAAACACTGACCACTTTACCTCCTCTCACCTATGGATAGACAAATGCCATCGCGGCGTGAGCATACTCGTATTGGATTAGCGTGAGCATATTGGACTGTAAATAGCAACTCTTACGCGGTAGATGTTATCTCTGATCCCAATAGCCGTATTCCATTAGGCCTAGCCGTGTACAACCAGGTACTTGCCAGTAGCTGTTAAATGGAGCACATTTTTCTCACCTTTTTGCAAAGATTTTCGTTTTTAACAAACACAAAAACCTTTTACTACTTTTTTTTAGCAGAGACATTAACCTTTTTAGCTTTTTATAAGGGAAATTCTTCGAACTAGAAAGCGTTGAAGTGGTCGCATGGATAGGTGCGCGATCCACTGAGCGAGAGACTGAAGGTTCGAATCCTAAAAAATATCAAAAAGTTGTTCCAAAGTTCGCGAACGTCTGACAAACATCCTAGAGTAAAATTGTTCAATGGTGGGACGATAACAGCACAGAGTTGCTTCAAATTGTTTTAGGACACTCATACATATACTATAAGCGATCCATCAAAGAAAACGAAACTTAGTCCTAGGCTGCTCAATCTAAGCAGACTATTCAGTTAATGCCAGCAGTATAATCTCATAGCGTTTGATTCAGTTGATGCCGACAGTACACGCTGGAAAAATTCAAATTATCGATCATTGAACCAAAACAACTGCGGGTAAACCCACTCATTTCACGCTGAGGGGCCATTAAATAGGTTCATAGGGCTCATAGGTATTTTACTAACAAATTCAAAGTTCGAAAGTTTCCACTCGATACCCGTAATTGATTGATGACCGCAAAGTCATAATATGTTCAATTTATCACTAAGCTTCGAATCAAACTAAATATTTATTTAATAACCATGACCACATGATTAATACAAGTCTTAAGCCAGTGTCATTTGTTCCGGACCAGGTAGCATAGGAATTGTAGGTAACTACTACCTAGTCGCACACTCTACGATGCGGTTATTTTTAGAATCATTGGCCACACGCCATCAAGCCCCATTTAGCTTAATTGCTCACATTAAGGTAATAAGCGGCGCGCAATCCCTTAGAACCGATACAACTGCGCGACTAATATTCAACGCCACCTAGTTGCACAAGGTAATTCAAATGTCATTTATCTACGCCTTTCGCGTATACGGTTTTGCGAAAGTGGAAAGTCATCAATCGACCGGTTGCTGTGGAAAATTGGATTAAAAAACGAGCAAAAGAAGAAAATATTTTCTCTCCTCTTAGGAGTCGAAGAGGAACCCGCGTGAATAGACCATCCGTGTTCGTCCATTGACTGCCGCCGATGACCGATGATGATGATTGCAGTGGATGGGATGGCACAACCTGGCACACACAGCATGGCATCAAAGTGGATGGAATATGCCAATGAACTTGACATTGATAAGGTTTCTTTATAGGCATCGTTTGAAGTCAGACTTGGCGTGTTCCTTGTTTTTTTTTCAGTTTTCCGGTTTTTTTTTAGACATTTTCTTGTCGTTTTCCATTTTTCTTCACTCATGCATGAGAAGATCAATGTTTGGAGTGTTTTCCTTTCTTTACAATTTTTTGCTCCTCATTTCGAAAATTTTTTTTCTTTTTTTTTTTGGTTTTCTTTCAACTCTCAAGGGAGTGTCGTTTTTTGTCTGCTTTTGCCGTTGCACTTGCCATGGGCAATTGTTACGATGATGATGACGGTGATGATGATGACAACGATTCATGCCCACCATGGGAATAGGCCACTAAGTAGCTATGCTTAATAAATCATCAGAAAATGGAAGATGAAGGATGAACGGAGAGAGGGTGATTGAAAACATTTCAAGACTTTGGACAAATTGAGTTTCACAAGTTCACACAAAAGAGACACCCTGTTGGTGTGTGGTGGCGGTTGTCTGCATGCCCATTGCGGATATTCCACGTGCTAATTTTAACAAAACCGCAGAAGTACGTTTGGTGCATATTTAAGTATGTTAAATGCGCGGACTGCAAATTATTACATGAAGAGTGGTTGGGCTAAGACAATGCCCCTTCACATTGTTCAGTTGGAATTAGCCTATGGAAAAGTTTATGTAAATGGTAAGCAGGGTGTTAGCGTTGTATGTTTAACGATATGCATTTGTTAGTGCATTCTTACGAGTATTTCGATTTCTGGTGTTGAGGAAGCAAATTGAATTGGAATTCTATTCTAAGTACATTGTGACGCAGAATTGTCATTGATTATCACAACGATTGTATGCCCTTTGGGGGGAAAAACACTGATGAAGGAAAATTAGGAATCGTAAGGCAAAGCAGAAAATCTAAACAATTATCCTTGGTTAGTTTGGATATCAGCCATCCAGTAGAAACAAACAACACCTATGTTCCAAACCATTACACCAAAACTCTTTCTTTCACTCTCTGCTTTTCAATCTTTCCACGTACATGCAAAAATTAAGATTCAGTGAGGATGAGGTGAAGACAAAGATGAAGATGAAGAAGGTTTATAACGAATCAAATTTTAATTTTCAACGTAGAGGTTCCGTCTTATGCAGGGTGTTAAACCTACAACGAGCGTTACATCTCTTTCGAGGATATGCAAGTCTGAGCTCCTATTATTATACGAATATATTATGGTTGTCGGTTCAACCAAACCGTCAAATAAAGTTTTACGATTTATTAGCGAATGCGACCAATTTCGCTAAGTAGGCGCTAGTTTATTAACTTTTGAAAAAAAAAAAAAACAGAACTTGGTTGTCAATTTGTTATAGTCTTAGGATATTTAATTTAAATGTCAGAAAAATTGTACAGGGTATTTCAGTTGAAGTGTAACCAACTTCAGACTGATGTATCTTTGGAACGTCAAATCGAAATGTCAAACGCTCTTCAGCGTTTATTTTTCATTCAATTGTCTGTCAAAGGCAGAATAAATCGACTTCGGCGCGTCAGTTGCAGCATCTGATCGTGAATCGTATCTTCGTCTACCGGACGGTGGTATCATCGACCAACTGCAACATCAGATACGAACGTAAAGAACGTGATGTTGGTGTGTCTGCTTTTACGGAATAAGTTGATGGTGACACCTTTTAAAAAAACAAAAGGTTCAAGACCTTGCAGTTGCTCAGAAAGCAATGCAGCTCGTTCGCGGCCACTTGAAAAATTACGTGTTCAGTGATGAGAAGGTGTTCACAAACAAAGAAAACGAAAGAGTTTGGTTGACGGAACGTTCTGCTATGAATTCGGATCAATTGCGGACATTTCGTCATCAAAAATCAGCGTCCGTGATGGTTTGGGCCGGAGTAACCGAGAGTGGATGCACTCCGCTCGTTTTTGTGCCGGTGTGAGTGAAAATGAACGCCGAAGTTTATCAAGTAGTTGTGTTGGAGAGTTGTGTAAAACCATGGGCAACGAAACATTTCAAAAACCCTCTTGATTTTTCAGCAGGGCTCTGCAACCGGCAGATTGGCCTTCGTCCTCGAACGACCTCAATCCGATGGACTTCGCCATATGGAGCATATGCAGCAACAAAACGATATTCAAAATTCCGCAGAGTGTCTTTCGAGACTCATGCAATAAAAATAATGATAGATAAATACATTTTTCTATGTTACACTTCAATTGAAATACCCTGCAAAAAATAAACGAAAAAGAACTGCATACAGCATGAAACTCGTGCAACTTTTTCACAATTTCACAAATGCCAGAATACTCGTATACATCGAGTGAATGTCCCTTGTGACTGTTTCTAAGTGGTTTCAAAGGTTCCAATCTAGTCATTTTGATGTAAATTTCGAACCAGATCTTCGACCGACGACACAAAAGTGGCTCTGGTGAAGGCAGAAATTGACGAAGATTCAAGAGCAAACCAGGGAATGATAGATGATGAACTGGGGTTGATAGTCATAGTTATGTCACTCATAAGTATTAAATCATCACCTGAAATATTCTAAGGGCGACACTGATAGTCGAAATTTAGACCCGTCTATGTCGCCTTTGCTGTCTAAACTTCTCTGCTAAATGAACAAAACTATCACATTAAAACACACATTTTTTTGACTTAGATTCGGTTCGGTCTTAGTCGCAATTTTTATGACTTTCAACTATCTCAAATATCTGGCCAGCTGGCCAGTCTAGGGTGTTGAGTTGAGCCTCTCGAAGACACTCCGAAACCCTATTTGCAGTGTGGGGACGAGCGTTGACTTGCATTAAAAAAGAGAATTTTAGACGATACTTGGAGCAAACGGCACAACAACAGCTCTACGATTAAGGACGCCATATCACTATGAAACCCCACCATAAGCCACTCTTGAAAAGATATTGCATTGTACACCTGATCGTCTATACACTTTTCCCCGTCTGTCGTCTAGCTTCAGGCAAAATCTGGACTCATCAGTGAAGATCACTTGCTACCATTCGTCGTCAGACTAGTTTTCGTGATATCAAGCGAAGCAAGCACGCGCTACTCTATGGCGTCTTGTAAGAATGGGGGCCTTTGCTGGTCTGTATGGTCTTAATCTAGAATCCTTGAGTCTGGGATCTGTTTCTGACGGTGGAACTTACCAGAAATCGATAGTCTCTTTGTATAGTTGCCTTCTCCAACCTTGTCCGCGACTTATTTTCAAAGAATCGGTTTCTCTATATCGATTTACGTTGCAAAAAATAACGCACTTTGACACATTTAGCATTGAGGCCACTTCATGGTACAAATGTCCATTTTCAATCTAACAAACGGCACGGGCTACCTGAACTTCAGTTAAATCTGACATTTTCACTTAAAGTATTCAATTTTATCATAAACAATATTCCAACAACAATTTCATAAGATAATCGAAAGAATAACCGAAAAACTCAAGCTTAGTCATACGCATTTAATGACCAAAATGCTCTCTTAATGTCTGCTTGCGATTTTTGGGTTTATGTTAATTTCTTGGAATGCATCTCAGTCTGTTTTGTTGTTATACATTTTTGATTGTTCCACTATGGCCGTGTCCTCGCTTAAGTATTGTGGCACAACAGGGGAATGATCGGATAAGAGTTATAGGCAAGATTTGAATTTAAGTTTTGATTGATGGTTTTTATTACGCAGAAGTCAAGAAAGTCAAGAAAGTCTGGTTTTTCTTCGGGTTAATTGGCCAGTATGTTGGTTCTGCAGTACTTACAAGCTTACAGTTGTTAGTGTTAAGGTCACTTACAAGATTGCTACCAGTCCCCAGTCCATGTGATTAGCATCAAAAATCGTTGTCTCAGTGTTATAATAGAGGTATCGTATTGCAAATATTAAGCACAAACAGCCTAATGCGCAATTAATAAGTTAATTCCTCTCCAAAAGGACCAAAGTGCTGCGCTAGTACAATCATCCTGCACAAGAAACGCAAACGATACGAGTATTATTAAAAAATTGATATTCGTGGTATGTGTCTGCGTGTATCTGCAGATGTAAAGGGTGACCAGATAGTAATGATAATTTTTCCAATTGTTATGTTTCAGCAGCTGTCAAAGTTACCAATGACATCCAGCTGTCTAAATATTCAGTAAAGTGAAGCCAATATTCAGTAAAGTTTGACGTTCCCGAACGTGTGGAAATTATTAAAAAATATTATCGAAATTACGGCTCAGTTGTAAATACGCAACGTGAATTTCGTCGTGGGGTCGGTCGTCATCATGGCTTCAGGGCGCAGGCAATTCGTCGCACCGTGGAAAAGTTTGAGTGTGAGGACACTCTTTTGGACCTTGAGCCACCAACCAGACAAAGATCGGTGCGAAGTGAAGAAAACATAGCCGCCGTAGCGGCCAGTATCGAAGAAGACCCAGAAATGTCGGTTAGGCTGAATTAGATATCCACAGAGAGTCAACCAGGTTTATTTTGCGGTTGGATTTGGGCCTACATCCGTGTAAGATTGTGCTGACACAAGAATTGAAGCCGGACGACCATAGACAACGCCGTGAGTTCGCTAATTGGGCGCTAGAAATGTTGGCCGGAGATCCGGGTTTTGGCCAAAAAATCATCTTTTCGGACGAGGCCCATTTTTGGCTCAGCAGCTATGTCAACAAGCAAAATTGCCGTTATTGGAGCGACCACTATCCATCCACAAGTGCTCGACCAAGCATCAATGCATCCACAAAGATTGACTGTTTGGTGCGGTTTATGGCACGGAGGCATCATCGGACCTTATTTCTTTCGAAATGAGGAAGGAGATACCGTTACCGTTAATGGCCCTCGATACAGAGCGATGTTAACCGACTTTCTGTGGCCAGAGCTCGACAACATCGATATATCCAAGCTGTGGTTCCAACAAGACGGCGCTACATGCCATACAAGCGATGCAACACTCGAAGTGGTGAAGGAGAAATTTGGCGACTGGGTCATCTCACGGCGAGAGTTCATCAATTGGCCGCCGCGATGAGACTTGACAACCCTCGATTATTTTCTCTGGGGCTACGTCAAGTCCTTAGTCTACTCTAAAAAGCCAACCACTTTGGACGAGCTCGAAGCCAACATTCGAGACGCTATTACTGGAATAATGCCGCACATATTGGACCTACTCGAGGCCAACATTCGAGACGCTATTACTGGAATAACGCCGCACATATTGGACTGAGTCATTAAAAATTGAACCGATCGCTTGAATCACTGCCAGCGAAGCCGAGACGGCCATTAAATGGTGTGCTATTCCATACATAATGGTAGTTTCAAAATAAATCAGAATCAATTTAATATCCCACACCGTTGTTATTTTATTTAAATTTCTTTTCCTATCGTTCTTATCTAGTCACCCTATATTATGCGATGAACTCAAGAACTACTGAAACGATTATGAATATGATTTTCACGGTTTGAATGGGAGTGGTTTTGTACTATACTACGATACTTCTTTCGATTGCCAGGAGACTGAGCAGCAGTCAGTAATATAAATGAAAGTCGCCGATATTTTTGACAGCTACATAAATTAGTTTTATCTGTTTTAGTAAAGTATGGCCAGGATATGTCTACTTACAGTGAGACGCAATAATGTTAAACAAAAAACTCAGACCGCCTTCCTTGTAGATACACGACGATAGCGTACGTATTCCCCTGGCTTCTACGAGTAAATAGTAAATTTAACATAACAAAAACCATCGGAAATAGGGTCTTTAACATTTTATAGTTCTTTAATGGCCACGCTTAAAGATTCTATATTGAGTGGAAGGTCTCGCTTCACTATTGTGTTCGTGTCACCCATCCTCTTAATTACTCGTAGAATCCGCTGGATACAAACCAAATGCTTTTCCAAACTATTCTGCTACTGTAACTTTTTATTATTGTGTTTGTTTTCAGTGTGATGGCTTAATTTCTATTACTTAATTGGGTAAACTACGAATCTTAAATTAACATATGGGATCACCCAAGCACCCAACTTTAACTACCAAATAGATTTAGATTGAAGAAAAACTAGTTCTCCCAGCGGTATGACCATAAAAAACCACTAATCACCCATTCAACCGAAATCGAAAGCAAATTCTCCTGCTTAACATATAAATTTCGTTTTTCCTTTCATTTTTAGACTTGCAAATGCGATAATTCCGGCAATCGTAAGCATATTTTTCAAACTTTCTCAACATTGTCGAAAAGAACAACTTCTTCAAATACCACAATCTCAGTCAGCTGACATGCCAACAGCGCGCGCCGTGCCAGCAGCTGACTGCATAATAATCTCAAATTGTTATGGTGATTACGAGTATCTCAACCCGTCCAACGACGACACAGATACGCCTCATCTGCTGGACTAATCTTGATTCCGAGCGAGAAAAACTATATGCAAATGTCCAGTCCATTAATGAAATCACCATACTCAGCAATTTGTCGTCCGCATACACATCACATTTTTTATTGCATGAATGTCTATGCGTTGCTTTCCAGATAAACTCGTATGCCTACGTAACGTAGTCGCTTCGATTAAAATGGAACACGTAATGCAAGGAACGACTACAAGAAGCAATCTTAGCCTCCTTAGTCGTCTTTGTCACATTCTTTGATACCTCTTGTCCGATTGGATTTTATTGCAAAAAAGAGATGAGAAAAAAAAGTACACTCTTCTGTTGGTTGCACTTCAACTGCCAATGTTGACGTTCTTTGTGTAAACATGACGAAGATATAAAAAAAAGGGGAGATGATGATGACGATAATGAAAAAATGTCAACCGCCTCCAAATAAAGAAAAACTCAACCCACAAACCAAACAGACATGGATGAAGTGCTTGTCCTGGATTCTTCGCCCAGCCCGCACTCTTCGTCATAATTCCCATGTCAAATGGTGGTCACATCTGAAAAGGGTATCATCTGTTCATCTGTTCATCTATCAAATTGGTTATAAAAATAGTTTTCAGTGTTAGGGAGAAGAAGAAGCAAAGGTTTTCCCGGGACATGGTCCTATAGCTAACCTTGACTGAGCTGTTCATTTGCCTCCCCAGTGAAGAGAGATCCTATTTCGAAAATTGACTTTTGTGCATAACTTTACAAGAGGTTGGGTTTGGCCGGGTTGACCAAATGGCTTATCTGCTGTGAACATACGTCGAATGTTATTTTAAAGGAAACGATTTCAGGGCGGCGACATTGCGGTCGTAAGGGAGGCGAGGTGTTTGTGTCTGTGAATGAAGGAATCCTTTTTTAATGGGGACTCTGCTCTGCAGTGATGAGTTCTAAAAGCAGGATAAAATTAATTTTAGTCCATAGATACGTAGGTATACAATGAAAGGACTTCTTTGAGGCTGTCTGGATTTAAAATATTTCTGAAAGAAATGTTGATGCTGGTGATTGAATTTGGGTTTTTGGATTCACCAGCCAATTGTGTGAGATTCTTTAATACCAGAGAAGCTAAAACGCGGATTACTGCAGTTTTTACTCTTAAAATAAGTTTAGGGACAGAAGGGACCTATCTTTTGCAGTAAATTCAAGAAATAAAGGAACGTTCCGTCATCGATCTGTGATAGTAGAAAACAATACTCTTGGGTAAAAGCTACCTCAGTCGCATCGTCCCAAATGTAGTAATAGGCTGTTCTGTCCTTTTTGAAAGATCCATCTGGAGAAGGTAGTGTACAGAAGGTACGAGGGGAGGCGGATAAGTTCGCGGCCTGAGATACTCAACAACGAGTGATCTTCTCATTAGTAATCGCACTAACTGCAACACTCTTTAGTTTCAATAATAATCTCATTTTGTTATTATCTGTGATAGGATTAACATCACCATGTCAACCGAAATCGGAAATTCTCTCAATTTTCAGCACCGGGCCGTGATAAAGTACCTCGTGAAAGAAGGAAAATCGCCTAAAGAAATTTTCGAAGACATGTCCTCGACTCTTCAGGATTCTGGGCCTCCGTATACCGTGGTCAAATAATGAGCTCGCTTATTTCAACCAGAAAGCTGGAAAGACGACCCCCGCCCAGGGCGTCTTGTGTCAGTGGGCACTGGAGAAAACGTCGGAAAAGTTGAAACATTAGTTCTGGCCGACCGAAGAATGAAAATGTGGCAGAGAGCGGACGAGTTGCACATCAGCAAAGAATGGATTGGAAAAATTTTGAAGGAGCATTTAAACATGAAAAAAATTTGTGCGCACTGGATACCGAAAGATTCTTTGGAGTTAGCCTGGGACAATCTCGATGAAATTTGCAACCGAATCGTAACTGCAGATGAGACTTGGGTTCGCCAATACGATGCGGAGTCCAAACAAGAGTCTATGCAGTGGATTGACAAAGGGGAAAGGCCGCCGAAGAAATTCAAGGTGGAAAGGTCGGCTTCAAAGCTTATGGCGACTGTTTTTTGGGACAGCGAAGGTGTTTTGCTGATTGATTAGCTGCCAAAGAGGACTACGATGAATGGCACGTGCAACGGCCTACGGAGGAAGCCCTATATCGCGCCAATGGATGGATCTTCAATTTCGTTTAGGGACGATGCTCTGTCGTTAAGGGCTGTGGTAAAATTAAAACATGTATTGGGGTCATTAAGAGCATTTGTGTAGAATTTCCCACTCAACACAAGCTGAAGTGCGTTACCTCAACCCATGTTTCCCCATCACGCATTCCAGGCCCGCGGTGTCTGATCCGATTCGGACATTGAGGTCAGCCATAACGATTATGATATCAGAGTGCTGTTGTACAACGAGCTAATATGAGTATAGAAATGGATCCAAACTTAAACAAATTTATACTACCATACACCTACCTTATTGTCTCGTAAGAGCTGAAATAAAACTATATATCTACTACGGTTTCAGAGATCGGCTAGAAGAAATTTTGTCATGCTGTGACAGAATTGTGGGCTGAATTTAAACTATATTCTTCGTTCTGCATTGCCCCTGCCACACAGCACTATTTCCTATCCAATGCAGTACTTATGTGTTAGATGCTTCAATTCCGTCTTAACCACAAGCTGCAGAACTAAGTAATGTTTATACTGATCATTGCAGTCAATTAATGTCTCATGACTCATGGGAAAGACTATTTCAAGTCCTGTCTTCCTTGATCTACTACTATCTACTGCATCGATAGGACAGCAAAGCCTGCGCTTAGCCTCGGTGAAACATGGCTTCAACAAAAGCTTACGGTCGCAGGACTTTGCACTTAGTAGATTTCATTGCATGTCGTGACTGGGTAGTCGGATACATTGATTTTTAGGGTATGCGTCTTCCACTTCCATATAATCGCTAAAAACAGTGCATAAGTTCATTATTGTATTCGAAACAAGACATAGATCGTCTGCGTAGTCAAAATATTTGAGACAGACTGCATTGGTGTCCACAACTCTCCACCGACAATGAACCGCAAATCACACTATTGTTCACCAGCGAAAACAAATTAGAGGAGATACGAGGGTGGGTCAATAAGTCCCTGAAAATTAACACAAATTGTGTCGTCACCTTAAATCGTTCAAAAGAACGCACCCAAATTTTCAGACAGATCTGTCAAATAGTTTTGTTGTGGCAGCCATTTTATATAGACGCCTACTAGCATCTTCGTTAAAATGGAAAAAAAATGAATTTCGAGTGCTCATTAAACACCACTTTTTTGCGAGAAAACACTATCACGCAAACCAAACAAAAGCTTAACAAATATTATGGGGACTCTTCACCATCGATTGGAACCATTCACCACCGGTTTACCCAATTTCGGTACGGTCGTTCAAGCACAAGTGACGCCGAACGTTCTGGTCGCCCAATTGAGGTCAGCACATCAGAAATGGTCGTCAAAATCCATGGTTTGATAATGGACGATCGGTGAGTAAAAGTGCGCAAGCTTGAAGAGGCCACAGGCTTATCACATGGCTCAGTGATTTCGATTTTACATAAATATTTGGACATTAAAAAGTTTTCCGCAAGATGGGTGCCGCGTTTGCTCGCAATCGACAACAAACGCATTCGTTTGACAACTTCAAAGATGTGTTTGGCGATGTTCCAGAAAAGTTCGGCTGAGTTTTTGCGCCGTTTCGTAACCGTGGATGAAACCTGGATTCACCACAACACACCAGAAACCAAAACAATGGACTTCTCCTGGTGAATCAAAGCCGAAGAAGGCCAAGGCGGGTTTGTCAGCAAACAAGGTCATGGCGACAGTTTTTTGGGATGCGCGCGGTGTTATTCACATCGATTACCTTGAAAAGGGTAAAACGATCACCGGCGCATATTACGCAGAGCTGCGGGATCGATTCCAAGCCGATTTGAAGCAAAAACGGCCGCATTTGGCGAAGAAAAAAGTTATTTTTCATCAGGGCAGCGCACCGGCGCACAAGTCCGCAGTCGCAATGGCAAAATTGCATGAGTTAGGCTCCGAACTCCTCCCTCATCCAGCATATTAGCCAGATTTAGCCCCCTGCGACTATTTCTTGTTTCGTAGCACACTTCCTTGATGGATAGCGCATGAAGTTCCTCGCTCCAAAGTGCCATATTTATTAGTACACCTTTACTTAGAGGAAATATCCGGACATCTTATCTGAATATCTATTTACACCGAGTAAATGACACAGTTAAGAACATAATTCCGTTTATTGCAGTCCCAAGGTAGTTTTATGAATCCCATAAAAATTTATTCGAAAACTTACGCCGTGAAGGATGCAATAGCTTTGACCGTAAATCTGTTTACACAAAGCGGTTATTTTTCCATAACTCAGACAATAAAAATACACCATCTCATGTCCGACCCACATTCATTTCATGCAATTAAAGTCCTCCTCGTTAGCCGAGTAAACAAACTCATTATTCAACAAACAAACAATCCCACAATCCACTTTATAAGCTCTCCACGTAGAGATAACCTCCTTCAGTCTTTCACAAATCGTATTCGTCCTTGCATTCGAACATGTTGTTCGTGCTTTATCTGGTATTAGTTGCAAGTCTCACTAAAATCGAGTGCGGTATTCCAATTCCAACGTCAAATTATGATTTACTTAACACGTTAGCCTGTCAAATTGCATCTATAAGTAGTGCACGTGTCACTTTCGTTTACTTGGAACACTCCGATGAAGAACTCATAAGATGTCTCTCCAGCTCGCATCTACCAGTCGTCACTTTGACATTCGACTCAATTGGTGTGGAAAAAACCCGGAACTTCTCGTCAATGCACATACTTACAGTCGATGGAGACGTTTCGCGGAGGCATATGCAAATCAAAGGGATGCTTGATCCGCGAATCAGGCAAAAACATTTATCAAAGTATCTCGTCATCTTTAGAGTGCCATGTGTGGGACATCTTGAACGGTTCTTTAACTTGTTCTGGGAAAATGGTATCCTTAATGTTGTAGCACTGTGCTGTCATCAGCGAATCTTCACCTATGAGCCGTTCACTAGTGATGGCTTTCAAATAGTGAGACTTCCACCGACAATTGATTCGTCTATGCTGTTCTATGACAAATTAAGGAATCTTCATCACTACCAATTGAAAATCTCGCAGTTCTATAATCCAATGAGATCTCTACCACTCGCTAACAATACTGTGTTTCGTGGAATCGATGGACTGCTGGCAATGACGATTGTTGAACGGCTTAATGCTACAGTGCGGTTTGTACTTCCTGGAATTGACGAGCTCTATGGATACGATCATAATGGAACTCTCACTGGTGCTCTAAGGGATGTAGCCACTGGTGTGACTCATATCGGTTTCAATGCTCGAAACATCGACCAAAGATATGCTGAGTATCTTCAACCTGTTGGCAAAGAGGTAGTCATTTATTTGGTAGTCCCAAAAGCTCCAATAGCTCCACAATACTTGAACTTCATACGAGTCTTTGATCACTTCACATGGTTGATTCTTCTCATCACCTTCTTCTTAGTTGGAGCCATATTCGCTTGTATGCAGCAAATAGTCCTCATGCTACCCTTGTCAAGGGATTATGTAAAATTCAGATTTTGGAACATTGCCGAGATGCTGTTCAAGACGGCAATTGGTGATCCTGTGGATGGATTCCATCGAATCAGTTCATTACGCCAGTTCCTCATTGCATGGATTCTCTTCTGCTATGTCATCAGTTCCATTTACTTTGCCAAAATGGAAAGTATATTTGTTCATCCAGAGTACGAGAAAGACATCGACAGTTTGAGTGAGTTGCCTACTCGACTCAAAGCCCCCATTTATGGGAATCCAAATTTGTTAAAAATTGTAGAGCCTTCGGTTGATCCAAAAATTTTTCAATTTATACTCTCAATGTCTCGTCCCTTACCAGATGAATATGAGGCACTGGTTCATAAATTGGTCAAGATGTCGCATGATAGTGCTTTCATTTTGCGACGGGATCGAGCGAATAAGTTGATTGCAAGGACGTTCAACAATGAGAATAAGAGACCGACGTACCATTTGGTCAGGGAGTACTTAATGGCGGTACTCTATTCGTATATGGTGACTAATGGTTCTCCGTTTTTGGATAAGTTTCAGATTCTGCACTTTTGGTGTTTTGAACATGGACTCTTAAATCATTTTGAAGCTGGTGAGCTGCACATTCAGAATATCCACAACGATAATTATCCGACTGATGAGGACGACGATGACGAAGATGAGAATTTGAGTGATGGATTGAAAAAGAAAAAGAGAGTCATTGCGTTGGACATGAATATTTTACAAGGTGCGTTCTATTCGTGGATCATTGGGATGGGTCTTGGATGTCTGGGTTTTCTTGCAGAGCTTAGCCATTGGAAGTGGCATAGAAATGAGCAACTTACTGATTTTGAACTATGTAACGAACAAGAGGATGAAACAATATTGTAAAGGAATCATTTTTAACCATGAAGACTTGTTATCAGTTTTTGGTCCTTGGTATTACGTTTTGCTAATAATAATTCTAAGCTAATATTATTAACGATCAGCTTATTAATTTAATGACCAGCAAAGTATGCAAGCAAACAAAAAACTAGCCATCAGAAACATAAACCATTTGCAAGAAAATCATTTTTCAATCAGCAAAATATAATTTTTTTATTTGCAGAAAATAATATAACAAAATCAACAGAAAAAGTAATTTTTAGCAAAAAAAAAAAAATAGAAGATGAGCTGCAAAAATGTTTTCTCAGCAAAAACTAATTGATCAGCAGACAGAAAAAATGTTTGAAGGAAATGAAAAGAAACTTTGCTGCTTTCGAAAAAAAAGATGTGCTAATCAAAATAATCTTTTTTTTTTTTTCTGAAAATACATACAATTTTGCAAATGGCTTTTCAGCTTATCAAAAAACTAGCTTCCGCCAATCAAACATTTTTATTCTGCTGATCAAATAATTTAATTCCGCTAGGTAAAGAATTCATTACTGCTGATCGATGTGGAGAGCGTATTATTTCTGTAATAAATACTTATATTAAAAGTTGTTTCTTGTTTTATTTGTTATACGAGGGCAAGGTGAAAAGTTCTTGGCCTGAATCAGAGATGGCGTTCCAATCAGCAAAAATTTACGTTCCCTGCCTGGGTGCACTTCTCATTAGTTCGTATGACAAGTTTCAACTTGTTCTCCCAAGTAGTTTCTTTACACGAATTTTTGCAGTAGACGTCTTGCGTGTTTTTCGTTAAAATGGATAAACTTGAATATCGTGCGGTGATAAAATTCTTCGTTTTGGATGGGTTAACCCCTAAGGACACCCATCCAAAGTTGACAAAAGTTTACGGGAACTCTGCTCCTTCCATGTCAACCGTTAAAAAGTGGGCAGCTGAATTTAAACGTGGTCGCACGTCCCTCGAAAATCACCCACGTGAAGGACGGCCAAAAACCGCAACCACACCCGAAACCATCGAAAAAGTGCATAATATCGTGTTGGACGATAGGCGAGTGAAGGTGAGTGAGATAGCTCAGGGCGAGAAACATCGTGCACAAAAACTTATGGACGCGAAAGCTCTGCGCAAGATTGGTGCCGCATTTGTTGAATGCCGATCAAAAGCAAATGGGTAAACGATTTTTGCGGCAATCTTTGGACCGATTTAATAGGGATCCGACCGATTTGTCACCATGGATGAGACATGGGTCCACCACTACACGCCAGAAACGAAACAGCAGTCGAAGCAGTGGGTGGAAGCCGGTGGTTCAGCACCAAAGAAAGCGAAGTCGATCGCATCTGCCGGAAAGGTCATGGCCAGTGTGTTTTGGGATGCGAAAGGGATCCTGTTAATTGATGACCTTGAGAATGGCAGAACAATTATAGGCGAATATTATCTACTCCAAACTTCTTGACCAGCTGGATGCTAAAATTCGCGAGAAGATGCCTGGCTTGAAGAAGAAAAAAATCATATTTCACCAGGGCAATGCGCCTGTACACAAGTGTGCGTTGGCGATGGGAAAACTGCGAGATTTGAGGTACGAACTGTGAGTTAGATTATAAAAACTAAGCTTTCGAATCCAACTCAATTTGGCTTTCAAAGGGGCAAATCGAGCCGAAGATGCACTCCTACAGTTTTGTGGCAGAATACCTCGATGGTAAAAAGTCGAAAAGTCGATCACCTCATTCTACTCAAAAAACTCGAGGAAACAGGATTTCGTGGCTTCATGTTAGAATGGCTTTGGGTAGTACTTGAAAAATAGGTCACAAAGAGTGAGGTTGATGATATCAGGAGCGATATTATGATCCTCAACTTGGGGGTACCACAAGGCTCTGTCCTATGTCCTATTCTCATCTTTTCTACATCGCTTTTTAAATTTAATTTTAAAGGTGTACCAACCGATTTTGCTGATGATGTAGGTTTCTCATATGATTCGGACAGCCGCCTAGATTTGATTTCCAACATAAATTAGAATCTTAATCTTTCAAGAATTTGGTTCCCTAAACTTAGCTATAAGCGTCAAGACTAAGATTATGTTTTCCTTAGTTTGTCGTCTATACTCGATCTTGAAGTGAATGTTTACTTTCACGCACCGAAGTGCCAAAGTTTTAAACTTCCTATTTGCTCTTGTAGGTCTGGTTTAGCTTCTATCAGCTTTAATGGCAGACTGAACTGGGTGGCCGTGGTATAGTGGTAACATCTTCGATTGTCACGCTTTTGGATCACGGTTCAAATCCTGATGTCAGGAATCATTTATTTATTTCGCCTGAAATAAATAAAAAAAGTCGATCAATTGCGAAGGCATAACACTGGCAGTAGAGTGGTCATATGGCTGAAAATGCAACATGATCGTGATGATGACATCAGGTGGACAGAAAAAAATACTGTGAATGAGCAACGGTTTTATAAAGACACAAAAACATCGATTCATCGTTCTGGCTTCCTCTAGTCGTACCCTATGAATTCTTCAAAAAACAGCAAGAATTTGTTTGATTTATTGTTCACTCAAATAACTAAGAAACGCTGCTTTCAAAAATTGTTTGCTCCCTTTGTCATTCAATGCATTAAAGTGTCACACAACCCCTGCACTCTATATTTTAAAAACAAATGTTCTTGGAGCTCATCTGCATGCTCAAGTTTTCACAGCAAACTAGCTTTAATAAAAAGCATAGCTCTCTTACACAATTTCTTAAGAATTAATGTTACAGCTGCTGCACACATCCATCTACCCAAGCAACACCACTTAGACTCTGAAAGCAACCATTGCAGCTGTGCCACCAAAACTGTCAGTTTCTCAATTTTCCAGCCATAGCCTCACACTTCAAGTTTCCATTATAAACCCTCTTCATCTTGTCTCAAAAAGTCTTAGAAGAGAATTTTTAAAGAAAACCCAGCAGCTGCAACATTTGTCAAAAAAAAACCCCAATGTGGGCAGAGCGAACTGAATTCTTAAAAGCACCCACATGACATCTCTTGAGAAGCATCGAAGAAAACTTCTTCATTTCCGTTCTTGGAATTCACTCTCGAATTATTACATTTTTGAACAAGCAACACGTCCCATATCATTTCACTCGGTCCAACCAAACATATTCAATTACTTGTAAGTGTCCAGCAAACCGTGCCCGAGGCAGCTCTCCATTCCAAAGCAATAACCTGAAACTTTATGATATCACTTGTGTCGATGCCGCATTGCGCGTTGGTTGTTCCAAACTTCAAATTCACTTTAAATCGGTCACAACGATCGGGTTACCGTGAACGGAATAGCAACATTTTCTGCAAAAGTGGCAGAACGCCGAGCATAACATACGAGTAATAATAACCAACCCAACGGCACCACCCAAAGCCAAACAAACACCAGTCAGCAGCGTCTTAACGCGCGTCAATGCCCATAGAATAGTGTGGCTGGTGTTGCGCGGATAAGGTGTTGTCGTCTACCTACTTCAAGTTGCGGACAAACCTAAAAAAAAAAAAAAAGTTGATGGCTCAGATATTCTTTTTCGTAGATGGCGCAAGTTGTTTCTTCTTTGAAAGTCGCGCACACAGAGGGCGAAAGAGAGAGACTTTGGAACAACGGCCTTGATAGTACGGACCGTTATTTGATAGTAGCAGATATTATAGTAGCAGCTCAGTTGATGAGCGCATTCACCTGACGTGATCTGCCAAGCCAAGTTGATTAATGTAGTGTGGTGGGTGATTTTCTTTTTTTCCCTCTATAATTGCTTCTCAGTTCTTTTCTATTTCTTATTGCCGGACAATGAAATGAAATTTCACCCAAAGATTCGTATGGAATGGTGGGTGGAGAAATTCCACACCGGTAATCGGTATTCAGGTTGACAAAGTTTTGTGAGGAATTTTTTTTTTTTTTTTTTTTCTTACAAATGACATGGATACCACGGAGCCAGTAATGAGTCATTAACTGTGCTAAACGGAAGTGTATACCGGTGATAAAGATAAGGTAAGAAATATAACAGTCATTAGTTGGGTTGAAATTGATTTATCATTCGAATTTATTGGGGACAATAAACCAAAGGCGGTTTAAATGTTTGACGGTTAAAATTTGGTCAACTTAAATTGTGATTTTCAATGGCATTTGAGTTTAATGGGAGACTGAAATGAGAGCGACTTGTTGTAATAGGGTCACTGACATTTTGAAAGTATTTTAGCTCTGAAGGAGGTACGTTGGTGGTTTTACTGAGTACAGAAAGATCTCACGATTTTACATCGAATTGTTGGTGGTTAGTTGGCTGGTTTGAAAGAGCCTTCGTTGAGGCACACTTACATCAGAGAAATTCAATCAGAAGAGACCAGGGTAGAACCACTTGCTCTTGTGATGAGCACAGATGAAACTATTCATTGCTTAGATCAATAAGGTCATTGGAAAGTGAAAGATATTACAGTATCTGAAGATTCACCTGGATACCGTCCTGCTGTCTACCGTACTCACAGTTAAACTAAACAAATGCGTGTCTACTCCACCTCCAATCACCCATTTGAGAAGTTTAACAATGATAGGGCCTCAGTTAATAGTAGTTTTTACGGTATCTGCCCACCATGGTGGAACGCACAACTTCATATCCAGCACTGCAAAAAAAGCAAGAAGAAATTCAACAAAGTCAAACATAGCTCCCGGGGAAGCTTCTGTGAGAATATTTACAGCATAACAGAACCCTCCAAACTGCAAACAAAATTTTATAAAACTTGCCAAGTCACCTTAAGAATACAAAAAATTGCCTGGCGGTAATCCGAAGAAATCCAAATTCAAATCCAAATCACTGACTTAATCATTGAGGAGAGGCTGATTTGGGTGGTGAAAAGCCGAGAACTATTTGAATTCTGATGTCGGTTGGATTTCGAAATAATAAGACACACCCTGTGGTGAATTCTAAAGGCTGACTGACAGTGAGAACTATACCGAAAACCTTGACCGTGGTAAGCATGATTTTTAGTGTTCCATACAGCGTTTGTGACAGCAATTTGGTTAACTGTAAAGGGACACTTTTCAAACATAAATCTGTCATTGATTGACAGCTGTCAAGCAAAAACTATACGGTTCAAGAAAATGGAGGGATATACACGTGCAACGCATAAAAATGAAAATTTCGCGGAGACATTTTATAAAGTTCGTACTTTTTTCGGTGCCTATAAAGCATCTTCTCGCCCAGCTATTTTGAACCTGATCAATAAATTTGAGTCAATCGGCCAGGTTAATGACGTAAAGATTCCAACTCGTGCTCGTAAAGCCAGGTCAACCGAAACATTGCTGCTCTGACTGAGAGTGTCGCTGAAAACCAAGGTTTGTCCATTAAAAGACGTTCGCAGCAATTAGACATATCCCAAACCAGCCTACACCGAATTTTGCATAAACTTCTTGGATTGCATTCTTACAAAACCCAACGGCAGCCCATGAACAACACGGTGCGTTCACTGATTGGGTGTTAGAAATGCAGTCAGATGATACTGATTTTTCCAGGAGAATAATCATGAGCGACGAGGCAAGGCGTCGTTAATAAGCAGAACTGTCACATCTGGGGCAACGAAAACCCGAGAGTGATTGTCGAGCAACCTCTCCATCCACAACGAGTGACCGTTTGGTATGGTTTTTAGACTCACGGCATCATTAGACCTTATTTCTTCGAAAGCTGCCAGCAGACCAATGCATATTTTATAGATACTATTACGACATTCCTCAATGAATGATCCCTAGAAATGCAACATTTGAGCGTTCTACTAGGCAAGCTGGTAGGGCCCATTACCTGTATGTCCACCTGGCAACCTCACAAAATTACTTTTGCAACAGGACAAGTAAACTTTGGAATTCACTCTTAACAGAAGAAGCTTTTAATCTCCAGATATTCAACAGCAGAATAAGCCTCTCGAGGCGCAGTCCCAGCATTTAGGTTCACCTTTCCTGAGAGAAAACTATAAAAAAAAAAAAACTTTTTGAAGTCATACAGCTGTCCAAACCAAACAATCATGCCTATGCACATTTGTTCGACGATTCAGTTACTCCCAACCTACACCTTATAGTTCATTTAAAGAATTCTAGAGTACAAATAAAAATGTCTGTCGATTGTCGCTATTAAAATCACACTCGCTATTGACCTTCAGCTTTAGCGGAAACGAGAAATTGGTAATTTAGCACAATCAGCAGTTCTCCGTTGTTTGACCCATAGTGCCCTTGCAGAAGAAAAACAATAATGCTGCATAACTATAACAATGCCATGCATTGCATTCCACAATGACATTGTTTTAGCATAGGACAACAGCTTTGTGGACGGACGTTCGTGAAAAAAAAAACTTCATACCATAGCGTACTTATCGCATTCAAGTTATTTTGATGGCACAGCTGATCTTCAGACTTGTATGCTTTTCAAATCGGGTTCAAACTTTACGCACAGATTTGGAGCGTGTATCGAACACTACTGGATCGCACGTAGGTACTTACTGTTCGTTGGTAAATTGTTTAAAGTTCAAATTTAGGATAAAACTTCACGCCAAATGGCGATAGATTTGAAAAGGGATTCCCAAAATCAGCTTCAGAGACAACTAGATTCTGTAGATAAACTGGACACCAACTCTCGGACCAAGTGAGACCTTAAGGTTTATTTACAGTTCAGTGACCTACGAATACGAACGAGCAAATATTCGCAAACTTTGACATTTCATTCACAACAACTTTTTTCTAGTCCTAGCAATCTGCGAATTTCACTTGTTATTTGTTACCACCAAGAACAAAACAAAAGAATTGTGAGGTTAAACTCTCGCGAAGGTTTTGGTAGCGCAAATGTGGATTATGTTCCACATCTGTAGAATGTGAATACAATTTGACAGTTCGCAAGAAGTATTCGCCTATTCGCGGAAAAATCTGCGAATTGCTAATTTCTTCGCAGAAACTAATTAAAATTTAATTTTTTTCCTATTAATCGATAGATAAATTATGCTCTGTTCTTTTGGAATAGTAAAGTTGTCAATGGTGTGCCTTTAAATGTACTAAAAATGGTTTATTCGCCGTTCGCCCATTCGCCGGTCGCTGAGCTGTGAATGGACCTTTACTATTGTGTAGAAGAGGTAGGCCAGACCTTAGATGGAGTACATAACCCATTAACGACACAACCACAACTGGCTAAAAAAAAAAAAAAAGAAGAAGAAAAACATAACATTCACTCACCTATGATGATTCCATCTGGCAGATAAAATACATTAAAGACCAGCGCACAAGACACGCTGATCGCCCACAAGTAGTTAATTTACAGAAGCTCGAACATCCTTTTATGTATTTAATTCCTTATATTGAATAACAAAAGAAAAACAATATCAGCGTAGCCAGCCCCACCCTAAGGCTGTCCCACAATGCAACTGACACCATCAAAGCTAACGCCGTCTACCATAAATAATCAAATTACACGCTATTAGCATAAACCTAATGTGCTGTTGTTCAAACAGCTATTATACATAGGTCTTAACCGCCTTCGGCTTTGGAACTTTGATTTCGACCAACCCCTGATCGGTCCCACTCCTGAGTCCAAAAATCTATTTCCGTTCAGTAAATAAAAAGATATACAACTTTTTTTGGTCATTAAAAATGTCATAGGTCTTTCTCCGCTCGTTCCGAATAAATATAAAACCAAAGTGGCGAACACAAAACAATATGCATATATGGCCGTCGATAATTTTTGTTTATTTGTTTTCTGCATTAATTTCCTACTATCATTGTGTAATTCTGCCGAAAAGAAAAACTCCACGCCACATTTCAGCTCTGCAGGCCGTGCCTCCATTTTTTTTTTTTTTTTGGACGCTCTATATGTACTTTCGTTCCGTTCCGTGCATGGTAAAATCCCATTTCTCACATGAAATATGATTATTTTGCATTTTATTGTAGCAATTTTTGTCTGTAGCATTTTTAAAATTAAAACGAAGCGGAGGAGGAAACGGAAACCAGGCATGCACACTTTCATTTTAAATTCGATTCATCAATATTGATGGGTATTGCGTTCAATTCACAAATCGCATTAAACGAAAGCGCGACTTTCAGACCCATTGCTACTTTTTGTGCGAAAACGAAGAAGAAAGTTCAATATTTGTGATTGGCGTTAAATAATTAATCACTTAATTAATTGCTGTTTTAATGGTTCAGTTTCATCGCTGATATGAAATTGTGTCAAGCGAAGCGATAGATAGAAATACTGTGCCGCATTGATAGTTTGATGTTTGTTGTCGACCGAAATTACTTTTAGAAAAGACATTGAACTATATCAGTGCGGTCGGGTCGTTCGCCTTCTCTATTTTGATTGTTTCTATATTTATTTGGAGGGAAACATAGTTTTAGACAAGCGGATATAGATTGTGCCATGCCACATGGTTCCTAATAGTTTCCCATTATTTATTCAATGACTGTGGGAACGGTGAGAACGGTGGGAGCAATTTTCTACTTGCAATCTTTATGTAGATTTTGATATCTATTGTTTTGTAGAGAATATTTTATTTTATTTACAGAAACGCAAATTAAATTTTTTAAACGAATAAACAATAAATATTCAACAAACTTTAAGCTTTTAATCAAAGTTGACAGCTCTTATGAAACTGAGTGGTGCCTGTCAGTTGTGTTGACATTTGACATTGCGTATGCTTGGTTTTTTTATTATTTTATTTTTAGACTTTATTTTCCCGTGATATTTGAGAAACTATTACTTAGTTTACTACGAGAGACTATTTGCGAAATATAGACATCTATATTGTTTTGGAATTAAATCAGCTACTAGTTACGAGACTTAAAAACGACAACATTGACTAATTTTTTCTTTTTATATTCTGCGCGCGCCAAAGGGATTATGAATACCCTTATATTTTTTCAGGATACGGGCGTTTAGTAAAATGGGGAAGAGGAACAGAGGAGAAGCCTGTGCACGTTGGCTTTAATAGTTTGAAGGTTGTAGTGATGGGGAACGGCTTATAAACGTACTTCGGCTTATAAACGAATCCCTATATTTGACAGTACGAAAGGAAGTTTGACTTTAGGGTGAACTGATGTGCATTCGAAGCATGTCGCGTATTGCGGGTAAAATTTTGAAGGGGAGGAATTCAACTGGCTCTTTCGCTGGAGCCTTTTTAAGAAAATAGCGATAAAATAGAGACAGACGAGACATTTCTCCGATGTTCAACTAAATGCATGGAATTCACAATGTCTCTACCACCTATATGTTTTAACGCGCGATTCTGTACCCTGTCTAGAATGTGCAGAACGGTCTTGGGTGCACCAAACCAGATATGGGCGTTATATTCCAGTTTAGGGCGGATAAATGCCTTATAAATTAAGGCCAGATCAGACGGGGTAAAATATGTCTTGCACCGTTTAAGGAATCCTAGACATTTTGCAGCATTTTTGGCGACCTCGAATATGTGATCGTTCCATCGACGATGGTTATTAATACACATACCGAGAATGGCAAGTCTTTAGGTTTCAATGATGCAAGAACCATCCATGGATAAAGGTTTAGGGTTTTAGTTTCGCTTGAGAGACAGAAGACAGCATTGTGTTTTGGAAGCATTAAATTCCACTCTGTTGGTTGAACCCCATTTAATTATGCTGTCCAGGTTGGAATTTAATGTGTTTAATATACGTTGCCGTTCCTCTTCTACGGCCGAAGAGCAAGAACGTGAGTTAGGGAACGAATATGAAAAACTAAGGGTACTGTCATCAGCGAGGGAATGCATTGGATTAGAAGTTGCAGACAAGAGATCATTTATAAAAATAAGAGAGTCGGAGACAAAACAGAGCTTTAGGGAACACCAACATTTATTTGACTAAATTTAATCGTCCGCGACCTAATTAAACGAGACAACGAGCAACCTACAATCTATAGCACATAATGACTGCTGAAAGTTAACAGTTGACAGAGCATGCAAAAAAGGTGGCAGTCATCTTTAAACTACTTACGGTCACTTTTGTAAAATCAAAATATATTAACTGCAACACTTAATTATGTTTATAAGGAAGTTAAGTTCTGCTTGAAATTTCAGATAGATTTCTTAAACCATTTATTTCCAATTTGTGTGTACCGCTGCCAACAGAGGTGCAACAGTGGATGGATTTGCGTGATTCTATTGTGTGTGCTCAGAATAGATTTATTTGCTTTTTTATGTATCTTTCTCTGGGGATGTATACCTATATTATGTGACGGGAATGGGAAACGTTGAAACAGATCTTTTTGAGTGTATTTTGATGATACCTACTTTTAAACTTAAGGAAACGATGTAAAGGAAAAAATCCGTGATGATTGATTCCTTTAGAAGTGCCATGGTAGAACAAACTGATTTTCAAAGACGTGGAAGTGTCTATTACATATTTATTTCTATTACAAATTTTCGGGGTCTATCCCTGGTAGATTTAGAGGCCATAGAATATGAACTCATCGTGAATTATGCTCGATTTTTGGCCTTGCAATATTGTTAGGAAATGTTTTGGGCGGTTTCAATTTAGGATGCAAGGACGCGATGAGAAATTTATGGACACCTAGAAGACCTACGAACTTCCAGGGGATGCATCCCGATTCCGCTGTCAAGTTCCCCCGATGCTTCTGCACTATGGAATGGCTACGCAATTATGTACGTGGGAAAGCGTTCATATGACGTCATTCAAGGTCTTTAAGATAGTGCTTCGATCTGGATAATACGAGCTACACTTTGCTTCATAATTATATTCATCCAGACCTAACGGTTGGCGGTCGTTGCTTTCTTAAAAAAAAAAAATCAAAAAAGGTAGAAGTGGAACGCGGTTCATTGAGAGCTTCAAAGTCTAGCAGTTTTATCACCGATTCAAGTGCTGACAAACAGCCATATTCTCATAGTTCTGTCACCCGAAAAATAAGGTTTATATTCCCATACTCGATTCAAGTTCACCTTGACCGGCAATGGGTTATATGTATACTCGTGCATACTTTAGCCATTCTAAAACTAAGCAGGAAAGAGCTAAGAATGGATTGGAGAAAGAGTAGTTACTTCTAACGTCCTAGAGGAGGTAGGTGGAAGTAAAATAAATGCTTTGAGAAATGAGTCTCCAGGGATGGTTACAACACAGCATATGTATATAGTTCTGTGAAAACTCTAATTCGCAACAACCCTGTATAAACCTAATCTAACTCAAAAAAGTTATACTCGTACATGTGTAATTGTATTTGAAAACTATCTTATTAAAGTTGACATCATGTTTAAAGACATTGCAGCTAATGAACCTGAATCCGTAAAGTTGAAAACAATTTTCTCAAATGTTCGACAGTTACAGTTTCGCAGAATTATGTACTACAAAAAAATGTAACAGCAATTTGCGAATAAGAAAAATGTTGTCCCCTTTCCAACCGGAAATCATATCCAACTTAAATTAGAAAAAAAAAAAAAAAAAAAAGTTGAAGTACTTCGCCTAATAACCCAACAGTGCCTGTCATCACACAAGCGCCCCGAACAATAAAAATGTCAAAATTCGCACGGCACAACCAACTCACAGAACTCAGAACTAATTGCCAACAATTTACGTGTAAAGTCACGACGCGGCTCAGAATTGGTTTTTCATTTTGCCTTTCACCGCTTCTGTGTGATGTTTAGTGAATGATATTCTTTTTTTTTTTTTTTTACTTCTCATCACACACATACACATTTTGTGATACAAAAGGGATTACCAAGCGTATCTCCTCTTCAATCACCAACAAAAAAATATACCTAGTACATAAATAAAACAAAGAAAGGGTTCCTTAAAACAAAGACCGCGAAGTAATGAACTCAAAGAATATACCAGCAACACCACGATACGATGGATCTAAAGCTAGACGCGCACAGCGTTCTCAAGTGCCATGTCTGAGGGTACTACAGAGCTGCTGCTGCTGCTGCCACTGTTGCCTTAGGGCGCGTTCACATTTGCATCCGTTCCTGCAACTTGGATGAAAGAAAATCAGTGCTGGAAAGACTGCTACGAGTAGTTATGAAACTATTTATCTTTTGAGTTGAGTGCACGTGCAGCCGCCTGCCTTACCCCCACCACCATCGCCAATCAAAACAGAATAATCTGTGTTATGTCAGACACTACTCGTAATTCCTAACATTTATCCCGGCAAGGGGAATTATCCTGGAATTAATTAAGAAACAACAGAGAATAGAAATAAAAATGATTTCACGCGAATTACGTGATTTTTCAGCGATTCGCATCAGCAGAGTATTGCTGTTACCCGTTGCAACGAAGAGAACAGATGCGAGAAGAAAAAGTCAGAAAGGTCAAACACCAGCCATTGAATGCGAATACTTGGGTAAAGAAGAAAACAAAATTACATAAAAAACACATATTATGCCATGGCACAACAGAAACAGAGGCACAGAAGCTGAAGCACTTTGTGGCATATTGTCAAGGATCCTGAGATCCCAAGTGTTTAGTTTCAATCAATGAGTTGCTACTACCTCCTTTGACGGTCGATGCTATGTAAAGATACGGATTTGCATTGCAGCGAATGGAGATACACTTGAACGGACGGGTCTATTGATTTGTGCTTTGCAATTTACATTTGTTCTTTATTATTTTTTAAGCCGATAAGGATTTTAACGTCGATATAGTGAAACAAGTCAAAAGAAATTATTCTAGCTAAAGGGCGTGGTGTCGTAAATTCATATTGGCTAAGGGGCTTTCTCCTCTAGCTACTAAGGTGAATACTAAATTAAGGTCAGAGAAGGTCATGATTTCTAGCTGGCTGACGGACATTGAATTTGTGTCCTTAAAAAGGCACGTAATACCTTTCGTTGGTGTTGTTTGTTTTTTTAACCATCCGACACTACAGGACGGATGTTATATAATGTGTCAGACCACACATCTACACACGATCAAAATAAGTTAAATAAAGTCTGGGGTTTCCTCGAAAAGACGATAGTGACTAGAAGGCGTAGTAGATTCATAGGAAGTGAAAACACACCCCGTTAATTTCTGTCAATCTTCAATTACTGCTATGGATCCTCTATGAGCTAATCTTAAACAGACGACTTAGGACTTTGAGACTCTAAAGCGACACGCATCACTTCTTAATAACCCTTTTTGGACTGCGTTGACATATATTGTATACCCTATCCCATAGGTTTAATTTTGATACATAGAAACAATAGTTATTAACATAAAGAAGTAATAACGATAGACCCGCAAAAGTACGTGATCAGCTTCTAAAGTTAAGCTGATCTAGCCATGCTAGTTCGTCCATCCGTCTGTACGTACATATGTCACCACTTTTTTGGCCTTAAATTTTGAGCTATGAAGATATCGATATATCGACGCTGAGCATAGGTTAGGTTAGGTTAGATTAGGTGGGCTGTGCATCTTTAAAAAGAGCTTACACGGGGGCTTATTGGTCCATTGATTTACCCCTTGGGTTATGTTACTGCATCTAACAACGTTTCTAGTTAGCTGAGGCTTACTCGAACAAGCGTGTGATCCCTATGAATCTCTTTAAGTTCATCAACGAAACATGTGCCAACTCACCCAGTTCTCCGAAGAGTCTGTTTTCCATATGGAGGAGGCGACGGTTGTGGAGATTAGAGCAGTCGCAGAGTAGGTGTTTGATGGTTTCTATTTCTTCCTCATCTTGACAGCTCCTGAAGTAGTCGGCGGAGTTTATGCCAGCCTTTTGACAATAGTGCCGATCGCAAAATGTCCCGTCAGTACAACTATGCGGATTTCCTTTTTCCCCATAACTAGTAAGCATTTGGTTCTCCCCTCATTTAATTGTGGCCATACTAGGGTGGGTTAATAAGTCCCTGAAAAATTAAATAAGTAACACTGTCGTAATCGATGTAAATAATGCTGCGCATCCCAAACAACTGTCACCATGACCTTGTTTGCTGAATAACCCGCCTTGGCCTTCTTTGGCTTCGATTCACCAGGAGAAGTTGTTTTGACTGTTCCTTGGTTTCTGCTGGGTTGTGGTGAATCCAGGTTTCATCCACGGTTACGAAACGGCGCAAAAACTCAGCCGAATTTTCTGGAAAATCGCCAAACACACCTTTGAAGTTGTCAAAGTCGATTGTGAGCAAACGCGGCACCCATCTTGCGGAAACCTTTTTCATGTCCAAATATTTATGTAAAATCGAAATCACTGAGCCATGTGATAAGCCTGTGGCCTCTTCAAGCTCGCGCACTTTCACTCGCCGATCGTTCATTATCAAACCATGGATTTTGTTCGACCAGAACGTTCGGCGTCACTTGTGCTTGAACGACCGCACCGAAATTGAGTAAACCAGTGGTGAATGGATCCAATCGATGGTGAAGAGTCCCCATAATATTTGTCAAGCTTTTGTTTGGTTTGCGTGATAGTTTTTTCTCCCAAAAAATAGTGTTTAATGAGCACTCGAAATTCACTTTTTTCCATTTTAACGAAAATGCTAGTAGGCGCCTATATAAAATGGCGGCCACAACAAAACTATTTGACAGATCTGTCTGAAAATTTGGATGCGCTTTTGAAAGATGATTCTTGACAAAAAAAAATAAATTTAAGGTGACGACACAATGTGTGTTTATTTTCAGGGACTTATTGATCCACCCTCGTAGGCTGCGGGATATAACACAATCCCCTTTTGATAACCAAGCAGTGTTGGTTCGTTCCCTGGTCCTAAGGTTTATTTTCTCTTTCATTACACCAGTAAGGATGTCTATTTCTGAGTGTATGCTCTGTACCTAGTGTTGATCCTTTTCTGGCTAGTTCATCTGCTATCTCATTCCCTTCTATATCACTATGTCCGGGAACACAACAGAGACCACGTGTATATTGCTAAGTTTGTTCAGGGTTTTTCGACATTTACATACTATGATACCCTTAAATCTTATTGTCTCACTGTCGAGTGCCTTGATTGCTGCCTGACTGTCCACAAAAATTGTAATCCGAGATGGATTTATTTTCTTTGTTAGGATTGTCAACGCTGCTCTATCAATGGCAAAGATTTCAGCTTGAAAGACACTGCATACATCTGGGAGTTTGTATGAGTCTTTAATCTGTAAGAATTCGCAGAATATTCCTGCTCCGGTTCCTATTTCCATCTTAGACCCATCAGTCGCTGAGCATACAAAACCCGACAGACATGAAAAAAAAAACAAATTTGAAATTTTCAAGTATTCAACGGATCTTTTAGTACAAAAAATAAGTGGAAAACTTTCTAAAATTTCTCTTTTACTAAAAGATCCGTTCAGTGCATAAAAAATAAATTTTCTTTGACTTTAAAGAGCCACACCCATTGTTTTACACGAGTTTTTTCAAAAATCCATAATTTCTCTAATTTACTTACGGATATCGTTAAGCCTTATTTTAAATGAATTTTGAGTGAATTTCAATTATAAATAGCGACAGCCACGCCCACTTTTTTTAAAAAAATAAGTCATAACATAAGTTTTAATAAAAGACGAGAAGTCAGTCTTACTAGTACGATTCTTAAAACAGCTCTTGGTGATACCAGCGAATTGATCTTTTCTGAACTGAAGTCCAGTTCAACCAGACCTTTCAAATGCTACGACTTTTCAAGGATTGAAATAGACTGCTATATTTGGATTAGTTGAAAAACCGAAAACATTCCATCCGATGAGCTCTAATCCAAGTCCATGGATTGAAAATCGACATGGCTTTGGTGAAGGCGCCCATCTGCATCCAAGTATTTTCGCAAAGCTGTCAATTTATTAACAATGACATTCCTCGTTATTAAGATAGATATTACGGCGATAAAAGATTTCAGATCTACCAATTGAACTAAAGGACAGCTGAAATGCCTCTTCTGAGTAGATTTTCTATAAAAACAAAAGTTAAAACATTTTCCCGAGTCAATTCTTAATTTGCACGTATGAAGTCCTTAAGTATGTGTATATTTTTTCCTTACAAATAAAAATGATTTAAGAACTTCGACTGAACAATTAAGAAAAGAACTGGCAACATTTTTTGTTCCTCTCCCACCCATTCCTGTAAAAACTTGGAACAAATAAATACGACAAAATACAAACGGCGTACGAATAGAAATAAAGTACAAAAGTCTTTTGTTCCTCACATGTATAAAACCAGCAGCTACTGCTAATAGGATTCCTTTTGTCTTTGCAGACATTTTTCTATTTTATCGTTCTTTTTTCTATTTTTCATAAAAAATGTATTTTTTTTTTTTTTTTGCAAATTTCTGCAGCCAACTGATGCGGAAGGTTTCTCTTATCGCGCAGTGAACACGTTTGACAGTCTACACCCCCTTATCCCTGTCACATAGCAGAACACTTCAAAAAGGATATGCAAATTTCCACACTAGGAAAAAACAAAATGAAAGAAAAACCTCTTGAACTTGAGAATGAAAAATTGCATATGATTACAGACAACCAGAATGCAAAGTATTCCCGGATGAAGAAAGAAGAATCCCATAGTTTACGTAGTTTTACTGAAGTCCAAGGTGATAAGTTCGCTAAAGGAAGCTACAAAATGGCGTACAAACATATATAACACACGGTGAAGTCTTACAAATTTCGTGGGGAAAGATAAAAAAAAATAAAAAAAAAAACAACATTGAAGTCCCGCACAGTTTAATCCGATTAGGTTAAGTTATAAAGAAGGATTTTGGTGGGATTACGGAATAGAAAACTGATATCTTTAACTCGGCGACTTGTGAATTAATAGCGGGGAACTATAGTCGTATAGTTTGTTTATTGGATAAGTTTCAAACCAAACAGTGGAAAATTTTTACAGAAACTTGCCTGCTCGTCCAGAATTTCGAGAATAAAAGTGGGAAAAGTTTATCTGGCAGCACTGGTGGTTTCGTTCAATTCATTGCCCTCGATTTAAAAGATATATGAAGGTAAAGGGTGTCCCAAAATTCACGCAAGATTTGAATTTTGCGCCATTTGTGCGGTAAAGTGTTGCCAACGAAAAAAAAAAAAGACAGTGTGACAGCTGACAGTTCAGGGTTATTAAAAATGGAATGCAACACGAAAGAACAACGCGTTTTCATTGTTGAGCAATATTTTAAAAATAATGAAAGTTTGGCAGCTACAGTTCGCAATTTTCGTACAAAAAATGGTCGGAATAGTTATTTAACTTCAACAACTGTAAAGAGATTCAAAAATGCAGGCAGACTGGATCAATTAGTCATTTTAAAAAATCTGGCCATCCTTCAACAAGTCGTTCAGCACAAAACATCGAAGCAGTTTCTGAGATTGTTGTGGAAAGTCCAGTAACATCAATTCGGCACAGTGGTAAAGAATTGGACATATCGAGAAGCTCTCTACAGCGTATTCTCACGAAAGATTTGCATCTTCATGCATACAAGGTGCAATTGACTCAAGTCCTGAAGCCTACTGACCGCGCACAGCGAAGAGAGTTCGTTGAATGGATTATTGAACAGCAACAAGTGGGTGCCGCCGATTTTTCAAACAAAATCATCTTCAGCGATGAGGCTCATTTTCATCTTGATGGCTTTGTTAATCGTCAAAATTGTCGAATTTGGGGTTCAGAAAATCCACGAGACGTTCCACAACGTGTAACTGTTTGGTGCGGATTTTGGGCTGGACCATTCTTTTTTTTTTTAAATGCGGCTGGTCAGGTAATAACTGTTTATGGTGCTCGCTATCGCGACGTGATAACACAGTTTTTTACGCCTAAATTACAAGTAATGGATGTGGACAACATGTGATTTCAACAAGACGGTGCCACATGCCACACAGCCCGAGAAACAATTCAATTGCTGCATTTCTTGGTCGTGTAATTTCCCGTTTTGGTGATCAGAATTGGCCGCCCAGATCATGCGAATTAACGCCGTTGAACTTTTTTCTTTGTGGTTTTTTGAGGTTTATGCCAACAAGCCCACGACCACCTACGCTTTGAAGGAGCAAATTGAACGCTGTATCAACGAAATTCAGCCACATTTATGCAAAACGGTCACGAAAAATTTCGACAAAAGAGTGCATATGTGCCAGCAAAGCCTTGGAGGCCATTTACGCGATATGCTATTCTATACATACCCCTATACTGTATACTTTGTGACTCAATAAAACATTTTTTAATTAAAAACCTGTGTTTTCTATCCAAATGACTTCTTGCTCCTGCTCAACAGCTGAAAACTTCTTCACTCAGTACAAACTATACTGCGATCCAGGAGACATGCATATTGGATAGGACCAGGTAAAGACCAGGGTGCGACATCTATTTAAATTTCAGGATGCAATTTTGTTGTGGGAAATTGGCTGCGGAGAGTGATCGATTTAAAGTCGATAAGTGCTCGCCTGGCTGTAATTGGCATCAATGCTACATTTTACAACATCGGCCTAATATGTCCACACGCCCCTACCGAAGAGGCGGGTGCTTACCCAGAAAAAAGCTCACATTTTCCAATAACTGTGACTTCAAGCAAACCATCAACAAATGGCTTTCTCTACCTTATAACGTCAAACCATCTGATGTCAAATAAAATGATCGAAAACAAATCCACACCAAAGACTAACACATGGTAAGTTACGAGTATCTGTAAACATGAGTGCTTGCACGTAATTACAGATAAACGGAAATATTTCCCCGAGTAATTGGAAGTAACATCTATAAATATTCATATTACCTCCTTCTTGCAAAATGCTGCCGCATGCAATACACACTGACAACTTGCAACTTGTAATTAATGTCAAAATTTACATGCAAAACAATGTGGCAGCAGTGGGCGAAGCTGCTGCAGCCACGGTCTACTTCAGACGGTGCACAAATCTAGGGCAAACTTAACCACCGTCGTTAGGTTTTTTTTTTTTTTTTTAATTAAAAGCCGCGTGGCGCGATTTGCAGAAATAAATCCGTGTACAAGTATCTCTCTATGATGATGAAACTCATCCCCAAGCAATAACCACACAAATCCCAGCGCACGAGACCTCTGACACACATATGGTTTTAATTTCAATTTCGCACATTCAAATTCAAATCTGAATTGCGACGCCACCGCCGCAAGCTAGAGCAAAACAATTATTCAATTAAAAACGCACGCAGCAGCAGGGAGTAGTGAGTAGCACAACACAAAAGTCAACGAACCTTGAAAGTGAGTCTCGTATTTTGTAGCTCAAATTCTAAATGTGGCGTAGCTGTCTGCCTGGCATGGCATTTCAAAACAAAATTAAACAAACACAACAAGGAGATTGAATTTAATTGGAGAAATCTTATAAATTGTTCTTCCAGCTTCGAAACATACTCGTACATACAAGTATCATCGATGACTCGAAAGCCAGTGAGAGGTTTGACAGCTCTGGCGCGACACATTGAGCTCAGTCAAGGTCGATTTGTGACAATCGCAAATCGGAGATTTGGTGTGCTAGTGGTTATGAAGCTGAGCGATAAGGAACTGTTCAACCACATCATCGGACGCCTACGTTTTCTCACAATTATGTCATTAGTCTTATAAGCACGACGCAAGTAAGATAGGCAGCGGGTGGAGGAGGATTTTGACCGGTTCTCCATTGTCGGATCGTAATTTATGTTTTATTGAATTGAATTGTAATGCCAAAGCCTGTTGGGCTACTTTTTTTTACCCCTTGAGATATTTAAAGAGAAGTAGATTTTTGACCCCGTTTTGGACACGAAAGTTGATGTGTTCCTAGACTGTGAGCGCACATGGCAGAGATGTGGAAGGGGCTTAATGTGGAATGAAAGTATAATCATCACCCACATACATATGTATGCGTTCGTTTGGGAGTGTCTTATTATATTCCGCATTTCTGTTGGACAATAAGAAGGTATACTGATTAGGTTCACTTAACAAAATATAACAGTATTGATTGCATTTTGTCACGCATTTGAAGAGAAGGGAAAACTAACGAAAGACTTTTGATTCTCAAGAGGAATGAATACGAGAAATGACGTGATAAAGTCACAATTATTCATGTTAGCAGTATGTAGTACACTTATACAGGGTGTCTCAGGGTAGACGTATCAAATTTGAAATACATTGTATTTTATATTGTAATATGCAAGCTACGGCTCGAGTAGATAAAACGATATTCTGTGAAATTTATTTCTTTATTTTCTAGTCTATAGAACAATTCAAGTTCACACTATACTATTCTTCGCAAATTCTTTTCTTACAAGGTCTCTTTCCTCTCAAATCACTTTATCTCCTTTCAATTACTTAATTCACAAATCCAAACTAATTACTTTTTCTTGTTCACTCTCAACTTTCAATTTATCACCAAATTACAACTTCGCCCATTATCACTTTTCCAATCTCTTCGCCACGGTTCTAAACCAACTGTGTCTTTTTTTTGACCGCCATCTGTCCTTATATAGCAGAAGTTTCTGATAGCCAGAAACTTCTAGCAAATTCTTCGACCACTGGAATAAGAGAAATAATTCTTGCAGTTATAATTCCCTTTTATCCCTGATATTATTCGTCTCTTTCGTTGACATGAGCTGTGGAGACTTCGTCCCAGACACGAACCTCGAATGAAAGGACAGTACGAACCAAAATTCTGCCAGAATGAAGTCACTTCGGAATTTGTTGCGTCATATTTTTAGGGGGCGTAGTTATTATTATGCTACACTGCCCCCCTCTTAGACATGTTCGTCCCGAACAAGTGCATCCTCATTTCGGCCATTGTATCGACTCAGTCGGTCCACATGAACCACTTTCATTTTGGCCCTCGGTCCTCGCTGGATGCGGTAGACAACATCGTTGATGCGGGTTATTATTCTGTAGGGACCTTCCCAGTTCCGCTGTAATTTAGGTGATTTCCCCTTTTGGCGATGGGGATTATACAGCCACACCAGATCTCCTTCCTGGAATCCTGACGTTGTTGCCTTGGCATCATACCTGGTCTTCATGCGGTCGCTCGTCATCTTAATCTGGCTTCTGGTCCTTTGGTGTATGTCCCTAAGCCTTTCCCTAAGGTCCGCCACGTACTCTTCTTCATTTCTGGGCTCATTGGTAGGAGATCCAAATTTCACCTCACTGGGTAAACGAGCTATTCCACCAAATAAGATTTCGAACGGCGTATGTCGAGTAGTGCTATGCACGGCACTTCTATAGGCCATCAAAAACAAGGGAATCTGCCGGTCCCAATCCCGTTGGTAGTCACCTACGACCTTCGAGAGATGTTCGTCCAAAGTCCTATTGAAACGCTCCACCATACCGTCCGACTGTGGATGAAGCGGGGTTGTCCTTGTCTTTTTGATTCCGAGTAGTTGACACATCTCTTGGAAGATTCTTGACTCGAAGTTCCGCCCTTGGTCAGAATGCAATTCCAAGGGCACACCGAATCTGCTAACCCAATTGTAGACGATCTGCTCCGCCACGGTTCTGGCTTCCTGGTTAGGGATCGGAAACGCTTCCGGCCACTTACTGAAGTAGTCCATCACTACGAGGATATACCGATTACCATTGTCGGTTTCCGGAAAGGGTCCTGCGATGTCAATGGCGATTCGTTCAAAAGGTGCTCCCACGTTGTATTGGTGCATCTTACCTCGAGTTTTGATTCTCGGACCCTTGCTAGCTGCACACACGTCGCATTTTCTGCACCAGTCTTCTATATCTTCCTTCGCTTTTAACCAATAAAAACGTTCTCGTACCTTTTCTAGCGTCTTATTCACTCCCAGGTGGCCTCCGGTCGCCCCGCCATGCATTTCCTGTAACACCTCCTTGACCCTCGTCCGCGGTACGACAAGCTGCATTACAAACGACTTTCCGTCGGAGGATTCCCATTTTCTTCTCAGAACACCTTCTTGGACATGGAGGGAGTCCCACTGCGCAAAATATGCCTTTAAGGTCGGGCTTCTGTGAGAGATGTCCTGATGATCCGGTTTCTCCATGTTCTCCTTCCAGGCCAGAATCGGCTCGATATCCGGGTCTTCCTTCTGAGCGTTCCGGATCTCATCTACACTCCAGCCGACGATAGGTTCGGCTCTCATTCTTTGGATTGAAACCAGCTCCCGTTCTTCCTGACGCGCACAATGTTTACAATCCGTTCTGCATGGTCTCCGGGACAGTGCATCCGCATTAGAGTGGAGTTTTCCTTTACGATGCTGTATTTCGTAGTCGTAGATTTGCAGCCTTTCGATCCATCTTGCGACCTGACCCTCAGGACTCTTGAACTGTAATAGCCATTTTAAGGCTGCATGGTCTGTGCGAAGAACGAACTTCCTCCCGTAGAGGTATTTGTGAAAATGCTTCGTAGCCAAGATCAAAGCTAGAAGTTCCCGCCTTGTCACGCAGTAGTTCCTTTCTGGCTTAGAGAGCACCTTGCTGAAGTACGCAACCACCTTCTCTTGGCCGTCATGCACCTGGGAGAGTACGGCTCCTACCCCGACATTACTAGCATCTGCATCCACAACGAACGTTTCCCCGGGAGTGGGGTAAGCCAGTATCGGGGCATCGCATAGCCGTTGTTTAAGTGCCTTGAAGCTCTTCTCGCACTCAATTGACCATTTGAATTGTTTTCCCTTTTCCGTCAACTGGTGCAGGTTCTTTGCGATCCCGGCAAAATCCTTCACGAACCGTCTGTAGTAGGTGGCTAGGCCCAGGAAGCTCCTTAGTTGGTGTTTGTCTTTGGGGACTGGCCAGTTTTTCACCGCTTCGACCTTCTCCGGATCGGTTCTCACTCCTTTCGCTGAAATTATGTGTCCCAGGTACTTGACTTCCGCTCTAAACAGGGCGCACTTCTTGGGGTTGAGCTTCAGGTGGGCACTTCGAAGCCTTTGAAACACATCCCTTAGATTGTCTCGGTGTTGCGCAAACGTTTTTCCTACGACGATGACATCATCCAAGTATACCAAACAGGTTTTCCATGTTAACCCTTGCAGGACACATTCCATCAATCGCTCGAAAGTCGCCGGAGCATTGCACAGCCCGAATGGCATTACCGTGAATTGCCATAGCCCATTTCCTGCGGTGAAGGCGGTTTTCTCCCGGTCTTCTGGATGGATCTGTACCTGCCAGTAGCCACTCTTCAAGTCGAGAGTGGAAAACCATCGGGCTCCTGATAGTGTGTCTAGCGTGTCGTCAATCCGTGGCAGAGGGTAGCTGTCTTTCTTGGTGACGTAATTGAGCTGCCGATAGTCCACGCAGAACCGCGTGCTGCCATCTTTCTTCTTAACCAGTACAACCGGTGATGCCCACGGACTTTTGGAACTTTCAATCAGACCTTCTTTCTCCATTGCCGACACCATCTCTGCAACTTCTGTCTGCTTTGCCAATGGAAGGCGCCTAGCAGGCTGACGAATTGGTCTAGTATCACCAGTGTCTATTCGATGTTGTACCAGGTGTGTTCGGCCGTATTCTCCGTCCTGTGAGGCAAATACATCAGCGTACTCATTGATAAGATTCTCTGCCATAGTTCGCTGCTCCTGATTCAGCTCACTGGACTGGAGAATCGTCTCTCTCGCTTCCGCTGTCCAAGGTGATGGGAGAAGTTTTGGAGCATCACGTTCAGATATTGTTGCGACGGCGGTAATCGGCGTGCATTTTCCAGTCACCTCCCCTCGCCTTAGTTTGACAGTGTGTGGTCTTGCGTTCAAAACCCTCACTGGAACCATGGTGTTCTTTGGTTCGACTAACGTCTTTCCCACGATGTAGTCTTGAGAATTCTTCTCTGGGTCTGGTTCTACTATGTAGAATCGGTGGCTCCCAAGATCACCTTCCAGCTTCGTCCAAATGATTGTCTCTGAAGACGGCGGCAAAACTTCGTCTTTGCTGATGACTGTCCTGAGAGTTACGGCATTCTCATTTCCGTACACCATCGGAATCTCCACATTTCGATACCTCAGTACTTGCATCCCGATGTCCAAGATTACTTCATTTGCTTTCATGAAGTCTACTCCGATGATGCACTCGTCGCATATATCTGCCACCAGAAACGCATGGGAGAACGTCAGTCCTGCCAGAGTAATCGTAAGACGAACTTCTCCAAATACCTTCGCCATTTCCCCTGTTGCAGTCTTCAGGCAGTAGCTGTTGGTGTTGTGCAGCCAGGAGCTTTTGACGATATCTCTTCTTACAATGGAGGCAGTGGCACCTGTGTCGATGGTGGCTACGCACTTCTTCTCGTTGATTAGTGCCTCCACTGTCAGGCTCTTGTTACCCCGTTTGGTTTGCGAAACTTGAATGGTGGTCCTGGGGGCCTCGATTCCAGTAACCAACTTCTGCCCCGCGAAGTTGGTCCTTACGCATCTCCCGACTGCTGGTTTTGGGAAGTCTGACCGACAGGATGCTTCCTCTCTGCTTCTCCTACTTCCGCAATGTGGACAATTTCCTCGTCTAGGTGCACTTCTGCACTGCCGTTGTAGGTGTCCGGTTTGGTTGCAATTCCAGCAACGGATTTGACTTCCGCGAGCTTTGACGGCTGTTCTCTGGCATGAGCATTCCACGACGGACATTTCCCTGACACGGTGTATTCCCTGGTATGCTTGGTCCGCAGCCTTCATTGACAAAGCGAATGCCAATGCCTCGGGGAGTGTTCGCTTTTCAGCCATCCTTACAGCCATTTGCAGTTGTCTGTCCTCTATGGCCTGAATAAAAGCTTCCACCGCCATTTCGTTGATAAGCTCCTCACCGGCTTTAGGGTATGAAAGATGGGCTAGTCGCTCTATATCCGCTTGCAACTGTTGGAGCGTTTCCCCCCTTTTCTGGACTCGACTACGCAGCTGAACCCTGTACACCTGCTGCATGTGTTCATCCCCAAACCGCATCTCGATAGCCTGAACCAGAGAGTCGTAGTTCTGCTGTTTATCTTCCGGGATGGTCTGCAAGAGCTCCGCAGCTGGACCCCTCAGTGCAAGCGTGAGTGCAATAGACTTCTCTTCATCGCCCCAGCTATTGGTCATTGCGGCCGCTTCGAATTGCCTCTTATAAATTGGCCATGATGTTTGACCATCGAAGATAGGAGGCTGCACCTCCTTTCTTCTCAGACCGTCAGTGGAATATTCCCGTGCTTTCTGTCTCTTCACGTTGCTGAGCTCCTTAGCAAGATTTTCGACTTGCTTTTCTACTTTTTCAAACTGAGTCTCTATCTTCCCGAACTGAGTTTCATGTTTCTCAAAATTTTCATCGAATCTAGTTTCGACTTTTTCGAGTTGCGTCTCGACCTTCTCGATTTTCTCTTCGATCACTTCGAATTTGGATTCCAAGTTCTTGTTTTGCTCATCAAGTTTACTTTCCAGAGCATCTAGAGAATTCTTTTGTTCGTCCATCTTAAGTTCTAGAGAATTCTTTTGTTCGTCCATTGCTTTCTTTTGTTCGTCCAGCTTAAGTTCTAGAGAATTCCTTTGGTCGCCCATTGCTTTCTTTTGTTCGTCCATCGCTTTCTTTTGTTCGTCCAGCTTAAGTTCTAGAGAATTCCTTTGATCTTCTATTGCTTTCTTTTGTTCGTCCATGACTAACTTAAGTTGCAGGAGCAGACTTGTTATACCCGGGTCGGCTGCTGTACTTGCTGGTTCCTCTTCCACGTCAAACTCTATGTCATGCGGATTTTCACCTTCCTGCGTTACTGCTTCTTCCAGACGAATCAGTAGGGCATCTTTTCCCCCAGTTGTGTCGAGGTTCCGCTTACTGAGTTCTGCCTTTAGTTGAGTTATAGTTAGTTTTCCCAATTTGCGACCCATTTTGCGCAACTAATTAACTCAACACAGAAATCGTTTTTTTTTTTTTTTTTTTTTTTTTTTTTTTTTTTTTTTTTTTTTTTTTTTTTTTTTTTTTTTTTTGTGCAATTTCACACCACGGAAATAGTTATTCACAGAATAAGTTTTATCCCGCTTCTGACACCAATGTAATATGCAAGCTACGGCTCGAGTAGATAAAACGATATTCTGTGAAATTTATTTCTTTATTTTCTAGTCTATAGAACAATTCAAGTTCACACTATACTATTCTTCGCAAATTCTTTTCTTACAAGGTCTCTTTCCTCTCAAATCACTTTATCTCCTTTCAATTACTTAATTCACAAATCCAAACTAATTACTTTTTCTTGTTCACTCTCAACTTTCAATTTATCACCAAATTACAACTTCGCCCATTATCACTTTTCCAATCTCTTCGCCACGGTTCTAAACCAACTGTGTCTTTTTTTTGACCGCCATCTGTCCTTATATAGCAGAAGTTTCTGATAGCCAGAAACTTCTAGCAAATTCTTCGACCACTGGAATAAGAGAAATAATTCTTGCAGTTATAATTCCCTTTTATCCCTGATATTATTCGTCTCTTTCGTTGACATGAGCTGTGGAGACTTCGTCCCAGACACGAACCTCGAATGAAAGGACAGTACGAACCAAAATTCTGCCAGAATGAAGTCACTTCGGAATTTGTTGCGTCATATTTTTAGGGGGCGTAGTTATTATTATGCTACAATATATTCTATTACTTTAAAAAAAAAAAAAAAAAAAAAAAAACCGCCGTGCAATTGCTTTCCTTTTGACTTGGCCATGACTTTTGTCATGGGCTGACCGCCCATAGCTTAACGCCCAACGGGGACATCGCAATGGTGATGTCGGATTTCAAAACCAAGGTAGGAAACGACAACACTACGCTCACACATTTGATAGTATTTCACGACATCGGAGATAAAAATGACAATAGCGAACGGTTTAAGGACTTCCTCATAGCCTCATAGCTTTGTTTGAGCACAGAGCCTGCAGGCAGCGAACATTCAACCATGGCCTATACCCATACAGAAGAGCTGCAGAACATGGCTATCGGATAGATTAGCCTGGAGATGGATAGATTAGCGTATTACACTCAAGGTACTGATTGTAGCGAACTCAGCGGTAGAAAAATGCTCGACCTGGAAGCCCAGTATCGCGTGAAGAAGAAGGAAGCGCAGCGTCAATGCACTTGCTTCAAAGGCTGAAGAAGCAGCAAGCAGGTGTGACAGTAGGACAGTATCACCAAAGAGTTTACAAATGGTTAGAGGTCCAAGCAACACCTAGTGAAGGGTTTAGCCAACGGCCTGCTGATTTCGGATGAGGATCAGCTCAGTAGACTTAGAGAGACGATAACGTTACTCGTACGTTCCCGAATTTGAATGTGCCTTCCGAAGCAACAACCTACAGACCTACTTAAATAAATGTCTGCGCATCATCTTAAGGATTTGTTGGTCAAATCGTATCTCAATCGAACAATATTATCAGGGAACGGGTCAAAAGCCTATAGAGCACACTGAAAATACCCATTGCAGTGGAAAACTGGCTGAGTAGCCAGTAAGGCAGAAGAGTAGGTCGACTGAAACGCATTGCAGAACTCCAGACAAGATTGCGCGCAGGCATTGATGATGCCCTATGGCCCTCGAGCAGTGACAGGATTTAAGTAAGTAACATAACTAGCTATCGAATTTAAAATAAGATCCATTACTCCTAATATTTCATAGGGTAGCAACTTAGATGCACTGAGCAAATGTTAATTGTTTCTCATAGATCCTAAAGTTCAGCGAATTTTAAGTCGAACGGGTGCTGTTATATGGTTTACTCTTAAAGACTATAGAATTTAGGTACCAGGAAACTTAAAGGTGCAAACAAACATCGTTAAGTATTTGAAATAATGAGCTAACACGAACTCTACATCACCGAGTCCCTCATCGACTTCAAATAACGCTTTAATCGTTTATTTAATTACAGCACGTAAATTTATCTGAAAACAAGACACCTTATGTCTGAATCCTTTCCGATCATTTAATCTCAATTTTATGTGAAAAAGTCCTTACCAACTAACTAACTACCTTACCTCAATTGATCACTTTCTGGTTAGAATCAGAGCAGTTTCTCTAGAGTCAGAAGTTCTGAGTATCGCTGGCATATATGTGTATGAGGCACAGGCAACTAGTTCATTCATTAACTTGACAGACAATCGAGCACACTAGCTTAAGGATGCGAGAACACCATTATAAACGCTCACAGAGTGTGCTTAACGATTTCCGCAATTAACACAACACCTAAATAATTTTCCTAGAAGAAGTGTTCGCACAACTCCGCTGTATCTAATCGCACTCCCCTTGATAGCCCTTATCTTATCCCGTTTTAGCAAACAACATTCGAACATTAAAGGTATGAATGGCCCCACTAATGCAGCTGTGGAAAATATTCCCCCATGTTAGCCGGGAATATAACAGCCACCAAATAATAAAAAGAATCAATTTGGTCGCAGTGTAGGTATACACAGCATCACAGAAATCTAGTCCAATGACTTGAAACAGCTCCACCATAGACACAGCCATATTTGTGTTGTGCATATGCATGTCTCTCTGCACCAGAGCCTATGCTATTCATGTCGAGAGCAAAGATTAAGAATAGCAGCAACTCATAGCGTATACACCCGTGTGTTCGTTTGTGAAAGGTAAACTCCGGTACACAAAAGTCTCCCTTTTCACCCGAGTACCCACCAACAGCATCCACTCCACGTCTGGTTGTATGTCTGTGATGGCAAAGCCAGCGAAAGACTAGTTCCAGACTGCAATAGCAATTCTGCTCTGGTGGATCAACTTCCAGAATCGGCATTGCAACCAACCCACTTTGAGATCACATGCATACGAGTACGACAGCGGTGGTACCACTAATAGTGCAATGGCACTTGGTGTTGAAGAGGTCGGCTCTGAAAGAGTGTAGAACAAGTTTCAGGTTTTTTTGTTTTTTTTTCATCGTCTTGCGTTTTTTGTTTCTCTGTTTGTTTGTTATTAATTTCCTGTAAATTATATTGGTGCTGCATGCAGCACAGCGCCTATACGTCGTGAATTTCTGCAATTGTCTGCTTAGACTGGCTAACAAACTTGCTGCAACTCTGGGTCGAGTGTCCACGACGACGACGGCTGGGGTTAAATAAAATTTTGCAAATTAATACGTTTGAAGGAGGAAAAAGCCGCACACAACTTGCCACTGGCCTTTGTGTTTATAAATGATTCGAATGCCAACAATGTTGTAATTTGCATTGTAAACGGCAACGGAAAATCTGAGCTATTCATTGAAATAATTAATCTGTGAGGTTAGTTGTGCAACAAAGATTTATAGCTGTTTGAGCTGCATTTCGCTTTTTATATGGCAATACGGCTAATTACTTATTTTGACATCGAATTGTGAGGGCTTTAATATGCATTGACTTGAAATTAACATTTACCTAGTTATCTCATAAACATGCTTCAACTTTGAACGCACTCATTTTGAATGAAAGTCTCAACGTACTCATGTGCTGTCATTTTTTATTTGACAGATGGGGATAGGACGTTATGACGGTGTTCACACTGGACTAACGGATTGAATTTTTTTGACATTTCGTGTTCAGACTGATAGTCCTGTCTGAACACTTCCGCGGATTCTTTTTAACATATTAGTTGTCAGTGGCTATCAAATTGAATTGTTCTCTTCTTTTTTTTTTTTTGCTTACTTGGCAAATTTGAGAAAATTTAATTAAACAATGAGTGATAGCAGTGATACGGAATTATTTTTTTATTTTCACAATTTCTTTTAAAAATACTTTTGTCGAGTGACAATCGATTGACATTTTCAAACATTTTAAAAAATCTAAAAATCCGAATTGACGTAACATGTCATCTCTCCACTTACCCCTTTGCCTGTAAATGTCAAAAACAAAAATCCAGTCCGTCAGTCCTGTGTGAACCTCCTCTTATGTACATAAAAAGTTTTGAAAATAAATAAAGACAAATAATGGAATGGGGAAACAAAGAGAATAGAATTGTTGTGTTGAAGGGTGGCTTAGTAAAAAAGAACAGTTTTTACGACTTGGTACATTTTGTGCTTTAGGACTTTAAAGTTAAATAAAATAAAAAGTATTAAAGATTTAAATGAAATTTTGTTACTGTTATAAGTTTTGGACTATGCAATTATGTATGGAATAAAACATCGGTTAAATGGCTACCATGGGAGTTTTTGCAACCATCGATTCTTGTGAGGTAATTTTCGATAACATTTCGGCACATTTTTGGCTTTATTACGGCCATAACTTCACAGATGTTGGTTTTTAAGTGCTCCAAAGTTTGGGGATAGTCTGCATAGGCACGATCTTCAGCATAGCCTCACAAAACGAAATCCAACGGGGTCAGATCATATAATCTTGGTGGCCATTGATGTCACCAAATCTCGGAGTTAAACAGTGGGGGAACTTTTCGTGCAATAGAGCCAAATTTGTTTTTGTGTTACACGTAGCCCCGTCCTGTTGGAACCACTTGTTGGTGAGCGCGGCGTCGAATTGACAATTCCGGGTGTTCGACAACTGAGGCACTCACAGCGGCTATGTTTTCAGTTGATCGAGCATTACGATGATGCACAGGCCTTACGACATCACAAACACTACCGATTTATCCGAATTTGATGATTGTGTTTCGAATTGTTTGCTCAGTTGGGCGATTATGACGACCATTATCCTTAAATCGTGATGCACAGATATTACAGAACTGTTATTTTTGTAATAAGATGCAACAATCATAATGCGTTAAGCGGTGATAAACGATCCATATTGTAAAATAGCAACGCAAGAACTGACTACCTGTCATATGGATGATCGCATTTATCAAACGAACGACGTGTCTCGAAGCTCTAAGGTTCAAAACAACAAGAAAGACCGAACTTAAGTAAATCATGCTTGGGAAAGCCTCAATACTGAAAATTTCTTCCTCTACGAGTGCCGAACTTCTTCTATCGATAGTCTCAAGATTGTTATACCCGCATATCGTTCTAGACATAATTGGATATTATGAGTTGTAACAACTTTTACCATAACTATGTTTTAATGATAATAAAAAGAGCTAATACCTTGAACTGACACAGCATCAACATTTAGTGCGGTGAAAAACTAACCAAATTGAAGAGGAAGCATATGAAACACCTTGTTCGGACCCAAACAACTTTATTGAACAATTTGGCATCTTTTTGGTGACCAATACGACGTAAAACGTACCTCATTTCTGTATGAACATGACAACAATTTACCCTCTTCCTTATCAACACAAGAAAAAAAAACAACCCTTTTTCTAAACCAAATAAAGGTGTAAAAAGTAAAGAAGTATCCTCATCACACCCTATGGACAGAATAGGATCATCACATACACAGGTCAAGCTCGCTTAAACACTTTCAAATGTCTTAAGCATCAGTAAAGCATCAGGGTGTAAACCAATGTGCAAATAATAATATATTCTAGGCTCCTTGATAAGAAAGCTGATTCAGTTCAAACGTTCGGTTCAACAAAGAAACTGATCCAATGATACCCGACCCGCACATAGAGACTCACAAATAAACCCTTCTGCAACGTAAGATCTGCCTATGCAAGTGCACACTCATTCTTTTCAACAAAGGAAATAAGTAAACAAGACCATCTGCGCACTATGTTTACTCACTCCCTTTCAGAGTCCAGTTGTAAGGCTTATGTTAGTGAAGAATTTACGCAGTACTCGTATACGCTTGCAATTAATCACCCCATCGATAATCACAAATGAAATCCATACTACTGCACTAATCCCAAGTCGGGCCACCAAATCTATTCCCAGCCAACCTCTGACATTCCCCTTAGGCTACCTTCAACAGCAATCCGTCAAATTCGCAATTCGTAACCTGCAATCGTGTGCGTGTGTGCGCCGATTATCATTTCCGAGAACCAGGTAGCAGCAGTGACACAATCGAACCCAGTTTTGTCATAACACCGCGCGTATGCATATCATTATCATTCGTAAGCCGGCGATTAATTATTTTAATTCTGTTCTCTTGAATAAATAATTAACGGGTACTATCCACACACCAATACTAGATACTCGTACAGTATAGAGCAGTGGCAAAGTGTACTCGTATTGTTGACTTAATGTGTTTCAAGGCTGTTCAGGAACTTTGGGGTTTTTTTTTTCTTTTTTTTGGTCAACATGCGACAAAGTGGCAGACTAAAGGTGCTACTGCTTGGACACTTCTTTGATCGATGGTATTATTATTTTTATTTATTTTTTTAATAATAAAATGCAAACATTTGTTGTATCTGTGTTTTTTTGTTCAAACAGGGTGTATAGTTAAAACACATGTGTGTACACCTCGTTTGATAAATATTGTATTTCCCCTTTTGGTGGCAAATGTTTTTCAAGTGGCTTTAAATAAGGCAGTGAATTTGTTAATGACTGCCAGAGAAAGCATTTTTTTATGATTTTTTATGTTTTTTGTTTTTTTTTTTTTTTTTTTTTCTTCATCTCTTCAAGTGGGTGGGAAGTTATATTTTTGTTTTTATTTACTTTTTTTTTTTTTTTTGGAGCGGCATATTAGACAAGCTGCTTCCGAAAATGGAAAAATGCGTAACATGAGCCCAATTCGTTCTTAGATTTTATGTGTCTCTCGTGTCACTAAAAACTGAGCGATTATTCTTTGTTTAATAAATGAGTGGAAAGTAATAAACAACTTTTTTAGATGTAGGATTATGGGAGCCCAAACACATCAAAAAGGAGATTTTTTATTACCGCTCAAGGGATTATAGTAAACTTTGTACGTCGTAAGTAAAATTCACTCTGACTCCAGTCAAATGATATTGCAGTCACATCAAGGGCGAACTCTGAAGTATATTCGGAGTAACTATTTGATTTGAGATAACATTTTTCTAGTAGCCCACGCTAGATTGAATGTTCCCTGATTTGGTAGCAGTTTCTAACATAGTGACTAAGAATAACTTACCGTAAATCATAGATAATCTATTCAAAGATAATTCGTTTAAGGAAATTTTACTCATAAGCGTTTGACTATTATTTACATTCTCACAAATATTGTTACAACTTTGAACGCACACATTAGATTCAAAGACTCATCATATTCGTATATTGTCACTTTTTATTTTTATACGCTTCAAAATTAATTAAGTCTATAATAAATTAATTTTATGGTTTACTACTTTTTTTATTTGGCACCCAGTGTTGCAAACAGCTCTCTATTCTTCGTGTCATTGTACCAGTTTTCACTAGATTGTTGCAGAATTGTACCAGAATAGATAAAATCGTGAAATCGAAAATTTTCACAAAACTAATTCCAAAACAAAATAAATTTTCCAAAACAAGTCACTTTTTATTTTTATATGCTTCAAAATTAATTTTTAAAGTCTATAATAAATTAATTTTCTGGTTTACTACTTTTTTTATTTGGCATAAACCTCACCCAATGTTGCAAACAGCTCTCTATTCTTCGTGTCATTGTACCAGTTTTCACTAGATTGTTGCAGAATTGTACCAGAATAGATAAAATCATGAAATCGAAAATTTTCACATAACTAATTCCACGCACGTACTCATTACACCTACTCGTACATGTCATTAATTTGCAAATAGTCACTTTGCTAAAATTTTAACAAATCGTTAGAGCCGTTTTCGAGAAAAATTGATTTTGAATTGTGACGCTACAGATACCAGATGTGAAGTACATCCGACAGGCAGAATTAAGAGACTTAATCGTAGTAATACCAAAATCGAACAAAATCTCGAGGTCGAACATTTTCACGAATCCAATACTAGGCAAGGAAAAATAAATTAATAAATATTTCGACGCTAAAAGTTCATACAGGATTGACGTAGCTTCTTGCAGCCGTTCGTGATGTGCCACACACAGATGGTAGGGACATACAGATTTATGCCATTTGCGAGTTAATTTTTTTTTTTCGATTTAGAGAAGTTTCTCATGGCAATACTGTTGGTGGCTTGTCGGTCGCGAGATGTAGGACTGTGAATAAAATTGTTTCGTGTTTTCTGGGGCTCGATCCTTGAGTCTCCCGCTCAGTGATCACGCACCAAACCTATGAACCGCGGCGCCCATAAAGATAAGCCCAAATGACGCTCCCCCGGTAGAGTTCCTACGACGACTCATCCTAATAAAACCGCTGCTACTTCGGTCCAAAACAACTGGGTTTCAAACTCCTGACTCGGAGAACAAAATAGATGCTCTACAGATTGATGAACCTTCATGTTCTAAAGGGTGACCAGATAGCAATGATAGTTTTTCCTATTTGTATGTTTCAGCAGCTGTCAAAGTTACCAATGACATCCAGCTGTCAAAATATTCAGTAAAGTCAAGCCATTTCATCACGCATCGTTTGACGCTTCCCGAACGTGTGGAAATTATTAAAAAATGTTATCGAAATTACGGCTCAGTTGTAAATACGCAACGTGAATTTCGTCCTGAGGTCGGTCGTCATCATGGCTTCAGTGCGCAGGCAATTCGTCGCACCGTGGAAAAGTTTGAGTGTGAGGACACTCTTTTGGATCTTGAGCCACCAACCAGACAGAGATCGGTGCGAAGTGAAGAAAACATAGACGCCGTAGCGGCTAGTATCGAAGAAGGCCAGAAATGTCGGTTAGGCTGAATTAGACATCCACAGAGAGTCAACCAGGCTTATTTTGCGATTGTATTTGGGCCTACATCCGTATAAGATTGTGCTGAGATCCGGATTTTGGCCAAAAAATTATCGTCTCGGACGAGGCCTGTTTTTGGCTCAGCTGCTATGTCAACAAGCAAAATTGTCGTTATTGGAGCGACCACAATCCACAAGTGTTCGACTAAGCATCAATGCATCCGCAAAGATTGACTGTTTGGTGCGGTTTATGGGACGGCGGCAACATCGAAGCGACGCAACGCTCGAAGTGGTGAAGGAGAAATTTGGTGACTGGGTCATCTCAGCGTTAATCAATTGGCCGCCGCGATTTTGCGACTTGACACCCCTCGATTATTTTCTTTGGGGCTACGTCAAGTCCTTAGACTACGCTAACAAGCCAACCACTTTGGACGAACTCAAGGCCAACATTCGAGGCGCTATTGCCGGAATAACGTCGCATATATTACACCAACCGCTTGAAGCACTGCCAGCAAAGCCGAGGTGGTCATTCAAATGATGTGCTTTCATACATAATGGCACAAATGTAGCTTCAAAAAAGCCAGAATCAATTTGATATCTCACACCGTTGTTGTTTTATTTAAATTTATTTTCCTATCGTCCTTATCTGGTCAGCCTATATTATATTGTGCCGTGTGTTCAACAATAAGCAGGAAAGCAGTTCAGATATAAAGCTCTTTCGAAGAAAAAATCCTTCCTTGGCCCTGCGTTTTAGGGAGAATAGATAAAAAGAACCGCGACCTCTACGATCGGTAACAAGATGTTAATGAGGTCCAAAAAGCTGCTATTGAAGAACACAAGATTGCCACAGTCTAGAAGAGTCTTCATCATCTTCATATTTCCTTTCACCCTAGGTAGGACATAGGGCGACAACATATCTCTTCCATCTTTCTCGGTCAGCAGCTAGATATTTCAGCTATAGCCACGCTTTCCACTGGGTCGCTGCTTTTGCCAAGACTGTTGATCTCTACGTTATTCTTGGTCTTCCAACCCGCCGTGTACCCTAAAATTCCATTCAAAGGACTACTTTCTCGTGATGTTTGCCAACACTTTCCAGGTTTCACAGGCATACAATAAAACGGATTTAACTTTAGATCCGAAGAGTCTCAACTTAGTGCTGGTTTTGACTGGGTTTCCAAACTGGAAGCAGGATACCTATGGCAGTGCGAGCTTTATTTAATCTGCTTTAATGTCTACATCCGTTCCGCAATCAGATGATACAAAACTTCCCAGTTAGTTAGACTGTTTGACAATTGGCGTTTGCTTCAGAATAATACACTGATCTGTGGACCGGCAAGTGGGCATTATGATTGTCTTTTCGCCGTTGATCCTTAGATCGACCAACTCTCCATCCACCTTCAGTGAGTGACATATTTCGTCTAACCCGCTGATGGTACTTAACTTGACTTAGCCTTTCAAACGGTCTCTATTGAATGCCACGTCTATCAGATACACCTACGGTGGCAGTCATTACATCGTCTATCGACAGAAGAAAGAAGATTGGCGACAGAATATCCCCTTGTCTCACTCACTGTTGCATTTCGAAAGAATCGGAGAGCTGTTCATTGTGCAGAACGCAACACATTGCGTTATTGTAGGACTCCTAACAGCAACTATTTTGAGAAAATTCCTCTCCTAAGAAAAGATCTCCATATGCATTCGCGATTTATCCGGTCAAAGGCCTTCTCGAAATCCACAAACATGAGGAAGAGTCTTGAAGAATAGGAACTATTTAAGAAAGACCAATTAAGAAACAATCGCCTTAACCGAGGAAGTGAAGAACCAAGTGAATATGAAGAGTGTTCACGTGACATCGTTAACTTGTCTAGTTTGAGATGGCACAAATTAATTGACCCCCACCAAAACCAGCAATGACACCAGACTGCAATTGAAAGTCATCCAAGGGTTATCTGGGGGTGTCTACCACGTGACCCATTCATGCCACATTATTTTGAGATCTAAAGGTTCCAGTTTACCCCAAAGGTTTGCTTTGCACCATTAATACATGCAAGCTCACAAGGGCAATTATTAAGTGTGGTTGGGTTTCGCATAAGGGGGGGGCTATCCTATTTTAGATAGTTTTCTATAGTCTAGCAAAATCGAGTATAAACAGTTGGTTTTCAATAAGAGGGAACCTGAAGAATACCATAATACACTTCTGTTCGCATCTATTATGGTTTCTTAGACATCACCTAAAATACGCTCGAAATTGCTCGAAAGCAACACACCCTAACCGACTTCATCAGACAGTATGACTGGTCCTCCGGAAGCCCTAATATAAATCGACTATACTACAAAGTGTAGTCGCTTTTAAATTTAACATTATACGCTCTTCAAAGACACATCACGACACAATTACTCCTTCGGTATGCCATTTAACACGAAATTGTGCTTAATATTCATAGAATAGTCTTCTGCTTTTGCGACTCCTCAGACTAATCTCCCTTTACAACCATAAAGAGTGTGTGATATTAACCGAAAAACAAGCCCATTACAAAAACAAAGAGCACAAGCCATCTAAAGCATATGTACGAGTATTGTATGTATGTAGACATATGTACGAGTACATACCAACATGTTTCCATTACATCCTTGGAAAACAACTAAATTTTGGAATGAACAACCTCTTAGGCACTCATTTTATCGAAATTTCAATCGCAAACACAATCACACACAATCAATAGTTTCGCAACAACAACCTGGCTAATAAAATAATACCCGGCCGCAGTCCCTATTTCGAGAATAATTTACTCGTACACGCAAATTCGCCAGAAGACAGTCGCTGCATATTAACAACCCTCCAGTGTGTAATGGAAATTAGGATTCCACACTTGAACTCAGTGTCTGGGTTTCATTAGCTATGCTAGCGGGTCGATTGCAAAACTTACGAGGGGCTGGAAAATCTTTTACTCTCTCGACGACATGGGCACAGCCCGTATAGCCGCATCTGGTGGACACTCGTTGGGAGTTCAAAATGATTTACTGCGGGATGCGTTGTAGTAAAAAATAAAATTTTAGTGGGACACAAAATTAATGTAGTAGAGCGCACACCCCCAGGAAGTGAATTTTGTGTGAAAGAATTTTACTTTTTCCACTTTCCACATCCCCGTTCCTGTTCCCTTTCTGAGTTTGAATTTAGTAGGGTAATTCACGAATCGGAGAGAGAATATTTTTTGAATGCATGCGCTCTAGAGAGAGCGCTCCCTAATTTTCCTTTTTTCGCCATGTTCTTCGGTTGTGCTTGTATATTGTTGGTTCCCTTTTTCCCTGTTTAGCAATGTACAGTGTGATGGAAAATTATCGAAAGGGTCCAATCAATCAATTTACATGTAGCTTTGGATACTTTGGATACTTTTTGGGGCGGTAAAAGTATATAAGACTATATTAAGCGTATATAAGTTACATTTTAGTATATATAATATGTTTGTATGTATGCTATGGGCTCCGAAACCACCGAACCGATTGAGCTCAAATTTCCAGGCACTTTTGGTATTCGGCCCGAACGTGTTTCGGTGAAGTTTGTTCAAAATCGGTACAACAGTTTGCCCACAACTACATTTTGAGTGAGACAATTATATTCTCTTTAGTACTAAAAAAACATATATTTCTTTTTGTTAGGCGCAGCAACGCACGCTGGGTACCCGCTAGTTTTAGTATGATTTCGAAATCCAAAAGATAAGATACAAAAAGTAGAAGGGCATTTAATATTGCCCAGGAGTGCCTACTGCAGACAAACATAAGCTGTCATCATCTACGAGTACACCATCTAATACGCAACTAATTAGTGACTATGCCAACGAATTTTGTTTAACAAATATTAATTTCAACTTCCAGACATTTTTTTTTAAATATTAGTTACCTACTGCAATTTTGACTCCAGATAAGAAATGTTAGCTAGCTAGAAATGTTTTAGCTCGTATATGAATTGATGGAGAGGTCCCAAGTTCATGCACTATAAACTGGCCTTCTTGAGATACACTAAGAACTAAGAAATGATGTTAGTTGAACGATTCATTAATTGGATTCTGCTGCGAAAAGCCAGTAGAAAATAGATAGATTAACGACAGGTACCTACAGATTCTTAATTTTTGAAACCCTTTCAATATATGATGTTGACTAGAACCCATGATAGACAGAACCCTGAATCTAGAAAGGCTTATTTCTCAAAACTTAACAATGCTTACAAAAACTAGACAAAAGCTGTGTCTCGAAAGACCAAAATGGTACGACAAAATTAAGAGTGTGCGATAATTTTTGTCATTGTCAAACTCTGTCAATGCATTTTTCACAAGTACAAAACCAATCATCAAACCCTAATTATCATCGTTCCATCAGTATCAAAACACAATCCTCAAAAAATGCCCCAATTAGCTTATCTTCAGTGGAACAGTGACGGCCTTTCAGGCGCATTTCAACATAGGGCACCAAACCAAAATTGCAAGACTTATTCCAGTGTTCACCAAAGAGTCTGCAGTTAGCCCAGGACCGGTGCATAGTACACTGCCTGCCCGCAGACTTGTGAGGGCATTCATCAACTGTAGAAGACACTGTTCCGTATACCACTTGGCAGTGACCGTCCGATAATGTTCAAGCACAACTGCCTTCACTAAAATCAGTTTTCTGAAAAATACAACGAACGAGATCTTCGAGTTTTAATTGGAACGTTCCCATCTTTAAATACCTTGCTCTAGGACTTGTTGGAACGACATAATAATAGAACCAATTGAAATGGTGTCCTTGGATTTTCCATTACTGACTTGATCACGTTTCGTTTCCATTTCACTCTGTAGTACTTTTGTTCGGGTGTGAGGGCATGATGTACCTACAGAGTACAAAGCTTCCTAATTTTGAGATGAATGGCCACGATTCGGCATTAACTGGAAGAAGCCTCCTCCAATTGTTCCCTCCTAAATTGCAAATACCACCTCTGGGAAATCCTAAGGGATGGTGAAGTATTCTCAAGAACAAAAGCCACGAGACCACGTCGAAAATTGTAAAAATTTATTACTCTGACATCGCATCGATTTAATTGTATCATACTCAACCATATCATCCAAATTATTAATAATCAATGAATGATATACATACCAAGAGCGGAGATCAAAATAGAACATAGGCAGTAACCACATTCACTCGACTATTAGACAAACATTATGCAATACCCTTTGTATGAGTAGAGTGAACGGCTGGGTTGTACACACTTGTACCTTTAATTTGCATATCACTCATAGCAAGCAAACAAAAAACTTATTTGTCAAAATTTAGTGTTCCATAATCTTGCATATGTCAAATATTTCTTAGATGATTTTGCACGAATTTGTTGCCAAAATCCTAGTACGCCATCTAATAGCTCATGTATACCCTAACTCTAACCTAACTGCCTAATGTCAAGTTTGAAAATTTCCCCGAAACCAATACTTGCCGATTAGTCAAAATTTATTCTAGAACTCGCCGTCATAACCTTCGAGTCAAAAGCGGATGGGAGTATCATTGCACTTTGTTTCTTAGAAAACTAAAAAACACATTTGGTAGTCGATTTCATTGCTGCAAATTACTGTCATCATGCCATAACGTCATTCTTAAAAGAATACTACACCTCAGCGTAGGTTAAAAATACAATAAAATCAAAATCTAAAATTCTAATGCAGCAATCTAAGAACAAATTCTGATTTCTATTCAGCACACGATTTAAGACTCTCGTGCTATAACCGAATGACATCAAATTAAAGCGGCAAATTACGGCTAGATTTTACCTTCCGGAATATCTTTAAATCGGATTTTTTTTTTCTTATTTACTAATTTAAAATAGCTCAACAGAATATGCTCAAACGTAAAAATGGACAAAAATAGATCCACAATTTAAAGAAAAGTATACTACCGCCGCACGTCTTATTATTTCAAATGCAGTCAACGGCGTAGGAGTTCAAACAATGCTATTGCTACGAGTACTTCAACGGCTTGAAGGAACCGTCTGCATTACCATGATTGTTTGATCCAATCCAGTACTTGTAGTAAGTATACTTTCCCCGAAATCTATCAAGTTACCATCAACATTTGACTGTGTTAAGTGTTTCAATTCCACCATCACGACATACGTCAGCACTACGTACTGCCTATACTGATCACTGACATTATGACAAAAAAAAAATACACTGAGATCTTTCAAAAACTCATTTTTTAAAAAGCCTCTAATTAATTTATTGACAAAGCGAGCGCAGATAATCTTTTGCCTTTTTTAGCAAAAATCAAAATAAAAGAAAGGCGATTTTAAGATTTTCCGGTAAAGTAAAATTTTGCCCAAATTACGAGTAAGTAAAGTTTCGTCAAGTGCGAGCCTAGCCTCATGCGTTTAGTGTTCAATGCTGCTATTTTAACTGTATCCTGATTTGGCTATCCGAAGAAAATAAGTATCTACGATCGATCAAAACAAACACTTTTTGTTCCATGTTTGCCTGTTTATTCTCTGAAGAAATTTTGATGAAATTGTAGGTACGAGTACTCGTATGTAGGTATTTAGTTTCGTCAAAAAATTGGTGTTGGGGTAAGACCTGGGGAGCGGGGGTTTTCAAAACTATTTAAACGATCTTTATTGAATGTTGAACTTAAGAACAGATTTTAGATGAGATTTGAAATTTTGAAGAAACTTAAGCTGCCGCCATACTCGTAGTCGTCCCCGATTTCAAAGAGGTGGGAGTTTTAAACATCCTTGAACCATCTTTTCACACATCGAACTCTAAAATCACTGAATGGATTTTGATGAAATTTGGGCCGGACATTAAGTCGGACATTTTTTTTTTTTTTTTATTATTTGCACGTGTTAAAGGGGATATGAATACCCTTATACTAATTTTTAGAACACGTGCATTTTGCGGAAAGGGGAAGAGACAGAGAGAAAGACAGAGTGGTGCAGTTTGAAATTCAGGTGGTATTAAGTTTCTGTAAACTCCAAGGGTGGCTGTCCAGATAACTGGGGAGTATTTTGTTTGTTTTTTCGCTATTGTTGTCGTTGCTTATGATTCACAGTATTTTTTTCCGTCCTCCTGATGTCATCATCACGATGAAGTTGCATTTTAGCCATATGACCACCCTACTGCCAGTGTTATGCCTTCACAGTAGAGTTGACTTAACTTTAGCAAGTGATCGACTTTTTTATTTATTTCATGCGAAATAAATAGATGATTCTTGACATCAGGATTCGAACCGTGAATCAACAGTGTGACAAGCGATGATGTTACCACTACACCACGGCCACCCTCCTGTGTCCTGCAGTTCACGATGACGTAGATGTGTTTGCCCGAAAACCATCAAAAATGGGATGAAACAGGAGTAAGATATAGTGGGGTGATTCTTGACTCCACGTCTTTCAATTTTATTATTTTCCGAGTAACCTTCTCACGCAAGTATTATTTTCATAAAAAAAATCGATATCCAGATTTTGGAACAATCTTGGCATTACTATAATAGTGATACTCTAATTTAAACTTAATTTCTGGGCCAGAAAAATTAGAACTTTATGGCCAATTTTCCAAAATAAGATTTCGATACAATTTCATATCGGAAGTAGTACGAACAAATACAAAAAGACTGGGTACTCAGTTTTTCGCTAAAAAAATTTAATAATGGTACAATACATAGTAGCGGACTTACGTAATTTGGCAAGATCACGGTTACGGCACAAAAGTTTTTATTCAAAATTGATGTCTAAGTCATTTTAGACATATGCGAGGACATGACATTCAAATTTTGAATTGTTGACGTATTTTTTTTGAAAATTCAAATCTTTTTTGTCTTTGTATTGATTTTAAATCTGAACAATACACGAACAGCGAACAGCACATTTAGAGCAAGAAAACGAGCGACCAAGTCACGCCTGCTAAAATAGGAAGCAGTTTAGGTGTGCCGCACCTGTTTAAAGTGACAGTTAATAGCATTTCAAGTGATAATGGGAGATGATTATGATATTATTCATGATAAAACAAATAATAGAGCACAGAAAAGTTATAAAATAAATATTAAATGCTTGATTTCAATGTCTTCGATCTGTCAGAAATCATTTGTGCAAGTTCACAGTAGGGAAAATTTTAAAATGATTCACAATTCTGAATTTGATTTCTGCTAAATTTGTTTCATTACTACGAAACTTTAACAGCAACATACAATCACCTAACTATCAGCGACTTTAGTAGTTGCTTTTAGTATTTCTATTAACGTTATCTGTTACAGATTTAATTTCCACAGAGGTCTAGCTCTTTGTTATGTCCTGCGATGGTGTGGACATTTTTTTTTCGGTGTGCTTACAATTTTGTTTCTAATTATTTTCGGCTCAACTGACGTACAGACAAACAGACACCGTGTTTAGTCTATTCGTATTCCGTTCTATACCATTCTGTTACGGAACATTAAAAAGTACAAAAAGGGAAGAAATTTTTTATTTTTTAAAAAAAAAAAAACCCTCTTTCAAAGGACAATTCATTGACACACTGTATGCGTTTGTAAATGTGTATAAATTGGGAGAATTTTCCCACTGGATGTTGACGATGATAATAGTGGAGATGTGGAGAAGGATGAGCTATGCTCCTCCGTGGTGTTGGGGGTGTGCAGTGGCCGGGCAGACGAGGGTGGTAAAAGAAAGACGAAGAATAAGGAGAAGCAAAAGAAAAACTTTGTCCCACCCTAAAGCTAAGGCATTTTTTTTTTTCCTTTTCAAAGCGGAAATTTATCTTCTTTTTTTTTTCTAAATAATTGCTTACAATTTATTTTTCGCTGCGTCAATTTCCAATAATCCAATTGTACCTATTCCAATTGCTGAGCTGCCATACATCCAAAGGACACAAGTGCAGGAACAAGGCGGAAGCAAAAAAAAAAAAAAAACTCCAATTGCAATTCTTTTTTTCTTTCTTTTTCCGTATTTCTATAGATTTTTGCAAAGCAAAAAAGACGAGGAAAAAAAACTAACAAATTGTGCCGCACTTGTAAAACTTCATACACTTGTACTAGGTATACACTGGACAGGGAAATTTTATTTTTATTTATAATTTACACACTGGCCGCTGCCGTGTATCGTCGTGAGAGAACAGAGAATTTCCAAAGAAAAGAAATTTTCCGATCTGTCTTCTATTTATTTTTATTTTGCAATTTCCACTCACAATTCACAGGGAAAAAAATTCACATTCACATCTTTGTCGGTAGGTGGAAAAAAAAAACTCGCGAGACGCAACGCAGACACCACGTCGATTCACAACATTCAGGCGAACTGGCGAAGTTTAGGCAGCGCTCGGCAAACAGAAGCGCACAGAAAAGCAGCAGCGGCAAAGCGGTTCGACCAAAATGTGTGTGTTGATGAAAATGAACAACAAAATGGATAGAATGGGGTGAATGTGAAGAAGTAAAGAAGTGGTAAAAACGGAGTACGAAGAAGTTTCGCAAAAGCAATGATGAAAAACAAAGGAGAACGCGGCGAAGCCAACAAAATTCGCCGGTTGATTGTGATTGGTTTTGGTGGCAATTGGTGTTTTTTGTTTTACAGTTATTTTTTGTAAGTTTTGTTATTTTCGTTTTGGTGTAGTTTTTATTTGTGCATTGGTTATCATTTCTGTTTTAAGCTGGAAATTCGTAAACGTTGTTGAAATTTATTGTCTTTCGTGTTGGTGAAAGAATGAAATTTCCCAATTGGGTTTTCAGTGGGTTATTTGTTTTTATGTTGAAAGCCCAATAGGTGTAGTGACATCTAGTGGAGAGTAGGTGACTATGCGTCAGTGGTAGCAGTCAGGGGAAGATGGATGGTAGCCTTTCATTTTCAATGTTCCGTAGCAGAATTTTTCCGCAGGTTTAGCCGCTCACGCAACTTCGTCGCTCTGGTAAGGGTATGTCAAAAACTGTCAGGCAGGCGCCTGGAGCTAAAGTTTAATTATATTTACTCTTGGGTATTTAGCAGTATAATAAAAAAAAGAAAAAAATAACTTTAAATTTTTTAACTTTGGGACATATGGCAATACCTATAACATTTCCCAACATTCACTGCATTCACCATCCCACCCATCCCCTTCTTCAGCAACAGAAATCACTTAGCACAAGCGTTATGCGAAGTGAATGCGTCCATTTGTGCAGTTTGTATACATGCACTTTTCTGTGAAAATTGAAAACTCTAAAAGTAAAAAAAAAAAAAATGGAAAAAAGTTTCCGCAGAAAAATTCTTTTACAGTACATCTTAGAATAAGTCAATTTAAACAAAAAAAAAATAAATTTGCTTAGTGCGCATAATGGAAACCTCAGCCTAACTTTTGAACAATTCGACATAGAAGGGTTAATTTTCAAGAATATGGAATCAAAAATATACAAAAAATAATCAGGATTGTATGGCTTTTGAAGCACAATGTACCTCATCATCCGAGATATGAAATGAAAGAAATTCGAATATGAAAAAAAACCCAAACTATCTAAAAAAAAAAAATGAATTACGTTTCTTCATCATGTAGCCTGTTGTGTCCAAACTCGGACGTAGGCCTCTTCTAGATTCTTCCATTCTCTCCTGTCTTGTGCCGTACGGATCCAATTTTCTGTTCCTCCTCTCTTTATATTGTCACTCCATCGCGATGGTGGTCTCCCTCTGTTTCTAAGGTCTTCTCTTGGTCTCCATTCTAGGAGTCATTTTGTCCATCTTTTGTCTTTTGTTCTCGCCACATGTCCTGCCACCCTCCGCTTCGCTTTTGCAATTTGTATAGTTATATTAGATACTCGTGTTTTTCTTCGGACTTTCTCGTTTCTTACTCGGTCCCTTCTGCTTATTCCCAGCATAGCTCTCTGCTCTATTTCGAGCTTGTTGATAGTATACCTTGTTAGGATGCATTGCTCGAACACTTCTTTTCAGACGCATGGCTATATCGCTCCTTAGTACGTTTTTCATTTTGCCGAAGCTGCCCAACCTAGTTCGATACGTTGGATTACGCGAGTTCGGTTGTCTCTCGATATTCTTAAATCATGACCGAGGTACTTATAACGACGTTTCTTATTTCAAAAACAAAATTTCATCAAAGTCTGTTATGTAGATCTTGAGTTAAGCGCCAAACAGCATCCGATTCAATCCGTTCCGGTGATCCCGAAAAGCTTAATATTTGATAGCCCATAGGTTTGCCGAGGAATTGTAGGCTATCAACGGATCAGATCGGAAAGGTCGACCTGTTCCAAAAGGAATAACCTATAAATTTGCTATTTAGTGGCAGAATCAGCGCAAATAATTTCAAGCGTTTTGCAGAACAATTTGAGTTTGTTGAGAAAATTATATTGCATTTGGGAACTTGTGTAGAAAATCGAATGGCATTTGTATTGGAATTTTTACACAATATTTTTCACGTTCACACTATACGACACAACTCTGTCGATCTATTTACTTGTGCCGCCGGAGATATTAAAATTAGTCATATAGCTCCATGAACAAATCGCTGTTTTCCTTTGTCCTAAATAACGGATGGGCCATCTACCGGTTTCTTTTGAAATTACATGTTACTTTGATACTGACAGCTCTTTCGCGCTCAAAAAAAATTACAGAAATACAGTACCATATCTCCGCGGTACTTAATGATTCGCTTGAACAACATTAGGAAATATTGAACTGAGTGCTGTGTTGCTGGAACTGCTCGAATTTTGAAAATAAATTTCGGTCGAAATAATGCACCAACAGTGCCCGCTGTATGCAACTTTGTGAAGAAAGTTCATGAGATTGGCATGCTAATTGATAACACAAGTTACCCTCGCACGTTATGCCAACACGTGGTCGTAGAGAATGTAATGGCGTTTACGATATATACGATCTAAAGTGATCGCAACGCCTGAGGTCACATTTCGTTTCAACCCATATGCACGCGTTGTTTCTACTCAATATGTCAAAGCGAGAGCGACCTAACGCCACATTGCGTTTTGGGCATAACGCTGGGATCGCGCTCTTAGATACCCGTTGATTCTGCTCTTTAATATCTAGAAATTAAAAACTTCTGGACATATTTCTCCTGGGAATGAATTCCAACGTTGCTGCTTCCAATTCAAACCTTACTATCTCAATTATCAGAGTCAATCCTTATCCCAAAGTTACAGATCTAATTTGCCGACTTCCCCGACCCACATTATTTTATCGACTAGAGACTCTTCACCTTAGAGATCAGCTGCGGATATCGGTATGGTCTGTTGAGATATTTGCGTGACTCTACCATCAATTTTAAAGGTCTGGGAAGAAAATTATCTGGAGAAAACAAAACTTTACAAGTTAATCTATTTGTTTGGATAAAAAAAGGCAACATTATCAATTTTTATTTATTTTGCTAAATCTGTTTATTTTCTTCGATTTGTTTTTTTTTTTCTTATTTCTTCCTTCACTGAAAACCAAGCTTTAATACAAAGCATGTTACGTACGACTGGACCATTTGATTCTCACTCTCTGTTCTGAAAGAAAAAAACTTATGGAATATTGAATTAAGAAAACAATAATGACGTCCAGTTCCCTTATATCGTAAAGTTTTTTTGGAGAGTATCATTGGAAAATAGTCGTGTCAAGTCGTCTTAGAAATTTTCATTTGCAAGGAACGTTTGGGTTATTAGTCTGTTTCGCAGAAGTATTTGAAGATGTCTCAGTGATAAAAATTGTTAAATAACATTGTGAAAGTTTACACATAGCCATGTGATGCGAAGATGACTCCTTTTGAGTACGGGCCAATATGAGTGCGAAACTTTTTTTTTTTTGTCAAAACTGATTGTCTTTGGTGATGTTCTTTTATGGTGAATGTAATATGGGTTGGCTTTATTTTCAGCAGTACAAAAACTCACTATGCAGTTAAAAAATGTTGGCCGTTAGTAATAAACGATTTTAAATTCGGCTTTTTCTGAAAGTCACCTCTAACTCAAAATCGGTAGTAATAAACACGACATGTCACTCCTAAAATAGGAAACAGGTTAGCAGTAGCTCATTCGCCGGTAAGACGGTTCTAAAGTGACAGTCAATAACATTTCAAGTGAAAATGAGGGATACCCAAATTGTACGTGATTTCGTTATAATTCATAATAAATCAAACGAGCAGGCGAAAATTATAAAAGAACGATTGAGTGCGTTAAAATACCAACCTAATTCAGAATTTTTTGTTTGAATTTGACTTCTGCTAAATATGTTTTATTAACACGAAATTTTAAAAGTAACTTACAGTAACCTAACTAACACCGACTTTAGGAGTTTCTTTTAGTTTTTCTATTACTAAATGCCATTGGTTTTTAGTTTGTTGGTTTAATGTTTGTTCATAAATGTGGCGAGATCTGTTGCTAAGTGCATGTAACACACAAAATTGCAGATTCTACATTTCTAAAAGAACTGAGTTCAATTTATTTTTTTTTTTTAAACAAACTATCTTCGAAGATATTAACAACTCACTTATTTTGCCGCGAATAAGCGAATGCTTCTTGCAAACTGTCAACTTTTATTCACAATTCACAAATGTTGAAGACATTCCACATACTCGCGAATAAAACATTCGCTCGAGTTTCAACGCACAATTAATTTGTTATTATCAGTCAGAGCTCATAAAATATTTTCAATACCAAATGCAATCGATTTTGTACATTATACACCTTTCTTGTTTGAAAACACAAATCAAATGGCAACTGAAATTCTCAAATTGCTGCTACCATGAACAAAAATGATAGTGAATGACATGTCAAAATTGGCGACTATTCACTCGTTCACAGTTCGCCAGCTGTGAACACTCCTTTACTTCAAAACACTTCAGAGATTGTATCATTTTGAAAACTACAAATTTTCTTAACCCCGCTATTTTTTGACAGTAGACTTGACATTTGCATGTCATTTTTTCTCATATTTATTCAAGCGAGTTGTTGCTTATATTTTTGTACTTTTATACAGATAATAGTTTTAAAATGAAACCCTAACAGTAACTATTTAACAGACTTGTAACATGATATATTCTCTGAAGTAATTCCAAGCTAAATTTTGCAAAAATCTTTCGTAGTCAAAAATTTGAATGATTTACATATATAAGTCGTTAAAAATTCTAAAATGTGCTTTAAGCTCATCGAGCTACATCTAATAACAACTTTTTCAGTTTTAGGGGCTTTTTTGTTAGTTCTGGGACTCGTAGTTTCAAAAAATGTTTGGACCAGTTTAGTTTTCAGTTAGTAGACGACTTTTGAAACTGACTTGAAAAAACTGAATTTTTTGAAAAGTGGTTGTGTTTGTGGGCAGATTTCAATGAAAGGTTATACACGGTTATTCATTTTGTGCTTTAGGATTTTAATTTAAGTAAAATAAAAAGTATTAAAGATTTCAATGAAATTTGTTTAAAAAATAAATAAATATTTGGCGCAACAGCTCTTTAAGTGCCAGCGCCTAGCTTCTCGCAACCACTCTTGTTGTATGCGTTATATTTTTCACACGAATGGAAGGGACCTACAGTTTAGTGCCGTATCCGAATGGCAATTTGTTTTGAGAAGCTTTCTCGTGACAACAATACTCTCGGATGTTTGTCAGACGTTCGCGAGGTGGGATCGTGAAAAAAACTTTTTGGTGTTTTCTGGGATTCGAACTTTTAACCTCTTGCGTAGTGATCCGACGCACTAACCACTACGCCACGACGCCCACGAAATGAAATTTGTTTACTGTTTAAAATTTTGGACTATGCCATTATATAGGGAATACAACATCTGTTAAATGGCCGCCACGGGAGTTTTTGCAAACTTCGATTCTTGTGAGGTAATTTCCGATGACTTATCGGCACATACCTGGCTGTATTGTTTGGATATTACCTGCATAGACACGATCTTTAGCATAGCCCCACTAATAATAAATCCAACCGAGTCAGATCACACGATCTTGGTGGAAATTAAACGGTTAAATGGCCGCCACGGTAGTTTTTGCAAACTTCGATTCTATGGCCATGACTTCGTGGATGTTGATAGTTTGTGGACTGTCTGCATAGAAACGATCTTTAGCATAGACCCAGAAAAATAAATCCAACGGAATCAGATTACACGATCTTGGTGGCCAATTGATTTCGCCAAATCTCGAAATTAAACGGCCAAATCACGTAGCCCCGTCCTGTTGGAACTACGTGTCGTTCACATCAATGTCTTCAAACTCATGCCAAAAAATGTGATTATCATTTTCAGAAAAATACGGTCCAATGACCTCTCAACAATTATATTTGGATTCTCAGAACCCCCAATTGTTTACGTAGTCGCCGAACGAGAAAGAATATTTTGACCTCATGAAGAATATTTTGTTCGAAAAATTGACAATTCCGGGTTTTCGGCCACTAAGGCACTTATAGCGGCTATGTTTTCAGTTGATCGAGCATCACGATGATGCACAGGCCTTACGACATCGAATTGTATGCTCAGTTGGATGATTATGCCGACCATAGCCTGTCCTTAAATCAGATCCAACAATTTTAAGTTAAACGATCCATATTGTAAAATGTCAAGACAAGAACTATCTGTCACTATAGATGACAGATGAAATATAGCAGGGATGTGAAATCCCAACCTCGAATTGAATAATACCAAATTTCGTAACGGGCATGGCTAGATCTAATTTCGATGCTGATCACAAATTAATCGTTATTATTTTACTCAAACTATGTACTTTAATAGCCTATGGGATAGGTCGGATGTTAACCCTTTTAAAACTCCACAATGTTAGCCAGCGAGTGATTGTTTTCACTTCGGTATTCGAAAAATTATATACTGCATCATATTTGTAAGTATCTGTACTGCAAAAAACAACCAACAGTCACACTTTATGAACTATGGTGCCTAGTAGAAGCAAAAGGCATTCTTGATTTGTGACTTGAAAATATTTTCAATATTTTTTTTACAATAAACAAGTTTGTAAATAAGATTCGTTCATACCTTGTGTATAGTTTAACATTTAAAAAAAAAAAAAAAAAAAAAAAAACAACTCCAGACTACATTTCGCTTCTGCTGTACACCCCATTTCAGTTTGCATAAAGTATAACTCCAACTCCTTGCATTGTGTCTTCACATCAATATTACATGAATACTTTAACTTTGACATACACAGACAAAAAAATGATTTTAAATAAAATGTATAAGACTCATCTGTCATAGTGTGCTGTGTGTCGCTCCGCTCACGCGCTACACACCAAAGGTTTCCATTTTGTGTAGGATGTCGGTTGTAATGTGTAACCCGGTGAGCGCGCGCAGTCTCCACAATAGTGGAGAACAACTCGAACAAGAGTTGAAAAAGAAAGTAGAACTTGTTAGCTGCCTTTGAGGTCAGGTCTGAAAGAATACAACAGTTAATATAAAAGAAATATTGAGAAATATCAAAAACAAAAAGCAGACTCGAAAGCTTTCGAATTTTTGGAAAAGCTTGAATCTGTGCATTTTGAAAGAAACAGTTTGCTTTGGGTGTAAATTGTCCGTAATATGGGTTAATAACACACTTGAGAGAGAGAAACTGTCCATGTGTAATGTCCAGAGAGGGTTGAAACTTTATTTTCTTCTCTTTTTTTTATATCACTTTCACTTCTTTTTTTTTTGGATTTTGTTGTATTCACTATTTTGTGCGCACTAGTATTTGAAATGAATTTTAGGCAAAAAAAAACCAACACACAGATTGTAGTTCAAATGAGATCTAAAAAAAAAGTCCGTCAGTCCAACTTGTGCCCCCTCCATTTGCTCTCTTTTTTTTCTCTCCACAACATCCAACACATGAGAAAAGAATTTTTTTTTTTCCATAAAATAACAAAGTTCAGTGGGATTTTTTTTTTTGTTTAATTACTTTTTTTTTTTTTTTTCTTTAATCTTATATATTTTAAATAAGTGTTTTTTAATAAAAGGAATACATAATTTCGCTTGCTTGCTCTTTTGTCACTATGAATATTGGGTAAAACTACATTTTAAGAGTTTCAAAAACTATATTGGATGAAGCATGGTCACTGCATCGTTAGTAGAATAAAACAGAAACAAAAAAAAAAAAAAACTGTTGGGAGAGTAGTTTGTTATTAACCACTTAGTACTGAAGATCGGTACGCACACACAAATTAATAATTTTTTCTTTTTGATTTTCTCTTTTATCTTGAGTTAGCTGAAACAAAAAAATCTATAAGGTTAAGCGCTGTGGGTGGCTGAGCTGAGCACACGGTTAACGTCGCTCTCTGTAGTTACTACGATTATTACGATCACGGAATTGGCGATCCCGATCGCCACCGCGTCCACCACCACGGTGGTAGTCGCGGCCGCCGCGTTCACGATTTCTATTTGAAAAGTCCCGACTGCGATAGTTGTTGTTGTTGGGTGGTAGTGGGGGTGCACCATTGCCATTGCTGCTGCTTTTATGGACACCAGGGAGCTGCATACCGCCGCTGCCACCACCACCTCCCATTGCGAAGGGATGAAGCGCGGTATTGATACCCATGGGCATACCGGGTCGCTCTGCGACACCTCCCTTCCACATGGCAGCGGATTCGTCATAGGGTGAATGCTTTTCGTAGGACCCTGGTGGTGGAGGACGAGTCGGTTGCGGCGGAGGATAGTCTGGCAGCGGTGGCCCATCGTAGTAACGCACTGGTGGTGGAATTTGCTCGTACATGGGCGGCGGCATATTGGGTGGTGGTATGGGTGCAGGGACAGTAGGCGCTCCTGGCATCATATTCGAAAATGGTGGAACAAACGGCAATGGTGGCAATTGACCGTGCATGGTACGCATATAATCAGCCACGTATGCCTCTGCAGCGGCTGCTGATGTCATGTACCTCTCCCATGGTGGTACGCGATCGGCACGGTTGTAAGGTGATGAGGAACGCTTGAAACCACCACCGCCTGATGGTGGAGGGCCGCCACCCATTTTCGGGTGATGACGAGGACCACTACTGATGTAGTGCCGTCTTCCGCGCATGGGACCGCCACCGTGACCACCACCGTTGTGTCCACGGCCGCCACTACCACCGCCACGCATTGAAGAGAGACTACGCGGTGGTATCTTATACTGCATGCGGATACCTTTTTCTCGCATCATTTTAGCAGTCTCCTTGGATTTACGCAGAATCGGCGTCATTTCGATGTTTTCGTCTTCGGGAAATAGGCGACACAACTCGCCTCCGACTTTTGGCTCGATTTCCTGCCCATCCCGACCAATTTTCACCGGCTTCCCATCGTTCCAGTTGTTGTACAGATGTGCTGTACACGTGAATGACAATTCCTTGCGGCATATCCAATCGAGTTCGAAGACACCGCCTAAAGCTTTGGCCGATATACTCGGTGGTAGGACCCAGGCCACCTGAGGGATGTCACGACGGGATTGGCCACTCATGCGTGCAAAACCGGCGAATTTTCCTGTGGAAAAGAGTGAAAAATTATGCAAAAAATTGAAATCGTTCTGATAGAATTTACATGCAAAGAGGGAACGTTATTCGAGTGACTAATGCGGGAAATTGGAAAGGAATCATGTAAAATTTTAGTGTAGAAGTTCTGATCGTCGAGATTCATAAGAAGTGTACAGAATCAGGTAACAATTGGACCAGCTCACGTTACCAATGAATGAATAAATTGTACCTGAATTTCACTTAACAATCAGACCTCCTTTGTGGGTGTCATCGTAGAAAAATTCGGTACAGACAATCTACCGAGCTGATGGCGTTTACTCATGTAAAGCCGCTGGTTGGATTTTATCGCGTACCGCTCCCCTTTCTTGGGAGAATTCAAATTAAAAAGTGAGCTCAGTATTGTGAATTAGTTAAGCAGCACTTGCTGGCAAATTTTGTTATTCCAGCTAAATAACTTAGCAAAAGGTCGAATTGTTTATATAGGTAGAAACGAATGTATTTTTTTTTTATAATTTGCACGTGTAAAAGGGGTTAGGAATACCCTTATACTAATTTTTAAGGACACGGGCGTTTTTGAGGAAAGGGGAAGAGACAGAGAAAGACAGATTTGTGTAGTTGGTTTGAAACTCAGCTGGTATCAAGTTTCAGTGAACGCCAAGGGTGGCTGTCCAGATAACTGGGGAGCTTGTTTGTTTTTGCTTTTGTCGTTGCTCATGATTCACAGTATTTTTTTCCGTCCTCCTGATATCATCACGATCAAGTTGCATTTTAGCCATATGACTGGCCTACTGCCAGTGTTATGCCTTCGCAGTAGAATTGACATAAGCTTTCGCAATTGATCGACTTTTTATATATTTCATGCGAAATAAATAGATGATTATTGACATCAGGATTCGAACCGTGAACATGTAGCGTGCGTGACAAGCGATGATATTACCACTACACCACGGCTACCCCACGAAAAAGTAGCAGCACATTCTTGCTGTGTATGTTATATTTGTTACACTGCAGTTTATTTCTCTATTAAGATCAAAAACGCATCAGAATGGGACAAAAACTCAATGGGAAATGACCAAATAAATGTTGTCTGACATTCATGAAGATAGGACATTTAAGAAGAAATCAAAGCATTTCGCGCGTAAGAAAATTGTACTACTGAACACAAAGGCCGGATAAGCTTTAACAACATCGAAGAAAGTAGTCTATATGACAAAGTGTAAGAAAATTACCTTGATACTCTACCATCATGTAAATAAATTTGAACAATATTTCGGAATATTTTCCTGTCTGAACGTTTGTTCCACCACATTTTTTTGTATTCCGGTTTTGAGAATGACAGAGCTAGACTGCAATCGTGCCAAAACAGTCAAGTATTGATCCATTTATTTGTTTGTTCTATAACAGATTGTGACTCTTCATAGTCGACTCTGCCCAGTTTAAGATATAACTACTACCTGCGGAAACTACATTATTTGGCCCGCAACTTGGTCGAGTTAAATATCGCTTTAAGGTTCATGATTCTCTGATTTCAGATACAAACTCGATTACACTCTGTCTTTACATTTTGTTCTAAAGCATTTTTTTAACGCTACCATTCAATCGATCAGCAGAAAATAGTTTTTGATCAGCAAAATAGTTTTTTCATCCACAGAAAATAATTAAAAGCAAAACCAAGGGATAATGCAGCAGAATATACATTTTTTTATGAGCAGATCTAATTTTTGAGCTGAAAAGTAGAAAATTAGATGAAAAATTGTTTTTTTTTTCATATTTCATCAGAAAAATAAAGAAGCTACAACCAGATGTAAACCAAATATGTAATTGGAAAATAAAATGGCGAATAAAGCTTAATTAACGCAAAACAGTGCACATAAACTTCATTAATAGGAGATTAACTATAAATGTACGCGAATACAGCAAAATATCCTGAAATGACCCTGGATACCAAGTTAAGATGGAAAGAGCACGTAAAAAAGAAAAATAGGAGAGGATTCGTCACTATCGATCTACAATAAACTTTTACCAATTAAAGCCAATATGGATATATGGAATTCAGCTATGGAGCTGTACGTTCAAAGATTTCAAAACAAGGTGCTAAGGAACATCGTCAATGCACCATGGTACATAAGAAATGCTAACCTCCAGAGGGATTTAGTAGTGAAATGCGTCACAAATGAAATTAGGAATAATGCACGAAGGTACGAATGAAGGTTTCAACAACAAAAACACTGAGGCAACAGACCTTTTAGACAACGCAAACATAGTGCGTAGGCTTAAAAGGACAGTCATTTCAAGTGGTCTTAACATAGAAAAAAGATTTATATCTATCCGGGCACTCGGAGCGGATTTATCCCCCAACGTCTTGAGTGGATTAAACCCCACTTTTGTTCTGTGCACCTACTTATATACGTCTGTAGTTATTACCGTCTGTCGAGAGACGGCGATGGGGGGGAACTCTCGAAACGACAAAAGCCTTAACTGATTAGGTCAGAGAAAACTTTCTCATTATTCCAGGTAAATAGATCGCAATATCATCGAAGACCACATAACATGGATTGTGCTCGATCCGAGCCCAACCAACGGCCTTCTTCAAAAAAAAAGAAGCTTTTTCTTGAATTAACTGTTTCTTTCTGCTGATCAAAAGTTCATTTTTGCTTATCATCTACTTTCTCTGCTGATTTTATTTTTTATTTTCTGCAGATCACAAAATTATTTTCTGCTGGGCGAAAAATTACTTTTGCTGATCGGAAAAGGTTTTTTTTTTTTTGCGGATGAATTATTTTTCTGTTGGTTAATTATTTTGTTTGCTAGCATATTTTCCTGATGTTTTAATTAATTAGCTAATCACTAATAATACAGGGTTATACATTTTTTGCTTTAGGATTTTAATGTAAAATAAAATAAAAAGTATTAAAGATTTCAATGAAATTTGTTTACTGTTTTAAATTTTGGCCTATGCCATTATGTATGGAATACAGCATTGGTTTTTCGAATGCTTTTCGGCACATTTCTGGGTGTATTGCGTTTTTTTAGTGTTCCAAAGTTTGGGGATTGGTGTTGCAAAATCTCGAAACGGAACTTTTCGTGCAAAATAGTGCCAAATTTGCGTATTGTGTGGCACGTAGCCCGATCCTGCTCGAACCACATATCGGTCACATCAATTTCAGGCCAAAAAAAAATTGATTATCATTTGATTATAGCGCAGAGAATTCACCATAACAGTGGAGATATCGTTGTTTTTAAAAAAAAATACGCCCCGATTGTCACCCATGGCGAATGCAATAGCCTCTCAACGATAACATTTGGGTTCTCAGAACCCCAAATACAATTTTGTTTGTTTACATAGCCGCCGAGTGAAAAATTGCCCTCATCGCTGAAAATTTTGTTCGAAAAATCAGCGGCAACTTATAGATAAACATATTGTAGCATAATAATAACTACGCTCCTACGACTATGCAACCCATTTCGAAGTGTCTTTTCATTCTGGCAGAATTTTGGTCCGAAGTGTCCTTTCATTCGAGGTTCGTGTCTGCGGTTTCCACAGTTCATGTCTACGAAAGAGACGGACAATATCACGGATGAGAGGGAATTATAACTGCAAGAATGATTGTCATCTTGGAATTATTACATCAGAATTTTTCTTGTTCCAGTGGTTCAAGAATTTGCTAGAAGTTTCTGGCTATCAGAAACTTCTGCTATATAAGGACAGATGGCGATCGAGAGGGGGCAGTAGTTTTAAAACCGTGGCGAAGAGATTAGAAAAGTGATAATAGGCGAAGTTGTAATTTTGTGATAAATTGAAAGTTGAGAGTTAACAAGAAGAAGTAATTAGTTTGGATTTGTGAATTAAGTAATTGAAAGGAGATAAAGTGATTTGAGAGGAAAGAGACATTGTAAGAAAAGAATTGCGAAGAATAGTATAGTGTGAACCTGAATTGTTCTATAGACTAGAAAATAAATAAATAAATTTCACAGAATATCGTTTTATCTACTCGAGCCGTAGCTCGCATATTACAATATATTACAAAATTGTTATTTTTGTAATAAGATGCGACAATTTGTATGCGTTGAGCGGTGGTTAAACGATCAATATTGTAAAATAACAAGGCAAGATCTAACTACCTGTCACTATGAATGACAGATGGATTTGACAGATATCATATGGCAGGGATGTGAAATCCCAACCTCGAAATGAGTAACCTTATTTAGCGAGCAAGGTCACGATCAACAGCTAGTTGATTGTAATAATCGGTACGTTCCCAAAACTCTGCATGTAGAAATCCAATTTTTAGTACCAGGACGACAGGGCTAACAAAATTGTCCGCTACCAGCGCTACAGAAGAAATGTGGAGGGGATGTAGTGAGAGTAGTAAGTCGCTAAAAAACGCTAAATGTAAAAAAAACCCATAGTCTGTCAAAACAAGAGGTTAAATGTCAGCTATCAGCTGTTTTTCGTTCGTTCCATGTTTCTGCTACTAGCGGTTAGTAGCGTGGCCAAAAACGTAGGATGTCACCAATAACACATTTTCGGTCAAAATGATTGGTATGATAGTTTTCTTCTTCTTAGAGATAATTAGTGATGAAGACGTACAATTTCTCGAGTTTTACTAATCATGTAGATATGCTCAATCATGTCAATAATACACTACATCCAAAGAAAATCGACTGATAGTGTATAATGGTTCAGTGGAGTTGCTCACATTATTCTAAGCTCTTTGTGTAAGCGAAAAGAAATCCAATTAAGAAACATTGCAGTTGCTTCACATGAAACCTAATCTTCTTAACCCATAAAAACAAAAATGAAAATCGATAATACTTACCGCTCTCATTCACAGAGAATATCAACAAAACATTACGCGACTCCTTGAATGCCTGATTCAAATTCGCCTCATTCTGTGGTAATGTAGACCATACATTCTTGCTCTTGGACAGCGCAACGTTGTCAGCGTTATTCGATTTGATAAGAAAGAATCTTGTATCCCTGAAGAGATAGTTCAGTTTCGTCATGTAGTCATACGACTTAGAAGAGGGCTTGGCCGGTTTACTATCGGCAGTGCTGCTGCTACTGGTATTGTTGTTTGCGTTGCTACTACTACGCTTTACACGTCCACCATCGCTGCTGCCTGACCTACTTCGGCTATGACTCTTACTCTTGCTGCGACTCCTACTCCGGCTCGGACTCTTACTCTTACTAGCTTTGCGTCCATTTCTCTTGTCCAATTTATCTTTGTGATCACTGTCACTGTCACTGCTAGCAGGTTCAATTTTTGGTTTTTTCATAATGATGCTAGTTTTCTTGTCATCAGCTGCAGCACTCTTCTCCAAAGTGGATTCTTTGGTTTTGTTGGCGTTGTCATTTTGTTTTAGTTTTTTAGCCTTCTGATTGCTATTAGAGGTGGACGATGACTTGCCCTTAGAACGTTCACGTTTTTGGCGTGCACCCGCTTTGCCAGCTCTTGCTTTACTGCCACCACCTCCTCCACCACCAGTACCACGCCTGCTTTTGGGCCCACCTACCGAAGATTCTGCGGTACTAACTGAACTAATGCTCGGCTGGGATGCTGAACTACTGGAGCTGGCTGCGGATGCTTCACTGCGAGTGTCGAATGAATCCTCAAAGTCTTGAAGTTCCTCGGCTATGTCAGCTTCATTTTCATCGAGGCCGAGGTTGACGGCATCGAGATCGGCCATTTTTGTCGGTCGGTGTTTTTTTTTTTTTCTATATACCCTGTGGCAAATGATGGGGGATGAGTTTTAAAACTTGAATTTACAGCGGGTGTAGAGGACTTTGTGCATACCTTTAAGTGTCTGATAGGTTCTTCATTAACTAACAATGAAAGAGAGATCTTTTTTTCAGATTTTTAAGGACAATTTACACGTTTTTGGTTGAAGAAGAAAACCGCACACACAACGAAAGATTTTTTACCTGTGAAGTTTGTAGAGGAGCTGCTGTCAGGAATGGAACAGTAGTGTTTTTAAACAGGGGTGCCATCCTACCGGAGTTAGTGGAATGAAATGAAATTTAATAATATAAATATAAAGTGACAATTTGGGGGGGCAAGTGGACGCAGTCAGAGAAGAATTTGTCATTAAATATTGTATTTACCATTCCGCATTGGTATTTTTGCGTAAGTTGTAACACCGGCTTAACAACAGTAAGGATTTCCACACTAATATTCTCGCATCAGTTATCACTACCGGTTCGACAACTGATGCAAGAATATCAATGTGGAATGACCCATTAATTGTCGTGAACAGAAAAGAAATCTTGTTGATCATAAAAATTAAAACTATTATAATGAATTAATATTTGTATATTTCACTAAGAATAATTACACAAATTGCATTTAAATATATTTCAATAGTATTTACAAACACAATTTAAAGCGAAGAAATACAGATAATGAGATGAAACGTTTAATTTGTTGATGAACTACTTCGTCACCAAAATTGAAAGCAGCCCAAATGAGTCAACATCGACGGCAACACTCATAATTTTGTTTGCAGATTGGAAAATGAGTGCCTTAAACATTTTGATAGTCAACATCAACCATTTTGTTCAGCACTTTATGTTATTTTATTTTGATGAAAATGTTAATAAAAAAATTAAATCAAAGTTCTCAAAGCCGATTTTCTCCTTAAATTAAATAATTTTAAAATCCGTCAAACATTTCTCAAAAGTCGTTGTGTCAAAACTAATATACCCTGTACACACAATACCGTTCTACAGAAGACATTTAAACTACTCATATATGTAGTTCCATCAATAAATTTCTATTTTTATACAATCTTCTGTTGTGGTCTTAATTATTAAAAAACTTAAATTTTTACTTAACAGCTATCAAAATCCGACAAGTCAGACTTTTCATTCGATTTTCTAACGGACAATCAAATTTTACTTTTACACCATACGATTTCTTCTTCGCCAAGTTGCGTGAAAAATTATGTGCATGGTTGTATAGTGTTACTTTTATATAGTGTTACTTTTATGGAATTTATATATGTTTATAAATGTTTCCAGTTATACCATGTTTCTGCTCAATTCTAGAAGGATATTGGAGAAACGTCAAAGTTGTTTTTCCAACAAAAGCAATTGCCACATAAAAACAAAAGTATTTAACAACAAAATCTTTGCAAAAATGTTTTAGCTGTTTTGACATTGTTTATAAATCTTATTTTTGTGTTCTTGGGTGAGTTTCGGAATCAAAAAATTCTTCTGAGAAAGTTCGAATGAAAATTCTAAACTACCAATGGAACGAAGAAAATGGATCTAACTAGATTCTATTCTTTTACACATTATATAATATACATAACTAATGTCCCCGTAAATTGAAATGATTCTAGTTCGAATCTTCGTCTGCACTTTTTATGTGCCCCAATCTTGTAGTGGCCATTTGCAATTTGAAGTTAACTCAACCCAGCTGGTTGTGTTGAGTTGAATTGCAACCTAACTCAAGTTCAACTCGCCATAGAAACATGGTAATAGTATCATTTGTTGAAATCTCCAGAATCAACTGGGAGAGCATAGTTAAGAAAATGTTGGCCATTAATAAAAATTCCTTTTGATATCCTGTCCAATGGGATATATTAGTTTTTATATAAAGTTTTGTAACATAGAGAAATAATAATTGTAGTCTTCCTAAAGAATATGTATTTGCAAAAATCATTGAAAGTAATGTCAATATGTCGCAATAAAAAGCCCAAAAAAAGTTGCAACAGTTTCTGATAAATTCTCTTAAAATCGCATATATCGTCTGAGTAGAATTATTGCATTTAATTTACGATGTTCACGGACTGAAACTTTTCTTAATGCCTAGATGATTCACTACTTGGTTAATTACTTCACAGAATTAAATGAGATGACAGAGAAACCGCGATACCATGATTCAAGGAGACGCAACAATATTAGTTAGTTACGCTGTAACATATTGCTAAAAAGGAGACAATTTCCAAGAATCAAAAAATAACACACAATTAATACTTCTATTACATTTTGTCAATGAGGTTTGATATTGCACTTATACATACATAAATAATAAATTAATTCATTGCTACTAGCAGTAAATCACCAAAGCTTAAACAAATACGCTGCACACCTCTATATTTCAAAGCGCGAGACTCGCAACAAATTTTGCGGAGACATATTGAAACATTTGCATCACATTCGACAGGGAAAGAATGTCAATGTAAATTCAAAATAGAATAGAAAAGCTCTTTCGAATGGTTTTCACATTCGAAACAGGAAACAGACAGAATTGAGAGAACCACTTTTCTTGTTTCTCTGTAATCATAAAAAACCCCAGGATTTGACAAAATCTTAAGATCAGGAATTTTTACGAAACCGTTCAAAACTGTAGATGAAATAAATATATTGTGACACTAACAGCTCATACAGGGCCTGGCCTGCCGACACACGAATGATAGGGACCTACAGTTTTATGCCGTTTCCAAAGACAAATTTTTCGATTGAGAAGTTTCTTACGCCTCAGATGTTTATCAGACGTTCGCGACAGATGACCGTGATAAACCTTTTTGGTTTTTCCCAGGACCTTCAATCTCTCGTTCAGTGATTACGCACTTAACCACTGTGCCATGGCGTTCCTTGAACAATAAATTAAAAAAAACTCGCCTTCTTAAACATCAATGCTGAATGCACTCCTTGGAATAAAATTCTATTTGAAAATCGATAGACTCTAATTGGAATTTGGCAGCACTGGTATTCCTGAATTTTAATTCTCAACACAAAAATGTATTCGCGCAGCACAAAACAAAATAAAACGTTCAAAATCTTTCATTTTGAGTATAAACTTCGATATTGCCCTGTTCCAACTCGAATATTAGCTTAAAATGTTTAGAATTTAATGTGTCAGCATGCCTACGTGTGGCTTGTGCAAAAGAAAAGATGATGAACCCGAAGAATACGGGGAATTCATGAAAAAGTCTGGCATCTGCATCCACTACTATTGTTTGGTGAGTAGAATCAAATTTGTTTTTTGAATGAAATTGTTACGATTAGTAATTTACAGCTGTTGGCTACAAATCTCCCACAACTTGGGGTCGATCATTCTGGAATTCTGGGATTCCTAGTGCGAGATATACGCAAGGAAATCAAGAACTGTTCCGAAAGGGTAAGAGTCGTTTTGCGTGTGTACCCACACATTTCAGATCCCCCGCTAACTCGTTTTAACTCCTCCGCAGAGCTGCCGTTATTGTAATAAGTCTAATGCGACTATTGCGTGTTATACATGCAAGAAGTACTTCCATCAAATCTGTGGCAACGAGAATGGATGTGTTTCTGAATTTATCAATGAGTTCCACTCGTACTGCCATGAGCATGTTCCATTCAAAGATAACCCAATGCTACCGGGAATGGCTCCAGATTGCTGGATTTGCAATGAGCCTATAGGTCCATTCAATCCGATAAGGACTCTGCGTGCTTACTGCTGCCAGAATGGCTATGTACACCGCAGATGCATGCGAAAGTACGCTCTATCGGCTGGCTACTACCTGCGCTGCTTGTGGTGTGGTAAGAAGGACTTTCGTGATGATATTCGCCGACACGGGGTATTTGTTCCAGATCGCGAAGCACGCTGGGACAACAATGAAACTGTAAGGTATGCAGATCTGCATTGCGGCTATTCGCGATGCGATGCTAAAATTTGTCTCTGTCCCCAAGGACGAGAGTTCTTTCGCAACAAGTGGAAGCTAAAAATCTGCAATGGATGCGGTGCATCAGGAGTTCATGATAAATGTGGTGGCGACAAACTCTTCCGCGGACAATATACGTGCAGTTTCTGTGCCGATGTTCTGAACAAAACGGCTAAAGCAGAGGAGTCGCGAAAGAATAACAACAATGCGTTCAATTATACGCTTTATATGTCGAAAACATTTGAGGATTTTGAACCTTTGCCGGAGCAACAAGCCGCAGTGGTGATTCCTCCCCTCCTACCACATATAATAGACAACGAGAAGGTCGTTAACACTGAACCTTTGCTGGAGAAACAAGCCACAATGGTCTTTCCCTCACCTCTACCATATGTATTAGATGAAGAGGACAGTGAAACTGCTAGTAAACGAACGTTACAGCTGCACCAAGAAATAGTATTGCGACAAATGTATTTGATTGGCAAGAATTACGACATAACAGGAACTGCCACGGTGAAGGTGGACAAATCACAGGCAGAGGCCAAAGAACTTGCATGTCAATCAACTGATGTAGTGGACTTTCTGAACGCAGACAAAATTATTCAGGATATATTCGCTGACATATTGCTCGAGAGTCGAGAACTATCGACCGATATGGTCGATGAGGTTTTGGTGAGAATAAGGCAGTATTTGCAGTTTTTTGATGGAGTCATGGACTGTTAATTTGGCAACGTTTGGATCAGTCCATTAGCTCTATTCTATTGTACAAATTGTTTACAGGTTTTTGTAATATATTTCGGGGGCACAATGTCGTCTATTTTCAACGGCTTAATCCCAATTATTGCTTGAATTGTATAATTTATTAAGCATTGTGCTTATAATCATAATCACCCCGATTCCCATTGGCATTTTTAGACAATTGAAGCGGTCATTGTTAAAAGGGCATATGTGCCAATTTGGTCGATGCCAGTCTCAGTCCATAATTTTGTTGTAACCATACATGTATCACAATGCGCCTATTATTGGTCTAAGTGTGTTGGCTTTTAGCTGACAGCCACCTCAACCTAATCTAACCTATAAGACCCTAAAGAAGATGTAATCGCTATAACTCCTGAACGAGAAGAGTCTGCCTTTTTATTACAGTTTTGAAATCAGCAAAATAAAACACGTCGAATGGCATAAAAAAAAGTCTCTAAGAATATTTAGGCTCCTCAAAAAAGTGATTAGTCCTTTAGAACTAAGACATCCAATGAACAACGTACACTTGCGGTCATAAAAACCGCACCATATCAAAACTATTGAAAAATTCTTAATAACTACGATTATCCTTTTTATGATGGAATTAAGTTTTTGTTAAGTACAATAATACAACTGCGGATGTTTATAAATCGGCGCATTCCAAGTACTCTGCTAGAATGTAGCAGAACGACTTTTTGTACCAGGATGACAGGGCCGTCAAAACGTTCTGCTACTAGCGCTAGCGGGGAAATGTGGAGGGGATATAGCAAAGCAATTCTTAGCTAGATAAGAACAAGAGTAAAACGTCATTTGTCAATACAATGCATTAGCGATGGGGTCTTCGAATGAAAGTCGAAAACAGTCGATATTTAAAAAAAAAAAACAAAAACTATTGTTTACTATCGACAATTATGAATATATCCAGTAAATGCTCGAAATTATTAGTCTCTCAATTAAAATCTTTTAGGATTAGTCTATCACTTACTAATCTTTCTAGTACAGATCAATGAAATTTGATTCAATTACATTTTAGACTGCCCTTTGATATTTGAATGTCTTCCAAGTAGATGTTCTGAATTGTTGGTAATTATAGTCAATGACAATGTATCAATTCAGTTAGTTAGGAAGAAAGCGTTATTTCGCTTCGGGATTTTATTCTAAAACTAGTTTTTGATTTTAATTATTTTTACACATTAAGGGAAACGATTCCTAGTCAATTTGGAGTTCAGTAGATTAGGTCTTGACAAAATGTTAGCATCTAATTAAAATTTGACTAACTTTTCACATTTTATTTAGTGGGCGTCGTGGATAGTGTGTCGGATCACTACGCAAGAGGTTCCAAGTTCGAATTCCAGAAAACACCAAAAAGTTTTTTCACGATCCCACCTCTCGCGAACATCTGACAAACATCCGAGAGTATTGTTGTCACGAGAAAGCTTCTCAAAACAAATTACCGTTCGGATACGGCACTAAACTGTAGGTCCCTTCCATTCGTGTGAAAAATATAACGCACACAACACGAGTGGTTGCGAGAAGCTTAGGCCCTGGCACTTAAAGAGCTGTTGCGCTAAATATTTATTTTTTAACATTTCACACAGCCTAAGACTGTTGTATGTTAGATTTCATTAATAGGTTCAATTAAAACAGTCGAATAGTATCGGGAATTATCGAAAGTGATGACTACCGATAGTTACCCACCTCTAGTAAATATAGTGAGTTTCTAGATATCAGCTGTTGTGCAATACATTTTCTTATTTTTTGAGAATTTATTAGAACTGTTATTGGTTAACAAAATCAAATGATATATTTTATATATGTATAGTTAGATATGTCAATTTTAGCACAAAATCATCATTGCTCCTCCTTAGTTCAATTGGGTTAAGATCGAGCGAATTCGCTGGAAACTCCGAGTTCATCGAATGTTGTATTGAACTGAAAATGATTGAAGGACTGTGGTTACTTCTCTATTTATTATTTATAAAGTAGACTTCTAGAAGTTCATTTATATCATTTAACTTACCGATTTGGCTCGGTGACAAGGTGCAGAATCGTCTTGAAAAATGAACTTATCAGTATACGAATGATGCTGTTCAATGGCTGGTACCAAAAACTCCCTTATTACTTGTGCATACCTTTGAGCTTTCATAGTTCCATTAACAGAGTGCAAAGGGCCCGGAACGTAAAAAGAAAAACATCCCCAATGCATTTGGCTTTGTGGAAACTTCACTGTCTTAACTATGCACTCGTCCTTAAACCTTTCACCTGCTGACCGTCGTTCGTATGGCTAATTGTCGGCACACAACAAATTAAATTTACTTTCGTCGGACCATATCACACATCGCCAATCATCTTGCGTTCAATCTTAATACTTTTTCGCCAACGGAGATGCTTTTTCGCTGGTCATGTTCTACATAAACCTATCTCCCGTAGCCTTCTGTGTATCGTTTCGGCGCTTAGGTCAACTTGATGAAATTCATGCAGTTCTGCTGTTATACGGACAACAATTTTAATCTTTCGTGCTAATTCTTTGTAATACATTAACCGTCTTCTGGGTTGTATTGCGTTTTCGCCCTGAGTCTTTTTTCCTATCCAGTGAATCCAATTTTCTTCTCTCTTCATCAGTCGCACGATGGTTAAATGAGAGCATACTATTTTAACCACAATCTGACGAAAGAATAGCCCTTCCTCAACCAAAGTATTAGCGTTTTCGTCTCGAGTCAGTTGCTGATATTTACCGGACATTTCACTTTTATTTACTTATCACAGTCACAACTCAATTCAAACTGATTTTTAGATTTTTTTTTTTTGTACTGAATACGAAGCCAAATGCCGCTGAGGGAAATACCGTCCATAACTATTGGAAAAACCATTGCATGCTGATGTAATTACTCATATTCTGAGAACTCATTATGTGGTGCCGTTTTTATGACCGCAGGTGTATATTGTACGAGCTTTCATTACTGGAACAGGCTTTTGTAACCTTACTTTTGAGGGTATTCCCATAGTCGCTCATGATGACGGACTAATTGAAATGTAATTTGTACCAGTCACCTCATTTTTGGGTGCCACGACTAAGAGAATAAGGGTGAATGTATTTTTCTCCTACAAGATGATGAACAATATGCAAATATTTATATAAAATATACATAATGTGCACTTTCTTCTCGTAACACTGATATTGTAAGATATATTCCCTTTTAGCAATGACCGGTTCCATTGTGATTTTAGGCGTCGCTGTTTGTTGTCTACATTGACTATACTCGTTCGACTAATAAAACGACAATTGTCGAAAATCGAAGTACAACAACGGGAATCGGGGTGAATTTGAACTCCTTAATTGGTTGACAATTTCTTATAATTATAATTTGTTTAATTCAAAGTCTAAACTAAGATAAATAACCAAAAAACTTTATAAAAGGAATAATTTTTAATAAATGTATTACGTGAACGGCCCTTTCGAGGGAATGGATATTGCTTGCGTTCTTAATATTACAAGGTATTAAATTAAATGTTTTTTTTTTGTATAGAAGGGAAGTCTAACTACTAAACAACGCTTACGAGACCTTGTCTGCTGTGCTTTGTGAACACCTGAAACCTATCGTTAATAAGTTGATTGCTTCTTATTAGTCTTAGGCCAGGAAAGTCTACCATCTTGAAGATCCAAGAATTTCGGATCGATACCCACCATCTCTATCGATTTTAAAGTCGCCTATAATAGCGTATATGGAGGCGAGCTGTGTAAAGTCATGTCTGGATATTTTAAGCATCCCTGCCAAGCTTGTCGGTCTGTGTAAGATATTTGATGACGATGGGAGATGCGCACTGCTTCGGCTTTATACGTAACTGGAAATCTAACACCAGAGGTATGTTCAAAAATCTGTTTATCTGCTCGCATATGCGTAGGGACTAACAAAAGTTCGCTTAGTTGCTTGACAAATAAAACACAAAAATAATTTTAACTTTGGCCTTTACTGGAGGATTTTCACCTTCTGTGCTCCATACCATGGACTGCTGTTTCTTACTTGTAAAAAGAAGATTCATCACCTGTAACGATCTTATTGAAGCAGCTTGACTCTCCATTTTCAAACTTATCCAGAAAATATTGAGTAAAACGAACACGAGCCTCTTTTTGCTCTCCATTCAAAATTTTTGGAACCCATCGAGCTGACTTCTTCGAATATTTCAGGTGATAATTTAAAATTCGTGACACAACCATGGCATTCAAGCCCAGTTCATCCGCTATCATCTCTTGTGTCATCCTTGCATCTTCGTCAATTTTAGCCTTCACGAGATTCATCCTCCACAGAAAAATGTCCAGTCTGGAATCTTCGAAACCATTTTGAAATAGTAACAAGAGATGGTGCATTTATTCCTTATGCATTTTGGCAGTCGTGCAGAATTTTGACTGGCGTGAGTTGCCGTCGAAATCCGAAGAGAATGACAAAAAGAATTTCTTCCTGTGTTGGCGGTGGAACTTTAACCGAGCTTACGTCACTAATTTTTCTCTTTCTCGTCTCCATTTTTACCTATTGTTCTGAAATTTTGAAATAAATATTGTTAGATTATAATCTACAGAAATGCATCTTTTATTTTTCAAAAACTACTAAATTGACACCAACTAAGCGAACTTTTGTTAGTTCCTACGTACCGTCGAACGCGCCTCGATGTCAGTGAGGCGATTATGAGTATTGAAATTGAAACAAAAGCAGCAAAGATGAATTTGGTTGTGAACGAAGACAAAACGAAGTAAATGCTGTCAAAAAGAAAGGACACACGAAGTGGAAAAAAGCCACCATAATTAAAACTTCGATGTGGTTAAAGATTTTGTCTTCTTATGCCTCGAAGAATTACTCTTGCCAACCGCTGTTTTTTGGGCTAACAAGTCAGTTGAGATGTAAAGTCTTTTCTAGAATGACTAAGGAGTCTATATATATGCATGAACGTTAACAAAAGCAAATGAAAGCACTCTTGATTGTTTCGATAGGAGTACCTTAGGATACGTCTCAATCCACAAAAAAAAAAAACCGTTCGGGTTCTTGGTAAATCGAATGTATATTGAAATGAGTTTCACTCTGTTTACATCTGGCCAATTCAATCCCTCAAGAGCGAGCTGCGAATGCTAGGAAACCGGCTCCTACCCCAGAGAGCGAAGCAGGAACCTTCTGTTTTGGCAGGTGTTTCGATTTCAGCAACATTCGTCCCCATAGTAAGCCTAGGGCAACTTTACAACATTCAACATCAAGGTTTATGCCGAATCTGATTTATTGTACGTAGTCGTAATATCTCCGATCCCCACATCATCTGCCCGACCGCTTCATTACTTTTTATGCGTACTTTCGAAGTCAACATACCACTGGATCTGTGATTGTGTCAATGAAGATTTTTGATATTTCAGTACACTTCTGAAATCTTCCATCGTGATATGTTCTGCATCGATATTCTGTGTAAAAGCTTGCATTGCAGCTTCATTGCATAAATTGCAGATATCCGCTCCGGAGTAATTATTTGTAGCATTGGCAATTAAAGACGCATCCACATCCCTGGCAAATGGCATTTTTCTAGCATGAATCTTAAGGATCTGCAACCGTGAGTCATAGTCTGGCGCTGGAACATGAATAAGTTTATCGAAGCGTCCCGGTCGCATTAGAGCATCGTCAATCATTTCGGGGCGGTTTGTCGCGGCAACAACTAGAATGTTATTACCACCGGGAGTAGACGAATATAGCTTCACTCCAATGCCATCCATTTCAGTGAGAAGCGTCGATAGAATGCGAGTTTGTATGTTACTCTTAGCGTCTGCTGTTCGTTTGCCAACTAGAGAATCTAAAAAAGACAATCAAACATCCGAACGGAAATCTTCGTAAAATTCCTTACCAATCTCATCGAGAAAAACCAAACACGGAGAGTTCTTCCTGGCAGTGTCGAAGATTTTCGAAATATATTTCTCCGAATTTCCCACATACGGAGAGTACACTTCTGCGGCTGAGGTAGGGATAAATGTCATGTTGGCTTCGGTCGCCAGGCACTTGGCGATAGTGGTCTTTGCACACCCTGGTGGACCATACAAGAGGACACCTTTTGGTAAGCACAATCCAAATCTCTCAAAGGCTGCCTTCTGTCTCAGACCAGCTAACACAGAGACCTCCAGCGTTTTCTTCAACTGAGCCATTCCACCAACTGAATCGAATTTTTCATCAGTTTTGTAGACTTGAACGTCTATTCCACGAAATGATGCAGGTTTCATCTGCAAATCGAAGAGATCAGACGAACTCTAAGAGGTGTGAATCGACTGCACTCACCGTCTTCAATTTTTTCACTAAAGTTATGATGAATTGCCGCGCAGTTTCCTCTTTCCGTAACAACTCCTGCTCAACTGAATGAACCAGAAGTGCTAAATCTGCAGCAACGAAACCTTGTGTGTGCTTAGCAACCATATGCTCCAAGTCATCAGTCAGTTCAATGTCCTTCCCGAAGAAGGTTTCTTTGAGCATCCAGCGGAAGATAGTTCCTCTTTGTTCTTCACTGAGTGCTGGGATATTTATTTCCACTCCAAAGCGACCAGGACGCCTCAAAGATAAATTGATTGCCTCCAAGTTAGAGGTTGTAGCGAGAACAATGATTTTTGAGGATTTACTTGAATAGTACAAATAGTCAAGCAGTGCAATCAATTGTCCAGCAATTCGAGTTGAATTCCCATTGTCACTAGAGAAGTTCCTGCCTCCCGGACAGATCAAATCAATGTCTTCGATGACAATGACCATAGGTTCTGCAAAGAGAGGTGTTCTTAATTCATATATGGAGTGGATTGACCAGTTCTTACCTATTGGTAAAAAGCATTGAACAAACTGTCTCACAGAGTTGAATATCCTTCTCAACTCAGCCTCCGTTTCGCCGGGATACTGTCCAAGAATATTCGACGAACGGATTACGTAGGAATTGCAATTATTTTCGATAATAAAATTCATGCACAGCGATGTTTTTCCGCTACCTGATGGACCAATGATAAGAGCATTCAACGAAGGCTTCATCTTCCAGAGCAGATTCGTGTAAACCGATGCACTTTGCATCAATTGTTGGATTTCATTTCGAGGCTTTTCCATTCCATTCAACTTACTGAGAGAGTAACTCTCTCCGGAAGCCTGTAGTCGGACATTAGAAACCTCAATCTTCGTCTCGTTTGTAATCGTAAATACATTTAACTCCCAAGTTTCCACGTGGATTTCGGCGATTCCCAGGTTTCGTAGTTCTTCCAAGTCTATAAAGCTGTCATTTACAAAGCTGTACGGTTGCAACAATTCTTTTGCTATTGAAGCTAGGATGTCTCTGCTGGGATCTTCTTTGATTTCGAAGAGTTTCTCGGTAATTTTAAACGAAAGATTGACGCTTGAAGCCGGTAGAACATTGGAGTGTAGAATTTCTAATGATGTGAGACTGCTGTAGCTGGAATTTTTTAAGCACCCCACCTTGACGGTATCATCTAACCAGCAGAAGCCGGCCCCCTGCTGGTTAACCATTGGAAAAATATTGCAAATATACTCAGATCCTGTTGATACTCTGCACTTGGCCAATGCGCCCGGTACAACATCCACTGGGAACAGCTCCTGCGGAATTATGCATTTTTGGTAGACAAACGGCTGTATATTGGACAGAGGGAGAATTTGTATATTAATTTCTAATAATGGGCATTTTTTCATGTTAATTAATTTAAATAGGTAAAATGAAATAATTTAGAAAAATTTTGAAAAATGTATTTTTTTGCCTGTGAAATTTTGAATGAAACGTCATACTGATTACGACGTTCAGGTATTTAGATTAGGGTTGCTTTGTAATGTGATCTAGTACAACTACGTTAAGGGTTGAGAAGAATAATTGTGTACGTTGCAGTTGATGTGTCCTAAAATGTCAAAATTCGAGTGCCTTGTTGATAGACATTGATTTCAGTGAAATAGATAATAATATATGCATTATATTATTTTATTTCAAAAGAAAATTTCAGTTAACCACTCATTTCAACACAGAAAACAATTCAACGTCAAATTTGTTGATGACCAACCTTATCCGCAAAACAGAAACTAAATCAACTCAGTCAATATCAACAGCAATTGTCATAATTCCATTCGCACATTGGCAAATAAGTGCTATCTACATTTTAACAGTCACATTAACATTTCTGTTGAACACTTAAACCAACTCGTCCAATATCAAAGCCCCAGATGCGAATCTGTTTGCACAGTGATAAATGAGTGCATTCAACAAGTTTAATTTCTTCTGCAAATATTTTTCTTGTCTGTAATTTCCTTTTATCTTCATTTAATTGGTAGTTGTCGGTTCAAGAAATTGTTTCTTTTTTTATAAAATCTGATAATAAAAATATGAGGTATATTCTATACATATCTGGTATTCGCATAGAAGTAGAATAACTCTACGTAACCTTGGGAGCTGAATGTAGAAATATGATAGCAACAATTAGTTGGTTCCTTTTTCTATGACTTACCATTCTACGTGAATCATAAAGTTAGTAGTAAAATGCAACACTCTTTTTTAAATTAAAGTTTCTTCAAAAATAAATTTTTGTTTGGTTCAGAAAATCACGCAAACGTGATTTTTTCGTTTTTGTTCATCGTGAGTTTTGATTGCCAAATGACTCATTTGCACGATTACGGAATTATTCAGTGTAGACTAAAATTCCTGAACATTATAAATTTCACAGTTTCAGAATCCTACTTCGGGATCAAGAAGTGAACATCAAAGCTTTCCCATAACCGCAGAAGCTCAATTTCAATTAACTAAAGTTTCGCCAAACACTAAAATTGAGAGATAAATCCTCTCCCATTAAATTTTTGGTGCACAGGGCCACGGCACTACAAGTTGACTATCTCATTATACCTACTCCGGTGGAGGTGTTTTAAATAAATAAAATAAATCTTGGAATGAATTTAATTGAAATCTACTACATTCTAGTTTCACCTAGTGTGCTTGGCAGCACCGCTAATAAGCCTTAACTCAGCTGACATTTGTTAATGCGGCGCGAATTCTAATTCGAATATGGAATAAACAGCAAAATTCAATGCAAATAAATTCGCAAAAAATACTACTTCACAACCATGGCAATGCCAAATAATGGATTTGACGAATGGGTAAGTTGCTAATACAAACGTAGGGTTTGAAATTATACTCAATTCGTCCCCAGGGAGGCTACATGGGAGCGAAGATTACCAAGCTAGAGGAACAATTTGCCAATGCTAGTGATCCATTTCGTCAGACAAACCTCTTTGCTGGTATCTCGATCTACGTTAATGGTCTTACCAATCCATCCTCAGATGAGTTGAAGAGGATAATGATGGTACATGGAGGTACTTACCACATCTATGAACGATCTCACACGACCTACATCATTGCATCGAATCTGCCTGATGTGAAAGTGCGCAACATGGACACTTCCAAGATTATCAGTCCACAATGGGTTGTGGACTGTGTGAAAGCACAGAAAATCCTTGATTACACTAAGTATTTACTGTACACTAATCAGCGGCAATCACAGCCTAGAATTTCATTCACGGTTCCAAAGAAGAAAGAAGAGAAGAATGTGGACACCGGAGCAATGGACGTTGATGAAACGGAAGAAGTCGCTGGTATTCTTAAGGATTTGGAGGAATTGAATGCAAAAATGAAGCAACCTGAGTCTAATGCGAAGTTGGAGACGCCCAGTGTCTCATCGCGCATAGCACGGACAGCTGTGGATCCGAAATTTCTTTCTGAGTTCTATAACAACTCTCGTTTGCATCACATAGCCACTCTAGGGGCGGGTTTTAAGCAATACGTATCTGAGCTGCGTGAGCTGAGCTCGGGTTCCTTCCCAGAACGACAAACTCTGCGAGAACATCTGCCAAAAGTGGAGGATTTTGTAAACAAAGGCCAAACAGTGATGCACATCGACATGGATTGCTTCTTCGTTTCTGTTGGCCTTCGAACTCATCCTCATCTGCGTGGCCAACCAATTGCTGTGACACATTCTAAGGGTGGTAGTGGCGATGTGCCTGTACATCCAGGGGCGGATCGAAAAGTCGAAATGGAACTGTTTACTAAAAAGTTTGAAACTCAACTGCACAACAACATTCTATCGGATAAGGTGCGTGGAGCATTTGAGGGGAAGCAGTCACTATCCGAGATTGCTTCGTGCAGTTATGAGGCCCGAGAGAAAGGCATTCGTAATGGAATGTTCGTTGGGCAGGCATTGAAGCTCTGTCCAAATCTAAAAACGATTCCATACGACTTCGAGGGCTACAAGGAGGTGGCGTATACTCTGTACAACACGATTGCACAGTACACTCTGGACATTGAAGCAGTCAGCTGTGATGAGATGTTTGTGAATCTCACAGAGTTGATCAATGAACTGCAGGTGGATTCAATGGATTTTGTCACCTATGTCAGGGAAGAGGTACGCCGGAAGACTTCCTGTCCATGCTCCGCTGGTGTTGGAGGGAATAAGTAAGTACCCGATGTCTTATATCGAGTTATTGCGCTTTAAATACTTCCTTCCTAGACTCCAAGCTAGAATGGCCACCAAAGAGGCCAAACCCGATGGCCAATTCTACCTCACTTCAGAGAAAGTGGAAGAATACATGTCTGGCATCCCGATTAAAGATCTTCCAGGAGTAGGTAGCAGCACTACGTACACCTTGGAGGAGATGAATCTTGCCACATGTGGAGATCTACAAAAGGTTCCTCTTAGCAAACTCCAAACAGCAATAGGAAAGAAGTTCGGGGAAACTCTATACCAGTTCTGCAGAGGGATTGACACTCGACCATTGGTCTATGGACAGGTTGGTTGTCCTTTTATGTATTCTTTTTCATTTTCTCGTATGTCTGACTGTATTAGGTCAGAAAATCTGTGTCAGCAGAGGTGAACTACGGTATTCGCTTCAAAGAGTACGCCGAGCTGGAGACATTCCTTCGTCAGCTTTGTACTGAGGTGCACACTCGCTTGGCTAACATCAAACGAAAGGGCAAATGTATTACACTGAAGCTGATGGTAAGAGCTAAGGAGGCACCAGTTGAAACCTCTAAATTCATGGGCCATGGAGTGTGTGATTATCTTACAAAGGCTGTCTCACTCTCTGAGTACACTTGCGATCTAGAAACTATCACTAGGACTATACTAACCACAATGAAAGCGTTAAATGTTCCTCCACATGAGCTAAGAGGTATTGGAATTCAAATTACCAAGCTTGACGAGCCGAATGAGCTGAAGGAAAAGAAAGAGAACGTCATCAAGAATATGTTCAGCAGGGTGGTAGAGAAAAAAAAAGAAAAGCCACCGAAAGTGGAAGAAAAGAGTGCGGAGGAGCCCATCAAACTAAATGAGTCCTCCAAACACTCATCTCCACCTAAAGCTGCCGGTGCCTCTAAGGCCAAGACAAAAGGTCGCCCACCAAAGAAGACAGCAAAACTACCGAATGTGATGGGAATGCTGCAAAGTGCAGGAGCTAATAAGCGATCAGCTCCATCCCCATCAAATCTCCCTGATGACATTGATCCATCAGTACTCGCTGAGTTACCAGAGGATATTCGCAATGAAATCCTTCGGGATCATGCTCGAGTGAAAGCAAAAACAACAAAAGTAGAGCCGGTTCAGAAAAAGTCATCTCCTTCGAAGCTAACAAATATTGATGAGGATTTCCTGAGGGCCATGCCACCTGAATTGAGGAAGGAAGTTGAAATGCAAATGGGAGGAGGAAAACCTTCCGTGGAGGATGAAAAGCCTATCCAGTCTTTACCCATCTCCCTCGACAATATATTCCACCAAACCGAACGCATTCAGCTGCTTCTCGACTGGGTAAAGAGCTCGACATCGCCAGAAAATTACGATATCGAGTTGATAAGTGAACACGCCAAGGAGTTCGTCCGAGCGAAGAAAATTCATGAGCTTTATGATCCTTTGGTCTATCTGTGCAAGTTGGTGCTCTTTTGTAAATAATAAATTTTTTATTAACATGCTTATTTCTAGGATAATTAATAGATTTGGAAGCTGTGGCTGGCACACAGCTTATCATGTTATTGTGGATGCTGTTCAAAGTGAAATGCGTTCCACGTATGGCAGCAAATTGTATCTGAATGGGAAGATTGAATGCAAAAAGTGTTGTGTGTACTAAAGCTTTGTTATTTCTTTTAATAAAGTTCTGTCTAATGTGATCTATTAATACAAAGTACGTCTATTCTGTTCCAATCCTAATATGAGGCCAAGCACGTAGAGTGAGTAACATTTCTAGACGAAAACTTAACGAGTTCGAATTGCTTGTTCGTTCTGAATGTTCAAAGGCAGTGGACTAGTAAGTGTTGTGGAATGTATGCGGAAATCGAGTCGACTCGACAATAATACTACCAGTCGACAGGCTAATATCTAAAAATTTTGGTTTTGGGATCGGCACAGACAATAAATTCAAATAGATCACCGATGGCTGTGGAGTATTAAGAGAATCGTATAATGTTCAAGTTTTTATAACATTGTGGAATTATGATATCGTGGTCTTATGAAGTCTTGGTGTAATGACATGGTGGCGTTATGAGATCGTGCAGTAGTAGTGAATAACATTTCACAAAAACATTGGGTTGTCATCTTGAATTTTAGTATGTTCCACTCCTGCACCTACGTGTAAGTTATTGGTTTCATACAAATTTTAAAGTGTGTGTTAGACAGGGAAAGAACAATTGCTTCAAGGCGAACTTTTTATTTAGCTATTAGCTGTTTTGACGGACGTTCCACACACTTGTGCCTACGGAACGCGGGCATTTAAATTTTGTTGCGATATTCTCCAATAATTATTGCAGATATTGTCATTTATCTGATCAAGGAGTAGCGAAATTTAACTTTAGAAAAATGTAATAACGCATAAAATAAAGTGCACGATTGGGTGCACATTCTTGCTCGGACCTACATAAAGGGTGTCCCAAAATTCCATCAAGAAGTAATTTTGATAGAAAACACAGGTTTTTAATTAAAAATTGGAAATGTTTTATTGATTCATAAAGTATACAGTATAGGGGTATGTATGGAATACCATATCGGGTACATGGCTTTGCTTTCACATACGCACTCTTTTGTCGAAATTGTCCATGACCGTTTTGCATATATGTGGCTGAATTTCGTTGGTACAACGTTCAATTTGCTCCTTTAAGGCGTGTCGTGGGCTTGTTGGCATAAACCTTAGACTTCAAAAAACCCCAAAGAAAAAAGTCCAATGGCGTTAAATCGCATGTTCTGGTCTGCCATTTCTGATCACTAAAATGGGAAATTACACGACCAGGAAATGATCTTCACAGTTGATGAAGTTAAATCGCTATTCCGACCATTTTTTGTACGAAAATTGCTAACTGTAGCTGCCAAACCTTCATTATTTTTAAAATATTGCGTAACTATGAAAATGCGTTGTTCTTTTGTGTAGCACTCCATTTTTAATAACCCTGAATTGTCAGCTGTCACGCTGTCTTTTTTTTTTTTTTTCGTTGGCAACACTACTACTCAAATGGAGCAAAATTCAAATCTTGCGTGAATTTTGGGACACCCTTTGTATGTTGCATACTTGCAAATGTCTGAAACTGTTTGAAACTTAAACAAAATCCTTAAAATAATTTCTTAAAAAAAAAAAAAATAAAGAAAATATACCCATCATTTTAAAAAATTGGTATGCTCTTGCATTGCTACTTTTGAATGAAATCGATTGGGGTAATCCAAGGAAAAGCCAGTTTTTGAGAACCAATTAATAAGTTAAGTTCTGTTACACGTATTTTCTGTGAAAATCGTCACCTGATAGCATATGCCTCTCCCAAATCAAATATGAAATTTGAACAAAATCGTTTGAGCCGTTATCGAGCAAACCAATTTTTTTAAGATCGGCCATTAGTAATGTACCGTTGATTTTGGGGTTAAAAAGAAATTGAGAATGTTTTCTGAACGGATGCCATGATAGAGCCATATGTACGTATAACGATACTTTACTTATGTATGAATAGGGTTATTCATTCTGTGCTTGTGGATTTTTAAAGTTAAAGATTCAATCAAGTTTTTTTTACTGTTTTAAATTTTGGTCTATGCCATTATGTATCCAATACAACATCAGTTAAATTGCCGACACTGGAATTTTTGCAAACTTCGATGTTTGTGATGTAATTCTCGATAACTTTTTATCACATTTCTAGCTGTATTGCTCCAAATTTTGGAGGTTGTCTGCATAGACACGATCTTTAGCATAGCCCCCAAAAATACATGCAACGGGGTCAGATCATACCACAATTGATGTAGCCAAATCTCGAAATTAAACGGCCGAGGAACTTTCGTGCAATAGAGCCAAATTTGCCAGCGGCCATAGCCCCGTTTTTGAAAATAGGCTATTTATCGGCTATGAATCAATTGATTTTTTTGCAAAATTAATATCTAAGGAATATTAAACATATACAAAGTATATCAAGTTTTGGAAAAATATTAATTGTAGGTGCAAGTGCGTGCGAACCACTCTGCAACGTTAAGTGCAATTTTGTATTCTTAAATGTTTTGTTTGAATTTTACAATAGATCTGGCAGATATGTACATAGGAGCTATTACGAGCGACATGATCGTGCATTTTCAGACTTGACATTGCTAATGCAGAAGAACTCAATATCCGTTAAAATTAAGATATTTATAAATTTTAACTACATATCTATTGTATGTACATATGCATTATTCTATACGAAAAAGAGACAGCCAGTCGTTTTCTTGTATAACTTCTGAATTATTGAACCGATTTCGATGAAATTCTTGTTTGTGGGTTAGAGTTGGTTTCCTGGTCGCTTTGGGATATGAAATAAACAATCCGTTACTTACATAAAAAATGTAATATCTCGAAAATAAGTCCGAACGTTTTTGCGATTTCATGGTCTATATTTACAAAACCCCGAAAACTTGGTCTTATACACAGCTAACTGCAGCTTAAATGTCTGAACGGATTTTCTTTAAACTTTAGAGTTGTCAGAACTACAATTCGAAGCCAATTCGATTTTTTTTCTGAACGAATTTGCTTAAATCCTGCGCATATGTAGATACATACTCGTATATGTATAGTTTCAATGACCAGCATGTATGTAGGTTCAACCACATGCGACTCAGTCGTTATTTTCAGTTCTCGAATATTTTTAATTTTTGAGTTAATTCAAATTGGAACAGTAGGTATTGTTGGCACAACAATGCAGTCATATATTTAGATAATAATAATAAAAAGCAACTGAAGTAACAATAAAAATTATGTGATCAGCGAGCATTGGTGTAGCATCATTTCAAAGCTTAAACACTCTTCTTCAACGTTATTAGGCCGTTCCACTCGCATGCCTTGTCCGATGAAATATCTTCCACTAAACATGCCGTGTGGTTCTGATAATCTTCTTAAAGGATAGAAGTGTTTGCGCACCGGCTACAGCATCCGCAACACAAATTCAACTCCTAACTCCATCTTGAAGCTGAGCGCAAACCCCAATTAATTACCATGGTAAAGGAGTAGCATGCGCCGATCCCGTATCTCTCGCATCATCTTTAGCCCATTCGTTTCATTTACCGCGTTCGTTTGGCCATTCGGGCGGGATTCATCAGAGTCATCCCGAGAGTATTTTATGGACCCGAGTGTAATTAAACAATTATAATTTATAGTGTTTTTATTGCCGGTGAGGCTCTGTGTTCACGAGATGCACTTGAGGTTGAGATTTGTTAATGACCAACTTGAAATCACGCACAACTTGCTGTGGTCACTTGCATGGTACACGGTTGCTGTTGCCTTTTAAGAGCGCTCGAAGCGTAGATCATTTGCGAACGGAAACATTCATTGATTGCATCCAAATGTAACCCTTTAGGGGGTTACTTCTCGTTGCATTTGGGCATTTTTCTCGAACATAAATTGCTGCGTTAAACGTTTTAATTTCGGCCATAAAATTAAATTATTTTGCTGTCTTCCGCTTTTTCTCTCAGTGTATGTACATATGTAGCTATGTATCTGAAGGAGTGTGAGGCACGTTAGCCTCAGCTAAATTAAAGGTTAAATTTTATTTTGTGCCAAAGTGCAGCAATTATTATTTTTTATTTTTTTTTTTTATTTAAGGCAAAATAAGGGGAAGGTTTGTAGTTAAGTGTTTCATGTTTTCGTAGCTTAATGATTGATGATGAATGTATAACGACATAGGGGTCTTGATTACGCAGAACAAATCATTTTAATGATATCATCAACTTAAGAGTTCTGCAAATTGATCTGTTTCCCTTTTTTTTTTTTTTAAAAAAGAAGATAAATGGACAAGTCTGTACTCCATTCTGTAAAAGGCTGGGGATAGCCTTGGCATGTCATCTCCAATATTTTTATTTTTTTTTTTTCAACTTAATGACGTCTAAGTACTTGGAGTATGGGTGGTCAACTACTTAGGAATTACTCCTCTCAAATAATTATGTGAATTAAGTACTCGGAAACAAAATAAGCATATATTCATCGGACTTAGAGAACAAGACTCCCTCTCTCTGGGAATGAAATGGTCAGGAAATAGAGCTTTGTAAGAAACTTCACTACGAAATTGATAAACAAGAAACAATAGATTAGTGAATCCATTACATATACTACGAGTAAGTACAATCAAATGGTACACGGAAGAGATCTACTGCAGAAGTATTTGGGTCAAGGAATAAATATGTAATCGGAGTCAATGGGCACGTTTTCCAGCATTTACTAGGCCTAGGTTCACGCTGTCAAAAGTCGTGCTCAACTTAACCACGATGGAAACTGACATTACAGCAGCTCAGTCGCCTTAAACATAAAATTAAACTAGCACCAGGAGGAGACACTGATTCATTCATATTCCAGACGGGTCTTTCTTTGCCACTTGTGAAAATCAAACGCATGTTGAACACCCTATCATAACTGGAACTATTCGGCAAGGAAGTTGGAAAACCCTGCAGGCATTCACCTAAACTCGATCCTTGCCGTTCTGAGAGCCTCAATAGACTTCTGAAAGATACTGCAATACGAAAACTGCTAACTTCAAACTGGTTAACTGCGGTTCAGAGTAGGCATTTAACTGCAACCACACCGGTTCCTAATTAAGTGACGACTCTGTTGAGATGATAATCTCAACTCCACCTAGGTCTCAAAACGTCTCCAGTGTTCCAAAAAGGTCAAGACGTTCATGTTAAGCTTTGGGTTCTGTAACACGGTTGTGAAAGATAATTTGTTGATGGCGGTTGTCGATCGTTTCGACGAAGAATGAGAAACGCTTTTTAAGAAATTAAGGCCTTGATAATTAGATCCTGTTGATGTCACCAACGACATGATAAGCTAATTGACAGAGTCACACAAGTGGGATTTGAGGACACTTGCTCTAAATGGAATTCCAACTGCAATGAGCAACTAGTAATGTTCAAATGCAGGACCTGGCCTGCCATGCATTTCAGTAGCAAAACTAAAAGGATATTGCAACTCGGCTTTAGTTTTGTCTGAGTCTTACAGACTTGGTCTTAGTATTGCACATAGTTCAAGGCCAAGACCAATTTTGATTAACACTATGAGCTGAAGTTGCCTGCTTTGCTTTTATAGTAATTCAATTTTGTTCCTTTGGGACACCTAATACCCATCAAACAATTTCTTGTTACCAAACTGCTGCCTAATTTCGTAACATTACCCAGTTTCTTCTCCAATTTCTTAAGCACTAACTACTGCTTTCAGCACGTGTTCTCTTAATTTTGTTTTGTCCAGTTTAGATACATATAAAACATTTCACCTTCAGCTTTCAGAAGTTTTAATTACCAACAAGTAGGAGGCTCCTGTCCATGCAACTTCTTGTGTTACCTATCTCTTCGGCGAAATATCAGATTACTTTATTGCATCCCGCCAAAAATCTCTGTCCTCTAATTAAGACATCACCATCGTATCGGAATTCCATTAGCACCTTGCATCCTTTCAACCATAGCAACCTGGACAACTGGTTTTCTTAAGTCTGCATTCTGAACTCTTCTTCAACATGATTCTCAAATTACTAAGAAGGATGTGGTGGATATGTTTATACGAAGAACATAAAAAAAAATCAATAAAACTTTTTGGCAAAATGATGAGCGCCAAAAATACTAAAAATAGAGGCGCATCACGCAGGTTATTTCAGCAAACAAAATAAGAGCACAGAAATAAAGAAGAACTGAGGCATGGTATAGACAGTCAAAGCCTATCGTAGGATGACTGGAATGCTATTCACTTGGGATGCAGGTGTTCAGCCGACATCCAGTCGCCAATGACGTCATGCTCGGCGACGACGACCATTTGGCTGGCTAGTGGCTGTGGTCCACAATCGATGAGTCTCTAAATTGATACTAAATATGACATCGCTATGAGCCATTAAACGCGCAACTCAATGCAGTATCGTATCTAATTTATGCTTCTCCACTGCACCGTTGGGACCACAGCAACCGGCTCCACCACAACTCAGGGCGTCATTTGAGGACAGCCGGCTTTACCGCAATTGGACACCTATGATGGTTATTGGAGGGAGATTCAATTTGAATGCAAATCGTTACAGGAATTCGTTGTGGTGCGTTTATTTGATATAAGACACCGGAGCTGGACAACAAAGCCGCAACAATGTATGTGCATTCTATGCTGTGTGTGGGAACAACTACAACTGGTGTGGCACGAGCTTAGACCAATATTTTTTTATTGGATGATATGTGTATCTTAACACTGGGCACGAAAGTTGAAACTGGTGGGTAGTTAGATAGTTTGTCAACTTGACATTTTATTTTCCGAAGATTAGACGGGACTATTGGTTGTTTGCAACGTTTGTGTGGTAAATATTTTGCAAGTGGTGTCGATGTACACATAGTAACAAAGTATTAAAGGCTTCGCCGTGTCTCTTTTACTAAAGTAAATTCTCAATTCTGGGTACTTAGGCATAGTATTGCCCTATCATTGTTGGAGTTTGATCGCCACAAGGATCGTTCTTCTGCGCAATACATTTCTCGGTCAACCCTGTTTTCTACCATCTGGCCGAATGCATTGCATTGCGTCGTTAGTAAGTTAGTTTGGAATACAAGTGTTTATTGGTAATATGTATGGTTAACCCGGAACAAGTAACTTTCCACGTGCTGCAACCATATAATAGTACAAGTTCAATATTGTAGTGGAGCTCTTTATTCTTTCGTCCAGCATTATTTACTTAAGCAGATATGCTATGCAGAGAATTCCTATTTTCATAGTGTTTATCTTTAGCCTTAAATTAATACCAATTGACATTGTCGAAAGCCTTTTCGTAATTAGTGAACAGGAAGTGACCCGCAAGCTGTTAATAAGTTCGGCACAGCAGAATTGTGCTTCTTCACTGTTGAGTGTATATTCATGGTTTAAGTTCATCTGCCCCAAAACTATTTTTGATTTTACCTTTACAGCTACCACGGCTCTATTCTTGATGAATTTGTAACCGTCAATCCTGAAACCCTTTCCGTATCAGATTTTGATGCGCTGGTCGTAAGAAATAACGTATCCTGATAAGGAGGACAGACAACAAAAAATGAATGAAATTGCAGTACATATGTATATATAGATTGCTCTAAAGCCACAGGAGTATGGAATTTATCTCTGAAAAGTGTGCTAAATATTATCGGATACATATAGTCTGTTCCAAGCAGAGATTCTAGAATTTTAAAGCTGCGGGACTATTAATAAGTATGGTTATAATCAGAATGCCTACCTTTAGATGGTTTAACATAGGTGGACATAGGGTATCCAAGGCCCAATGGTCGGTGTCTGCATACTACCACATATAAATATGTGAATGTACACCTTAAAACCGTAGGAAAACTTAGATATTTACTATTTCAGTAACCTAGCTTCATTAATTACTATAAAGATCTATTACATTCGAGATCAAGTACTTTGAAGAATATGTCTAAGTTTATGTACCATACAGTGGCGAGCAAAATAATAGCAGTGCAACTTAAAAAGCAGCATTAACCAAAAATAAAAAAAATATTAAGTAATGTTTTTTTAAAAATTCATCAAAAAAAAAATTCAGGATCAAATTCTGTATTCGGTGGATGCCTGACATACTGCCGAGATCCTTTGCCGCCATACAGAACAATTTTGCTCTCATCAGTATAAATTATATTCCTCCACTTCTCAGGCGACCACGACAAACTTTAACCTATTTAAAATGTGGATTTTCTTGAGAAGTGGGACATTACGTGGACTGCGAGCATTGAGATTATGTTCCCTCAGACGTCTTCTAACAGTGTGAATACCACATGTCAGAATTAGCTCATCGCCAATCTGGGTAGCTGCTAAAAAAGGATGCGTCTTAGAGTACCTTACAACACGTTTCGATGCAAAATTTTCTTCCGGCCGCGTGTTTCAACCTTTTCTTCATATTTCATAGCATTGCTTATCATTTTAGTGGAACATCCTAGGAGGTCTTCAATTTCTTGGTAGGTTTTCCCGTCTTTCCTAAGCGATTGAATTAACTTGCGCCTCTCTGGTGCGCAGTGTATTCCACGATCCACTTTCAAAGAATAAAATTAATCGGTTTTACTATAAATTAATTGAAAACATAAAATAGAGGCTTTCAACTTACTTTTCTATAATTTAAATACAAAATTTAAGTAAAGAACAAAATTTTTATACGGAGAACTAATATGCACTGCTATTGTTTTGCTCCCATGAAAAAGTACCAGATGCACTACGACCAATTGACATTTCAAAGCAAAAGTGAGGGTTTACCGTTATAATATGAAGTCACATGAATGACAATATAACAGTAGAAGTAACAAAAAAAAAAAAAAAAATACCTTATGAAAATAGTCTTATTAAAGAAAGTGTTGCATACAAAGTGGCACTGCTATTATTTTGCTCGCCACTCTACATTAAGGTTCTCAAGGGGTCGCGATGAGCAGTTTCGTTAAGTGTACTTCCTTGGAGAGCTTGAATATTGTTTCCTTTTCATGGTTCCTTAAGTACATAGAAACCCTATTAATGTTGGCCAAGAGTCTGTCTGAATGTCTTTCCAAAGTCGACACCGAGTCGGTGTAATTTTGCAAAGAACCCTTTTTTTGGAGGTATCTCCAGTAGAAAGTCGCAGAAATACTAACGACGTAGGCACCGTTTGGGTAGAATTGAAGATTTTTTTTTTTTCCAATTTTAACATTTTCACTGAATTCAAAAGTGATTCTCTAGCTAAATACCTTTGTAATGTAACGGCTGACAAAGTCACGAACTACTCCCTTTTGGTCTCTAAAGAGACCTCAAGCGCAAGATCTCCCGTTGTACACATCTTATGGCAAATGGATCGGTGATCCAAAAGAAAAGGTTAAACTCTTTTACCAGCACCTTTCAAATGTTTTAAAACCTTTTCCACCTAGCGCAGCAAACGAAAATCTTGATTTCTATAACAGAGTAGATGAAAAGGAAATTCCTTATGTTTCGTTAAGAGACATGTATTTATAAACTAAATAATAGAAAGTCACCAGGTTATGATCTTATAACTGCTCAAATCTTGAAAGAACTGCCCTCCATTGCATTGTTGAAACTCAAGCTTATAATTAATGCTTGCTTTAAACAAAGGTATGTCCCACATCACTGGAAGATAGCAGAAATTATTGTTATACCTAAACAAGGTAAGCCTATATCAAAAGTTACCTCATATAGACCAATCTCACTTATACCAAATTGTAGAGCAAAGAAAGCTTATCCCCGCCCACCAATTCGGGTTTAGAAATGGACACTCGACGATAGACCAAGTGAATGGTATAACTAATGTTATAGAAAAGGAACTGGAAGGGAAACAAATTAGTTCTGCAATATTGTTAGACGTTGAACAGGCTTTTGATAAAGTTTGGCATAAGGGTTTAGAGTATAAACTTCATATGGACCTACCTAGACAGTACTATGAGATACTTAAATCTTATATAGCAGATAGATTCTTTATTCTGAACTTAATGAAATACAAGCAGGTGTTCCACAGGGAAGTGTTCTAGGACCCACCCTATATTTATTATATCCCATATCATGATACCTTGACAGCCACATTTGCAGATGACACTGCTCTTCTATCAACAGATGGGTGTGTAAAGCTACAAAATTCAGTTAACGAGATATGCGATTCCACGCAGCTATGGCGAATTAAACTTAATGAGTCAAAGTCCACGCATATCAATTTTGCAAATAAAAAAATAACTAATGTTCCCGTGGTTATTAATAACCAAGTAGTTCCTTACTCTAACACAGCTAAGTATCTGGGTATGAATCTGAATGCTAAACTGAAATGGAAGGAACATGTGAAAAAGAAAGTAGAAGACCTAAATATTAGATACAGAAAACTTTATTGTTTGTTAGGATATAACTCAGAACTGTCAATTGAGAATAAAATCCTATTATAAGGCATAATCAGGTACTAAAATCCGTTTGGACATATGGTATCCAATTATGGCTTTGTGCAAAGAAAACGAATGTACAAATGTTACAAACATTTCAAAATAAGGTGACTTGCATCGAGATTTGCAGATTAACCTCGTAAGAGATGTAATTAAAAAGAACTCAATGCGTCACAACGAGCGTTTGCAAATGCATATCAGTCCTGAGATAGACTTGTTCACACTGGACTGACATATCGGATTTTTTCGACATTTCGTGTTCAGACTGATAGTCCTGTCTGAACATTTCCGCGGATTCTTTTTAACATATTAATTGTCAGTGTCCATCAAATTGGTTTGTTTTCGTAAATTTTAAGAAATTTAATTAAACAATGAGTGATAGCAGTGATAGTTTATTTTCACAATTTCTTTTTAAACACTTTTGTCGAGTGACAATCGATTGACATTTTCAAACGTCAGAAAAAATCCAAACATTTTAAAAAATCTAAAAATCCGGATTGACGTAACATGTCACCTCTCCACTTCCCCCTTTGCCAGTAAACGTCAAAAGAAATCCAATCCGTCAGTCCTGTGTGAACACCCTCTTAAATGTACGATATAATATTCGTAGGTTATGAAGAACCAAACCCCATGAACTTTTTTGACAATTACCGACTTAACGTTGAAAATAAAATCTTTTGTCGATCACTAGTTGATTAGTCATGATCAAGGAGGTGTTTTTAGTGCGGTTAGAGTCCCATTGTGCCTTTCGAGATTTTTACCTCATAAAAAAAATAAAAAAAATTAACATTTGAAATGGAAAACTGTCTGTCCTGGTCCCAATGCCTCGTCCAAATCTTTCACCATTTTCTCAAGTAACCCATGATTGCGAGTGTCCTGCCGTATTAACTGTAATCCTAGGACCACTTCCAAATTCCACAATCACCTTCAGAGACAGTTGCGGACGTTAGATCCGCAGGCGATGATGTACTGGACACAAAAGTCATCTGTTTTTGATGCCAATTCGACTTCGATTTAGTAGGCCACCTCTAACAAAACACTTGAACGAACAGTTGGAATTTAGTCATCATCAATCAATAAACTCTGCATCCCTTATTCCCCTATAAGTCTTAGGATATCTACCATGCCCACGCTCCATTGTGTATGGTTGCTTTCGATGTGTCTCAATCTCCAACCGTGATTCCTCTTCGACATCCTGTGTCAATGACACCTGAGCATAGCAATTACTCGTATGCCCTTTGTAGGTTCAACAAGATCGGCAAATTAAATATCATAAATCTTAAGTACATTTTTAAAATATACCTATGATATTCATTAAACTAAATATGCGACATCAGAGATAAAATAATAATAAGGACTCATAATGATAACCTACCAAAGCTGACTGAGAAATTTTCAAACTCAAACATCTCGAGGGCTGTAAACCTGATTGGCATCTAAGTACATAAGTAATCCAAATTATACTAGCCCTTGCCTTTGATGTTCACGTAAATTAGCCAAGCATCCGGTTTTTTTTTCTACATATGATCTATAGAAGAGACATCCTAGAAAACATGTTCACAGGAAGTTCATATCATCAAATCTGGGCTCAGTGTCTCCCCTTTTTTTTCTCATTTATTCCCATGAATTAGAGCATCGCTACCACTTGCACCTGTTCGTAGATCAATTTCCGAAAGGAATTTCGCAATAAGAACTGCAGACTTAGTCATTTAATATTCTTATTCCCTACCCCATCATCATAATTAACAGTCACAGTGTGCTAGCCATTCTGTATTCATTGATCCATCCCCATCTACGTACTTGGGGGCTAGAGAAATCAGAATAAAACTGGAATTGTAGCACCTGTTCGGGATTGCTTATTCTCACCATCGTTACTGGGCTTTTTTTTTTTTAATTATTCTTATCCGGGGAAAAGCAGGAGCAACGGTTTGAGGGGTGCTGGACATTCCCAATTGACAAAGCTTAACAACGTAAAAAGCAAAACAGGAGAATCAAGGTGATTAAAACCATTCTCAGCATCCGGTTTGGCTAAGTGATATGAGTGCTTCTGAGCCACGTGATAATGATACTTCATCGAGAGATGAAGGTCATTGAAGCTGCAACTCCAATCACTACTAAGTAACTGGTTGTGCCATCGTCGTCGATGAGTGTGAGAAAGGATTTGTTCAGAGTGTAACCTTCGAGGGAAATGGGTTCATGAGATACTCGTAGTGTTGATATTTTTTTTTTTTTAATTTATTCCTAAATGTCTGTACAGAGATTTAATGGTATGCAGTATTCAGGAAGGTAGCCCAACTAAAGGCTAATTTTACGGTGTCTATTTTTTCGAAGATCTAATCATGATGTCGCGGAATGCTGCACTAGTGTAGTACTCAATGTTGCTACAGGCAATGTAACGTTGAACGACCGACATAATTAGTTAATCGAATGCAATTAAATTGCAACGCTGCTGACTTGGAACGTAGAGTCGGCAATTAATTTAGGAGCCATAAAAAAAGGAACAAGCACTTGAAGTGGTGCTCCGCATTTGAATGGCGTCAGTGGTGCAAATTGCAGAGGTGTAAATTGAATATGCCTGGAATTTTAAATGAACCGCGTTAATTGGTTTCACGGTTGTTAACGTTCATTTGATTCACTAAAATATCAAATGCCCGGTGGGCAGTCTGGCTTCCGGGGAATTATCACATTTCATCGGATGACATTATGCAACGGTTTAGTGTTATGTATGTGTACTGCAATTAGTAAAATGATTCATTAAAAACTTATTCAAAATACTTGAAGATAAGACTAATTACCAAATACACTTATCTGAACGTGGTATGTACGATTATATCTAATTGAATAGCACATCAGTCAATTGTAAATTTTAGTGTAAGCCAGGCAGTTAATGTTGGATTTATTAATACTTGATTTAGTGAATTGCATCTTAGGTGTGTCAGTTTTAAATGCTATTTCTGGCCAAATACGTATAGCGCTTAAAATTCACATCGCTTTGAAAACTGACAAATGTCGCTTCCACACTGATTTTGCTATAAAACATATTGTAACAACTGGCTGCATCTGTGAGTGTTATTACAGGACGTAATTATTTATATATAGGTAGTGTCTGTGTTATTTAATATTCTCTAATATTAAGTATCACACAGCTGAGGCTCACGTTAAAATTCTGGTGTTGCGCAATTTTTTATAGCAAAACCAACGTAAGAAAATAAGAATTAAGAACTGTAAATACCCACTGTCATTTGTCCACAACATTAAATAATTTTATAAAGCAGCATATCATAAAAGAAGTATATTAATACTGCCTATTTTCTTATTTATACTCTGCTATTTTCGATAAGTTTTATATAAGACATTTAAGCATAGCACAATACTTCAGCTTACCTACACAGCAATTGCAACCATGTTTGTTGCAATTTCCCAAATAAAAATGGCTAAAGTAGTTATCACATTTAGGAATAACATTAATGGCTATGGTTCATAGTAAATTCTCTTATTTTTATTTCTCGTGAATAGCAATTCTGCTATTTAGATTACAGCTGCTGTTTTAAAAAATGACAGATGTCATTTTAGAATAGTAATTCCTACGCACCCTTAAACTTTTTTTTATGATCTGTCAATGTCAAAACGTCAGTCAAGGTTTACATTTTTATCATGGTGAAGTTCACGAACGAGCAACGTTTGGAACTCTAAGAGCGCTTACTCCAATTTTCGGTCGTAATAATCATCCCGGTCGATAAAGCTCATTTTTGGCTTAATGGCTTTGTCAATAAGCAAAATATGCGTTATTGAACAGCAACAAAGAGACTCCATCGCCTCCACAAAAAGTGACCGTGTGGTGTGGATTTCATGCCGGAGGTGTGATTACGGTCAATGGAATTCGCTATCGTGACATGTTGGAAGAATATTTTTGGCCAACAGTGAATTTACTTGATATCAGTGATGTGTGGTTCCAACAAGATGGTGCCACATGCCGCACAGCTGGTCAAACAATTGATCTATTGAAGGGGAAGTCCGATAATCGTGTAATCTCGAGGAAAGGTCGGGTCGAATGGCCAGCTCGCTCAAGCGATTTAACGCCGATGGATTTATTTTTATGGGGTAACGTTAAATCGTTAATTTATGCCAATAAGCCAACAACGTTAGAGGAGCTCAGGAACAATATCGAACGCGAAATTACCAACGTTCCGGCCGTTATGTGTGGAAGAGTTGTGAAAAATTGGCTCCAAAGAATCGATTGCTGCAAACGTGGTCGCGGTGGTCATATGAACGAAATCGAATTCCATACTTAAATTTAATATGTGTGCTATGCATGTAATAAATTTCAGCCCGATATCTCAATTATTCTGTTTTTTTGTTTACATACAAAATTGTTATGGCCTTATTGAAGAATCCATTAGTAACTACTTTTTATTGCTACTAATAAGTGGAAGCTTCATGTTTCGAATCCCAGAATACACTAACAAAATTTTCAAGGTTTTTACCCCCCGCAAATGTCTGACAATCGTTCCGTGACCAAAATGTTCATTGTGGAACTGCTCAATACCATTTGGAAAGGGCAATAAGTAGGTCCATGCGGAAAATATAATTCGTCACATCATGAGTAAATATGTATGTACAAACATACAAGTATCACTTCTGATATAGCCAAGAGCAATGCCGCCATAGTCGTGGTGGATAAAAGCCGAACTATAATAGTAGAATGGATGCATACGTCGACGTACGTAACTGTGCGAATACAAGGAACTTGTATTGTACGACCATAATAGCTTCTTGCTTAGATTCGTCAAGTTTTCGTTCATTTTTGCTCTTTGTTTGACATTTGACTTTAACTGACGACATTGCCTCGTTCACACACGCCTATTATACGCAAAAATTGACAATACTGAAGAAAACTTAAAGTAGAATTTTGTCATTAGCTTCCGATTGCTGTCGACTATTATAGTTGAGCCTTAAGGCGTTACGTCAGCGCCTCAATGGTCGTAAGGTGACTTCTCGCGATGCATTAAGTCCTTTTTTTTCGTAATTTTTCGTAGCTAATTCCCCCATACATTTCACAGGAGAATAGCAATATTGGCTACTTTTCATAGTTAATTCTCTTTGTGTTGCGACTATAAAAATATATATCTATAGTATAAATTCTTGCAGTTCTTACCAGATGTTTGTAATATAATAAATAGCACATATTGCTATAATATTCCACTATCTCTGTTTTAGCTATTTTTATAGCATATATTTGGATATAGCTAGCTATTAATATTTTCAGTGAATTATTTCGAACTATGTATGAAATGGGCTTCTCCGCGAAGAGTCTCTGACTTAGTACTAAATCCTCGCATTTTCGTCAAACCCGGATACAATTTATCTGTAACGTGGAGGTTCTGGTTTTGCTATAGTTTCGTACCTGATGACCGAGCCATTGTAAACGTCGGGATTTTGGACCACATCCTCGGACCAAAATATTCGACGAACGATTTTTGTAATTGCAAAACGTTTTATTTAAAAAAACAAAAATATGTACTCATTATATGCTTGCTTATCATTCAGTATTTTGTACCATACAGCAGGATTATCGATCTAAATGACAGTCTTCGTTTGATTTGATGAGGGTGTCATTTGTAGAACTTACATGCATATATGTACATATGTTTACTTCGAGATCACTTTCCTGTTCAAATCTCTCCTCTAAATAAAGAGAGTATCGTTTTCAACCATCCTTTACGATTTTCATGGTTTCTTCTTAAATAGCTCCCTCAATTATTTGGTGTAATTGTGTTAGGTTGAGGATTATCTCCATAGCCAGTCAATCAGGCTTAACTCTATCTTAATTAAACTCTCCCCACTTTCGAAACAATATGTTACGAAGAATCATGCAAAGCCCTTTAAAAATTCCAGTTTTTTACTTAATTATATCGTTCCTTTGAATTTAATTTTTAAATTGATTTATCTTCAGCTTCTCCTTCACCTTAACAATAACCTTAGTCAACAACGTGACAACTGAAGTATCCATTCAACACATCAGACCAAGGAGCGGATACATGCAAACCGTGATGATTGATATCCAAATGGCAAAGGCTATAGAGATCAGCAGCACTAAACATGCATGTCAATCATTTTACATTGTACACGGCATCACTTAAAGTCCAATCCACTTCAACACAAAGAACCGATCGTCCTACTCAAGCCCACTTCATCAAAATTGTCTTGATCAGGTAAGCAGCAGTATACTCGTTGAATGGGAAGTCATTCATAATGGCAAAATGAATATGAACTGGCTTCCATTAGGCCAAAACCTCTCACTTCTGCATTGAGCGATGCTGTCTTGGAGCACAGATGGGTTTCAGATGCGCCTCTTCTGTTGCATTCCACAGTCAGGTCAAAGTTTAACTTGTGTTTCTCATCATTCAATAGGTACTTGACCTCACGATTATAGACATTCCCCGTCAGATCACTTAAATAACCAAATCAGGTAGCTAATTATTTGCTACAAAAAGTGCCAAACACAAATATGGTACCGCTGTTGCAACATACCTTCCTCTCGTAGAACTTGGTTGAATAGTTAATTGCTAATATTGTTTCTCGAGAACAGAAGACGAGGTTGTTTCTTTGTTTCTGTCTTTGACAACCGCCACCGGAGCCAATTATCGACTGCCACAGACTCGATGGGAATTAATTAAGAGCTGCTGTGGTAGCACAAGTGTTGTTGTTTGGTTCCGCGCAGTTTTTGTGCTCAAAGCCAACGAAGACTTGGTATCGCTGCTACTGGATTGACTCACTTAACATTCAAGGCGGCAACGTTGTCATCAATTAGTCGGAAGTCGAGATGTAATAATGTTGTTCTGCGTAACTCAAGGCGCGGGACTCTACAGAGTAGAGTAGAGATGCAGCTCATTAAAAGGCCATTCCAACTAAAGGTTCCACAATTGGGAGATAAATCTGAATTTGCCCGCGCCTCAAGACATTTAAATGCCACTCGCAAGTGTCTTCCTGAACAATAAATCAATTCAATTGGCAAAAAGGTCTCTATTAGCTTAAGCCCGGTTTTGAGATTGCTTGCACCACCCACAAAACGCGACTTTAATTGTTATCCAACAACTGCGGACGCCTGCGGCTGACTCCATGCCACGGAGAACACTCGGTGTACCGCATCCCACCGAATGTAATTATTACCACTGCTACAGAGCACGTTTTAGCCACAAACCACGGTTCCTGAATGGAGTCTGCTGCAGCGAGATACAAAGCGGGTGCCCATTAAACAAACTGCAACCATTCAAATAACATGCATTGCTGCACACCTAAAATTGCTACCAACTTTAGCGGCGACGCGGCTGTAGCCGGTAACAGGCAACTAGTAGGAGCTGGTGGAACAGCCACGCTAGCTAGAGATCTACAAAATTCGACTAATGTTCAGCTAATAAATATCAATTGGTAATAAACGGGTTTCGGTTGTCGGCAACAATAAAAAATCCAAAACGTTATCGTGGCAGCAGATCTGCCTCGCGGAAATCGCTTTTCAATATTCACTCTACGCTGGCAACTGGTGGTGGCATGGCGGTGGTAGCGCGAGCTATACTGCAGGTTTGACAGGCGTCTATATTTGTTGTTGTTGTTGGTCCAATGACAGCGATCAAATTTTTACTAATTAATTTACAATGTGTCCCATTACGAGTAATGGACTATGGAACAGTCTCGTCTGGGGTTGGCCATGGCCACTACTGCTGCTGCTACTAGTGGCTGGTGTTGGTGATGAAAATTATGTCTTTACGGGTGTTGTGACGTTTTGTTTGGTTTCATGCCAAAATGACTGGTAACATGGGTGCGAGGAGAACTTTTTGTGATTTTTTTTTTTTTTTTTTATTTAAATGTTAATTTACAAGCGCAGCGCTGAGCTGGGTGGAGTTGGAATGGATTTAAGTCAGTTAAATTAGAGTCGTACTGTTAATTGGCTGGAATGAAATAAGATACCAGGAAGAGTAGTTGTTACAGATAATTTCTGTGTAAGTGGTCATTAGATCTATAAAATGATTTCAGATTTATTTTGAAGGGGGCATGGGAAGGGTCACTTATAGTTGGTGGTCTTATAATTGGCAGCCGTTTTGTCATAAGTAATTTATATTGTGGTGCCTTTTCGGGTAGAAGAAAACGAGCATAGTCGTGAAGGTAAACTTGTGTATGCACTCAAGAAGTTAATAGGCGATTTCATTCGTTACAAAGTGGTCAATTCTTGAATAAAAATATAAATTTATTTATCCGTATACTAATTTGAAAGCGCTTTTAAGTGAACTGAAACTCTTGAAAGTACTCGAAATGGGACAATTATGTCACGGCGTAGTGATGTCAAGACAACAGGTTGTCAATGTATAATGTTGTTAAGACTCAAGGATATCAAGACATAAAATCGTGGTGTCATGACATCGTAATGTCTTAACATCGTGTTGTCAGTTGCTGCCGGCTAGATCTAAGAAAGAGTGCCACATTGGGAACACTCTTCCACCCATTTATCTATGTACCTACATACATAACTAACTACCTTTGGTAGTTGGAATTTGAGCTAGGAAAATCGGATCAGATTATCAATTACAATGAAACAATTGTTCTACGGGTACATTGTGTACGATATTGTCTTATTGGAGAAGGAGTTTCAACTTAAAGACTTTTTGGACAAGAATTATACCTGCATTTTTATATCAGTTGGATACCTTAACGAAAGGACGAGAACAAAAGAATCTATTGATCGCCATCTGACAGATGGCGTAGGAGACAATGCGTAATCAGTGTGGCCATGTGGTTTTTGAAAAATATAGCACTTTTGCTAAAAAAATATTCCATTATATTCCACTTTTAACACGAAGAAATTTAACATGAAAACATGTGTTGAAAATCTGCTTTGTTTTAAAATCAGTTTTTAGTTAAGGTGTACTTCTGCTTTAGTAGATTCTGCATTATTCAACATATGAAAGTAGTGGAGATTTTGATGGTGAATCTATTTTACTCTTTACGCTTCTATACGATGTTAAACTTGCATCTGAATTATTTGTACATTTTTTATCCATCTAAATAAAATATTCCCTTAAAAACAAATTTGCCTCTACGAAACCTATAAATTAAAATTTTTACAACTACAAATTTTGACAAAGGGCAAAGGATTGATGTCTTATATTGATGATTGATGAATTCTTAGAACAGCAACTACCGAACACTAGATCACTACATCACTTCATAGTATAAAATAATTGTCTCTATCCTTGTCTGAATGATAGAGTTAATCTCGGGATCCACTAAACGGATTTTGATGCAATTTTCGCTGCTCATTATCTCATACATTCCTTAACGAAAATTTTGTTATATAAAAATTGACTCTGTATATTTAGTCCAGTATTCGGAAGGAACTACTGTTAACGCACGAAAAAATTGAGGCGGTATTAAAACATACATCAAAACGTGGGAAAATTAAAAAAATTAATTTCCAGTTCTACAAAAGGTCATTGGGGCACACACTGCAGATCAATAGGAAACTAATAATTATCATTCCTTTTTTGTATCGGGCGGGTCCGCTAGAGAACACTAAATGAAAAAAAAAAAGATAATTCGAAATGGTTGCATTTGCTAGCAATAATAAATTCGAGCAAATATAATAATATAATAATAAGTAATAAGTGAAGTAAAGATAGCAATATCTTAGCTTAAGGCCAACAAGGCTGCTGGAGCCGACGGTCTAACTACAGAGCAATTTAAAGTAGCTGTAAGATACAGTCTCATGGTGGTATGGCCGACGAATGGAACCTCAGCATCCTTTGCCCGACCCGTTTGCGTGTGACCCGAGCTATGTTTTAAGCCCGAACGGAGAACGTGGTTACTACCCGATCATAAAAGAGAATAGAATAAAATCTAAGGTTCTCCAACCATTACTCCAAAATGGGATTTCTGCCTGGTAGGTACAATGGACTGAAAATCGAGTCTAAGTGCCCTGGTATTTGGAAGTTTTCATTTAATTAAAAAAAAAGGTTGCCCGATCCTCAAGAAAGGAGACCATATCTTGGAAAAAAACCCAGTAACTCCAAATCGATACTCACTATTTTTCCATCGATTTTAAAGTCGCCTAGAGACGATACGCTGCTCCATCAAGGTCGCTAACAACATCTCCGAGCCTTCTGGCGTCAGAAGAGGACTACGGCAAGGTGATGCGCGGGTGTGATATGATTTCTTTGACATCATTTTTGTACGAAATTCTCAAGCTAATATCGACCATATTGACATAATTAGAATAACGCAGTGGGCTGTCAGTGTTGCGTTCGGGAGTATTGAAACAGAAGCGGCGAAAATGAGTTTAGCGGTTAATGAGAGTAAAACAAAATATACGCTGTCATCAAAAAAGGACAGTCAACATAGGCAACTTGGACAGAATGTCGCAATAGACAGCTACAATTTTGAGGTAGTTAAGGACTTTGTATACCTAGGCTTCGCTGTAAATTCCAAATATGACACCAGCGGAGAGACCAAGCGAAGAGTCACTATTGCCAACCGCTCTTTCTTTGGGCTAAGCAATTGAGTAACAAAGGCCTCTCGCGGACAACTAAGGTAACTTTATATAAGACTATCATCATCACAGGCAGATGAAAACACAGTTGGTTGTTGTGACAAATTCTTCGAGTGATTTTTAGTCCCGTTTGTATCGACGGGGAATGGAGGACAAGATACCATTCGTACAGCGACATCGATCTAGTCAGAAGGGTTCGAATTCATAGCCTAAGACGGCTAGGATATGTATAGCGAATGTACATCAACGCTCCGGCCCGGCAACACTTCGAATCCATCCTGGAGGGTAGACGCCGTAAAGGAAAACCCTAATTAAGGTGACGCACACAAATGGAAAAGGACTTCAACCAACTACGTGTGCGAAACTGTAGGCGGCTAGCATAAGATCCAGGTGTATGGAGACGCTTGTTGGTTGATTACCAGACCCTCCCCGGACTATAGCTCCATCTTAAATATAAAAATATTTAATATTCTCATGTGAAAAAACAATTTCACTTTAATGAAAGAAAGATACGTTCCGATACTTTGGATGTGAATCGCACAAAACACCTCACCCAGTATGTCTTAAAAACTCCGAAATACATACACACTCACCGGTTGTAGAAATATGTAAAGTGATATCGACTATCTCATCAGCGAAGACAATAAAGCCCCCTGTGCCTACGGAATACCATGCGAGTTCTACAAGAATGCACCTCCAAAATTTTACAGTCAAAATTCACAAAGAGCTGAGCAATGTATTCGAAACATAATTAAAGCCGAACTTTTTCGAAAAGTCTATCATCTTTCCGCTTTTCAAAAAGGAAAACGCCGATGTCGTATCCAACCACCGACACCGACACTCTCTACAAATTTGTTGCAATTATTCTTCTAAATCGGCTCACCATTTGGATAGGAGAGAACAACATTTTAAGTGAATTTCAAGCTGCATATCAGAATATCTACTCCACTGTTGACTAGGTAAACAATCTTTCGTATCTTATTTAGCTTTAACTATGCCAAACGATAAACTCTATCATTTTTTTTTTTTTGTTGATCTTAAGGACTACTAAATTTGGGACACCGCCAGTTTATCTAATACCTAATCCAGTCATAAATACGCGCAGTTTTGGTGATAAGATAAGAACGAAGAAGTATTTTTTTTTTTTCTATTTTATTTTTTTCTATAGGACTTTAATTGATTATTTAGTAAACAATATTTAAATAATTTATTCGAAATAACTGCGATTTGCATTCATACAGGCCTTGAGTCGCTCTGGCCACTTATCGATCACGTACCTCGTCTATTGGAAAATTGTCTACTGTACGAATAAGTGCGCTCTTCAAGGATTCAATATTTGGATGTCAAGTAGAACAAGCCATCGCCTCTAAAAGAGACCACAGCTTATAATCTGGACTAACGGCCAATCATTTTGGAACCACCCTTATGTTGTTTTCGACTTAACTCGTGAAATCAGTTCTGATGTTTTTTTTGATGAACTTGCATAGACTCATTTTGCTAGTTGAACGATTCCGCAATAGTAAACATTTTTTCATCCGTGAACACAATCTTGTTTGATAATGCGAGACATTGATTTCTGTGATATCTTCATTTCTCTTAACAAGATTACCAGCTTTGATCGCCTGTGGAGTTGGAGAACGTCTGGATCTTTGACGGTTTGTTACTCCTCGAACAGTTTAACAGTTCGATACACAAAATTCCGGGTGATTCCAAGCAGTCGCAAGAATACCGCCTTTTTCCATATTACACTTGTGAAGGCCAATTACCAAGACACGGTTTTCAATATCGACCCACTCCATATTTACAAACGACTTTTGCGCGTTATTATTATTTTGCGCGTTAACTTAGTATAAATGTCACTCATTGAATACCTGTCAATACAGAATGGATGTGTTCAATACTAGTTTCACGATGAGTGCGTTCAAACGTGTACCAGTATTTATGACATGATGTACATATTTGTAACCTGGATGCTACTGAAAGTAATTTTCATTCTGTCAGAGTCTGATGCATTTTAAGGCACACGAATATAGCAACAAATTTCGGACGTACATCACCGCACCCAGTTAATTTACTAAGCATCCTTGGACTATAGAAGTTTTTGTAATACGCATTTAATTATCGCAAAGTAATCAATGACTTTTAATAATAAAAACAACTAAATAAAATTATTTTATCTAGCTGTCTACTCGTATGAATCAAATCCGAAGAAGTTGCCCTTTAATAACTCCTTGAGAGTTAACAACTGAGCTATGTTCACGCTAAAAGTACCTACACTAATGAAGACTTTTAGGTGGAGAATAAAACGTTGTTAGTGCGCTACACTTTGATGTTGTTTACTAAACACTTGCATACTACAGTCCATAATATTTTAACGCTTTTGTCTAAGCCAAATCGCATTTGAGGTTTCAAATAAGTGCTCATAACTCAATTCTTGTCGGTTTAGTCTTTTCCATGCTTTCATGTGTTCACAGAAATTTAGATATTCCCTTTAAAACCGATTTAAGAAGTCTTCAGCATTCCTCTCTAAGTCACTTCGTCATGTTCGTAAAAAAAACAAAACAAACAAATCCAGCTACAAATTACTTCCCATGCCTAGAGCATTTTCACGGCTAATCCAAATAAATTACCACAGGTACCGCAAAATAAACCCGGCCACAGATGATCGGTTGGCACCAACAAAATTAAAATACCGGCAACAACAACAAATAAATTTCATGGGTCATAAAAACTTCAACGAATCCAAAACGGGGACCACCAAAATCGCTAGCATCTTGCTGCTGTACGCCCTCTTTTGGGAATATGGAACGAAATGGTAGACATACCTGTTGCTAAATCCCCTGGGAAATAAATACTGCGTCTTCGTGTCACGGTTTAATTTCGGAATTCATTTGGATATAGTGTAACGCATAGGAGGATCTCTCTAGAAGGCACCTGGAGACCACCAATGGAGACCGAATTCCAGAGTGTTTCTCTTGCCCATGGAATTCCTTACAATTTATTGCAGTAGAATCTCATTCGCAATCGGTTCTGGAATCTTGACAACTCAGCAGCCTTTCGATTGCAGCTGCTCCCCCATTTCATCATCGAACGGTTTTTTTTTTTTATCAGGAAACCTAAACTTTGTAAATTCCACCCACCCACTCACTATGGACTGAGACTTGTCCATATGCTGATTTATCGATATCACGTGTGGACACTTTGGGGCGGACAGCAACCGTTGCAGAAGAAAAAATAAAAAAAAAAATCTCAGAATCTGATACCCAGCGCCTTGGCGATACATCGGACAGATAAATGGATGAAGTGAAACACTCGGCACATTCCGCCACATACAAGAGACTTTAAGGTGTCGCTCACACACACTACGAGTACATTGCTGGTTGATCTAAGGTGCAGTCTAGAAGACTCCTTGGTTGGTTGGTTGGTTGGTTGCACTGGGTGATTCAATTTCCCGAACACCTGTAGGCATATGTGGCTAATGTAACATAAACCACATAAGTACCGCTTAAAGGTTGCAGCAACTTTAATTTTATTCTTTCGCCTCGGAGGCCATGCAATAGAGTTAATAGCTCTGGTTCGACGCCGGCCGCCTGTACAGAGGGAGGAGGATATGCAGTATGATGGAGGTCCAGTCAGTCGTTTTGCTCTGGCTCTGGGGTAACACGAAGTGAAATTATAGACACCAAGTCGGGATTGGAATTCTTCAAGACTTCTCTGGTGTTTTTTTTTTTCCTCGTTCCCTTCTTTTACTTCATTTGTAAGGTTAGATACAAAGTTTGTTGTTCGCATTGGTGGCCAAATGAAGTCACGTTTTTGACACTAGCTACGGCGTGTGTATATGGACTGAGTGTTGGCAGTGTAATCGGAGCTGCGATCCAGATAAATTGCTGGGTGAAACGAACGTGCACTATGGCTTGGTTATGTGTGAACTTTGGCAGGTAATGTGATTTCAGTTTTTAGAAAGGTTAATAAGTTTTGAGTGATCAAGCAAATTTGTCGGTGCCATTCTAATGCGGTGAATGGGTAGAGATACTTCGTGCGTGATTTGCCTTAGGCTATGCTTTAAATTTTGGTGAGAATGAGATTTTATGTTTTGTGAAAAACGAGATGTCACTGTGAGAGGGCTTAGTAGTCCGATCTTTTGCCTTAAGAACTACACTTTGATATGGAAATGTGTGATTAAAATGCTGGTGCACTTTTTGCCTTCTTTTGAGGCAAACGGTTTAGACTTTGTAAAGCAAATGGAAAAATTACAGGGAAAATCTAAGATGTCAGACACAGGGATAAACTACCAGCCATAGAGACAAATGTGTTCCACCTTCTTATAAACCAAATTGAGGAAAATATAGAAAAAATATTAAGCCATACAAATTAAAGACGGTGAATAGAAGACTTTGGCTAAATGTTTGTGACAAACTATAGAATGTAAGGCCTATCGGATTTCATCTACATAGATAAGAGCTTTGTAGGAAGTATCTAAAACGGTAACAAATCCAAAATGGTGGGTCTGAGATGACAGCGGCCTAAAGGTAAAGCACATAAGTATTAAAGAGATTCAATTTTCTTCACATCTCTGCAGCTTCTAAATGAGTTATGTCAAACTACCCAGAAGTATTGAGTATGGCAAAGCGTTACTAGCCTTAATCTAAAGTTACTGAACCCAGAGGCTTAAAGCCTGGCAGTCAATCTTCCCGACAATATTGTAGAAATATGCTGCTAACATTTTCAATTCTTTAGTAATCACAATTATGCCAGCTTCTTGCTGACGATTACTTTGGAGCCGACAATGTGAAAAAGACCAGCTCTTCTTAGCTTGTCAAGCAATCTATACAGATTAACCCAGTTTTTAAGAGTTGTACCTGAATATAGCCAGTTTCTGGTGGTCTGACGAAGTACGCCCAGATTTTGCAATAAAGATTCATAAGTATATGAAATGTGATTTAGCTTAGTCTCCAGTGCTGCTAAGTGTATCCATTTTGTGAACCTTGTCATTCATAAGCTAGTCTTCTCAAGACTGTTAAGCCATATCTTTGCACGAACCTACTAAATGTAACCCAGTTTTACTGGTTTCACAGGTAACTCCGTTTACGTATATTCTTTGGTGGGTTCGCCTTCTGAATAATGAGTAATTGAAATAAATTTATCAGCTTTAATTGGTAAAATTGATATTTTTCCCAGACAGCGTTCACTAGCGAATTTCGTTATATTCCAAAACGGCCTTCGTCGACGAGTTAATAAGATATACATATACGCATCCATTGTATTAGAATTAATCGACTTTATCAGTAAAAGTGTATCTCTTTCCAAAAGTTTAGCTGTTTCCTTGGTTACACCTTGGTGATCTGGCGAGCTCAGCCTTGGCAACCTAATACTGGATCGAAGTCCTTCTGAGTTCAATCGAACAGCAATATCCTCTGCATCCAAAGCCATTAGGAACTTATAAGCACGTCAAGGCCTTTTGGATAACACCTGCTATTTTTCATGAAAAAACGTTAAACTGTTGCTGTACTGCAATTTTACAGTCAATGGAAATTCGTTTGCTTCTCCTTTCACCAGCAAAGGCAAGAATATAAATCAATAGATACCAAATCTTACCACTTTACACGTTTTGCAAAAAAAAAAAAAAAAGAATTGTCGCCGATGATTTTAATCTCTACGTACGCGTATGCAAACGCATAATTAAAAGCCTCGTAATTTCATATCAGCCATTTTCAAGACAATTTTATTTATATGGCCACAGCAGTGTCGATCGATTTGCGTTTACATTGCGTGCCAGATCTGATAAGAGAGCTCTCTCAGCCATCGTTAATCTGTGCCCATAAACTATATGTCTGTGGTTGCTGCAACAGCAGCACAAAACCAAGCCACATTGAATGATCATGTTTTCTCACGGCGATACCGATTTCCAGGACCATAAATAAAGAAAACGAATTTTCATCATCATGACTTGGGTCTGTAAATCAAAAAAAAAAAACCCAATTACATACGCGCGTGCGTCTACGTCATCAATCTCTGCAGTCTCCACGATTTTAAATTAGGTTTCTGAATCATGGATGACCCATAAAAACATATAACATGAGTATTCATTTTATTTCCCCATGAAGCTTAATTAATCCTTCCTTCTCGAATTGTAATAGATACCTGTTTCATAAATAGAATGAAAAGTTCACATAAAGGGTTTTCAATAGAACGTCCCACAGAAAATGTTCAGGTGTTCGAAATTCTCATCGGCGCCACACCCTGCTGTGCTCTGTCTGACATCTCTACAATAAAGGATGCGCACAAACATCGATGGTTTCCTTTGAATTCTTTCAAGGCAAACAAAACACATGCGGATATTGTTCCTTTCTTCTGAGACCTCTATGTGGTCTTAACCACTGGTTTGTGTGTTCTTTTTGTGCGCATGTCCTTTTTTTGGCATTGCAATGGTTTACGTTGCGCGAAACCACTTGACTGATCAACATGTGGCCTTCCACCAACACTATTTACCATTACGATGATGACCATGGATGTGGATCGTACTGGAATATACCATTAATCAAGAAATTAGAATTTAACACTCTCAGCTGGAGGCTAACCAAACAAGTTTATCCCAGAACAAGTGTTCGAGAATTGTCGGTGGCAATCATTATTCTCAGTTCTCCTGGCTGGAGAAGGCCAGATGATGTTCACGGACTGATGTGTAAATTTCAACGGATCTCGAGTGCGGTCTCTCGGTTCTATGGCATGAGTGTGTAATGAATACGTGGCCATTGGAATGTTGTGGTTACAAGTGCTCATTAGGGATGAACATTGGCTGACATAACAAATAATTAAATTGGATTTTTACGAGCCTTGAACGCAGTTTTTTGGGGGAGTGTTAGTTGCAGAGATAATTGTTAGGTAATTTAAATGGAAAGAACTTTAAGATAAGAATGCGGTAAGAGATCAATTTAATGGCTAATAAAGCCAGAAGTGGTTATTAAATGATTTTAAATTTATGGACTGATGTTGGGTAGAGACGATGAAGAGGCTTGGATTATGGTAAACATATGCAACAAACAGCGGAGAAGAATTCGAACTATACACACTTTTGCAGTCTTTTAGATAGCAAAACTGTTGAACATTATTCTATCAAACATAATAAACTATTTAGCTTAAACGATGATAACCGCCCGTCTAAAGTGGTAGACTGCCAGAAATGCTACCAACTTCAAAGCTGTGTGGTACTTGAGTGTAAAAAAATATATATATTTGGCACAAATAGCGCCTATAGACACTAGGGCCTAGCTGCAAGGAGCTGATTTGATTACTCTTTAGTTCGGGGTGGACCCAGGCCTCGACCAATAACACTCTTCTACCCAGATCGATCCTTAGCCAGCAACCTTCTTTTATCTAAGGTAAGGACTACCGTTGTTCTTCCCAAATGGAATCGTGTAAAATACAAATAGTGTGCCTTCCATTGCAACACCTGTTCTGATATATATACTGTCTTCTTTCCACGCGGGATTTAATAATTTGCATGAGAGCGCTGCTGATTAGCGAAATCCGATGCACGTTCGGAAGTACCGGACTCTGCCAGTAACTTCCAGGCAGAATAACTGACAATCCGCGAGGAATGCTGAGCACTCAAGTAAGGTTCAATGATATTCAGACGGAGATGAGTCCTTAACAGTTGCATAAAACGTTCTTATTCAGGTGGGAGCTGTTAGGGTGAAAATATTTTCGCACTGTGTTCAATATTTGTCAAGAAAACAAATATGACCCGCCTATGACATCTTCAGGACAAAATAACTCTTTTTTATGATTTGCGCTCGTCAAAGGGGATATGAATACCCTAACGGGTAAAACACAATGTGGCGCTCGCCCAGTCGCGTATTTGACAGGCATTCTACCGACTTACGATAATATTTGTCACAACGAGCGGCCTCAAAATTTGCAACACTAAATGTGGCTTCAAGACGGTCGGGCGTTGATAGGTTAGGAATATGACAGAATTATGTTTTGTTCCCTCAAATTTCCCAGACATAATTTCGCTGAAGAAAGAAGAGTAGAAATAACTTCACAAACAAATGTGTACGAATAAGAAAATAAAAAAAAAACCTCTGCATACTCTGACATAATTAATTTGTGTGCAAAAAACATGAATTAGCAATTAAAAATGTTTACATATTAAATGCTAACAATTCGGAGTACACACACGACACAATGAACTACCTTTTTGCTAAAATCGAACAAGTCAAAGAGTAATGTCAATCCAAAACAGCTGTGAGCTGTCAAAACGCGCGACAATAGTAGAGAGTAGCTCTACTCCGATGTTAAGGTGGCGTTTGTCGCCTGAGGTCACATTTGGTGTTCCCCACAAGAACTCATTCCTCCTACTCATTCTGTCAATGCGCTACCATGCGAGCGCTACATTGTGTTTCTACTTTGATACTTTCAGGACATGGGCGTTTTGGGGAAAGGGGGAAGAGACAGAGAGAAGGAAAGATTGGTGTAGTTTGTTTGAAACTCAGGTGGTATCAAGTTTCAGTAAAGTCCACGGGTGGCGTCCAGATAACTGGGGAGCATTTTTATTTCGCTGTTATTGTCGTTGCTTATAATCAAAGTATTTTTTTCCATCCTCCTGATGTCATCATCACGATCAAGTTACATTTCAGCCGTATGACCACCCTACTGCCAGTGTTATGCTTTCGCAGTAGAGTTGACATAAGCTTTCAGATGATTCTTGACATCAGAATTTGAACCGTGAATCTGCACCGTGACAAGGGATGATGTTACCACTACACCATGGACATTCTTCAGAAGACTACCTCAGATACTCGTATCACCTGAGTTAATGCGATTATTATTCGGCATTGGCAAGGGGAAGCCCCCAGCTTTGTGTTGCCGAAGTTGTGCGATATCAAAAATGTTGCGTATCCTAAATGCCCTCACTATATTTATTTTCTGCAGATATTACCAAATTGAAATCGTTGCTTAGAGCGAGACCATTTGTCCCACAACTTTTGCCTGTGCTCTGTACCTCCTTGCTTCATTCGCTTTTAGATCCAGAAGTAGGGTTCATTGTTTCAAGTACTTTTTAAGTTCTCAAGATCTAATTAAATTCTCTCTTCTTCAGTTTTACTGGCCGCCTTTCTACAATTCTTTCTGTTGCCTATAGTGAGACTGATAACTGATCAAGCACTCTTACATGAACTTTGTAGTTTTACTTCATATAGTCAGCATTCAACACGAACATCACGAAACTATACTTTAGATCATCTTTTTCAAGTAATCCCACAGCTAAGCGCAATCACTTCACTCAATCATCATGCTCTTCATCATTTCAGAGACCTGCATTATTATGCCGCAATTAATTTCGCTTTTGATTGATTCATTGCCAGCATCCCCAAATGTCATGCAACAGCAAAGCACACCTTAACTGATGTCTCCAGCTCATGCAATACAGTAATTGATCAAATTCCTCACCCTGGCATTACATCTGCAACTCCATCTTTACGAGTATAGCTCCGTCGAGGTCATGAGAATCAAAAGAGCTCCAACCCAGGTGCTCTTGCAAATGACCCCATAAAGGTTAAATGCCACTAAAAAAATCATCAAACCAAGTCTCGCACGAGTGGACACACGAACTCTTGGCGCAGTAGAAGGTAATGAGGATCAGAATATTAAATTAGGATTTGCACTCCTGCATCACTGCACACAGTTTCCCATAAAGCGCGCGCATAATCGAATCGACTGCAATAAGCTACAATCACGTTTCCCATTCTTCTCCTTGTGTGCAGATGCATTGCTGTTGTAGCACGCCACCACCAAGGTATGAAATTACAATGATCCGCGTGCAATATAGTTTCTGGAGATTTCCAACTTGAGTGCAGACGCGGCGCTCCTACTTCCAAATTGATGCCAGTGCTTCATCTGTACTGCAATTTGTGTAATAAGATCAGCTTAACTGGACGAATGTCGACATTATCACGCGGAAGTAATCTCAAAGTCGACCTTATGAACCGGTTGCTGATCCCGCTCTTCCCGCTTGGGAGATGATTACGGGTATTACTTGTGTGTTGAAATACGATTGTGTACCTCAAAAGGGCAACCGTACGAGTGATCGTCCCCCTCAAGGTGAACCGCGACCATGGCACCGGTAATGGCCAACGCACTATTGTACTGGCTTTGGAATCATGTGCATGCCATTGCTTCGACTTCGACGACTGTGTGTAATTGCGGCCAAGAGACGTCTTTGTGGAATTGAATTTTGTACGTGCTCCATGGGAGAATTGTTTGCCCTGTGCCGTGTGTTGTTGGTTGCCCTTTTATGGGTGGATGATCATGATCAACGTGGCTGTGAGATGGCAATGAGATTTCCTTGAAATTAAAGAGATAGCCAGGACGCGCAGCGCGAAAGGTTTGCAGTTGTTGCGATCAGGTTGTGATCTTTGTGTGTGATTGTTGTTACAATGCGAACCTGAACGTGAGAGGTCGTCGAGTCACTGTGGCGTAGATGCAAGACCCTGACAAGGTCCATTATCGTGTTTTAACGTCATCCTCGTCGAGTATGTAGTGTCTCCTCGATGGAGCTCGATATGGAAGTGATAGTGGATTGCCGTTGGGGAATAGATTTTTTTTTTCTTTTTGTAATGCTTAGCCATTTTTCACGAGATCTTAAGACTCGTCGTATTAATGCACTAAACATTAGGCTTTTAGCTGTCTGAAAATCGCTTCTCATGAGTCTGATTGCCATCTAGAATATAATTCAGGTTTTACCTTTTATTGCATGAGCGTGTAATTCGCTTGAGAAGGCAATGGTAATTTTTATTTCTTGGGAAATTTAATTAAATTTTTATATGTATCATTGATTGAATTTTAATATGGAATTAAAGTCCATTAAGATTTTATTGATACATAGAATCTGCATTTTGTCGTTAAATCTTGGATTATTTTTGCAGTCTTTTTACATGCATCAAATAATATAATTTGACCAGATTGTTGGAGCGGTTTTAGAGAAAATTGAGTTTTACAAAACCAGCCAGCACATATGCAAATATTTAGTAAAGAACTGTTGATTAGCTCTGGAAACCAAATATTTTATTGTATCGTACGATGTGAACGGTGTTCTAGCCTTCATAAATATCTATTCTATGATTGTTAAGCTGTCCAAGAAGGGAAACCTGATGGAATGTGGAAACTGGACAGGGATATGCGTTCTTCCGGCTGTTGTCAAACTAATAGTTAGAATAATTCTGGAGAACATCTCGATTCAACGCTGGATCCTCCTGCATCGACCACATCTACACCTTGCGGATCATCATTGAACAATGCATCGAATACAGATCTCCGCTACATTTACTGTTCACTGATTTCGAGAAGGCCTTCGATAACTTAAATCGAGCTATTTGGCGAGCCTTGCGCAGGACACATATACTAGAAAAACTCGTCACTATTATAAAGGCTACATACGATGGTGGTAAATGTCATGTCTTACACAATGGTAAAGCGTCAGAGGAATTTGAAGTCCGCAGCGGAGTACGACAAGGACTCATTTTTCGCCACTGTTATTCTTTGTATCATAGTAATCAGTGATGTGATCCGGGCAGCTCTGTCTGGAGGAAACATGTGGCTGAGATGGACTATGATATCATATCTCAAACACCTTGACAATGCTGATGACGTTTGCCTGCTCTCATACAGGATAATGGACCTGCATCAGATGGCTCATAATTTGGAGTCAGACGCGAACAAAGTATGACTCAAAATAAATACGGCAAAAACAAAAGCCCTAAACAGTACAATTTCTCAACAAAACACCAGCGCTGTTCAACTCAACATTGCCGGACTTTTTCATATTTAGGAAACATGGTCTCAGAAGATGGTGGTACTGAATTTGTAAAGCAAAGGCTGCGTTCGGTATGCTGCAATGTTTTCCGCATAAAAACCAAACTGAGACTGTTCCGATCAAACGTGGAAACAATACTATTTTATGGGTGTAGTACTTGGAAAGTGACCACAAGGAAGCTGCAGACCTTCATAAATAGATGTCTTCCCAACATTCTAAGGATCTTCTGGTCGAATTGTATATCGAATGACAAACTACAGGCGATAACCATGAGCCAATAGACATCAAAATACGGGGGCGAAAGTGGCAATGGATTGGTCACACCTTACGGCGCGAAGATAGTACAGCGAAGTACGCCATAGAATGGAATCCACTTACTTAATCAGGCAGACGAGTGGGCCGCCCTAGGCAGAGAAGTTCAAGCGCGTTGCAGAACTCACAACACGAGGGGTCAGAGGACATAAGTTAGTTAGTTTAACAGCCTTATGGGGGCATAGCTTCTCGTAACTATTCTTGCTGTGCGACACACGAATGGTAAGAACCTACAGTTCTATCAGAAGTGTAATTTTTTCGGTTGAGAGAAGTTTTTCGTTGACAATTTTACTCTAGGATATCAGACATCGACGAGAGGTGGAAGCTTAATAAAACTTTCTGACTCTAGTCTTTGTTATCCAGTTCAGAGATCACGCACTTAACCAATGAAAACGGCAATATTATAAAGCGGCATTAGGCATTAGTTATAGTCCGAAAATTCGTTTTCAAATTTTGTGCCCGTTAACACATGATTTTTAAGTCAAGTTTAAGTTAAAATATAACTTAGTTTTAGAAATTATACTATGTATAATATTATATATATTATTATTTAAATTAAAAATTAAAAAGGAACACACTTTTATTATTTTCACGGATCAGAATATCCGTAAAAATAATAAAAGAGTTGAATGAACATTTCAATGTAAATGGTACATTTTTTCAATAAATATCTTTTCTGTAAGCTACATATATATAAATTTAACTTGATATCTAAATTATTTGCTAAATTGTCAGAAAGTTGAACACAAAATTTCTTCGTATGGATTTTTATGATTTCTATAACTAATGCCTTGTAAAACGATTCTGATTACGAATCTGCAGGTTAAAATCCGCGGAAATGACTAATTTTTAGGTTATAGGAGCTTGAATTATTTATTTTTGGGAAACGAAAATGAGTGATAGCTCCAAAATTAAGTGCTGGAGGTTTTTTAAAGTATTTACCGTGAGCGAGACGAGAAGAAAATTATGTGGTTAAATCGATTTCGGAACTTTGTGGGCGAATTACGACTCTTTTAATAGTTTCCTCCAACTTTCTTTATAAAACTAGCTATCTCTGCGGATTTTAATTTAATAATTTCGAAATCCGCGTCAAAAAGGTCATCGATTATCACAATTAATCGTGAAGAACCGCTAAGCTGATTTATTTTGACTGTCCCAAAATTAAATACTAAGAATTTTAAACCTATGCCGCGAACGAAGCGGGCACGTGCCCTAACTGACTTACCCAAACAACTGGGATCATTTTTCCGGGGTTATTTGTCGCTGAGTTATTTTGCCGCAGATTATTTTGTTTGGGCTTTTTTTTTGTTGCTGTTGTTGGGTTATATTGATGTTCGGTTATTTTGTCGTTGAGTTACTTTGTCGTTGGATTATTTTGTCGTTGAGTTACTTTGTCGTTTTGTCGGAAGTTACTTTATCGTTCCCTTATATCAAAACTGAGTTAATGATAGCACAATCTTCCTAAATATATAAAGTTGTCAAATTTTCCACACGATTAGCACAGAAATTAAAATTTAAATTGCCTGTCCTGAAAAATGATAAAATTATACAGAGATACAGTATCATATCTCCGCGATACAAAATAAATGAATATACGTAAGTGTTGTGTTGCCAATACAGTTCGAATTTTTAAAATAAATTTCGATCGAAATAATATCGGTTGGCAACTAAGTAATTGCCGATTTTTTCAGATAAATAAAACACATTTCTTTAAATACAACGAATAAACTTTAATCAATGATATATTTTCCATTTTGTTCGATGATCTTTTGCCATCTTTCTGGCAACTTCATAATTCCATGTTCGTAGAACTTCTGATCTTTATCGGCAAAAAACTGAATCAAGAGCGATTTCACAGCGTCATCATCACATGAGTTTTACCATCCAAAGAGTTTTGCAAAGATCGAAATAAATGGTAATTTGATGGAGCAAGGGCTATGTGGTGGATGTAACATCAATTCCTAACCAAGCTCCAATAATTTTTGGCGAGTGACCAAGATGTAGTATGTGGCCTAGCGTTAAACTGGTGAAAAATGACATCTTTTCGATGGACAAACTCTGGCCGTTTTTCGTTGATCGCTGTATTTAATCTGTCCAGTTGTTGACAGTACACATCCGAATTGATCGTTTGATTCCTTAGAAGCAGCTCAAAATGCACCACCCTTTCCAATCCCACCAAATTGAGAGTAAAATCTTCTTTTGGTGGATATCAGCTTTCGAGGTGGATTGTGCGGGCTCATCAATACTGGACCAAGATCGTTTTCGCTTGACGTTACTGTAAACAACTCAAAAAAAGGGTCGGATTCATTGCGTCTAAGATGCAAATCGCAAGCGTTGATGCGCTTCATTAAATTAATTTCTTTCAAATAATGTGGAACCCAAATATCAAGCTTTTTAACGAGTTTCATACGTTTTAAATGTTTCTCAATTGCTATATGTGACACATTTAACTTTTTTGCTATCTCTCGTACAGTTACATGACGATCCGACTCGATTATGGCTTTAATTTGATCATCATCAAGCTCATCTGGTCGACCTGATCTCCCGAACGAAATTTGTCAAACCAATTCCGGCACTGTATTTCTTGCCTTAAAAGGCTGCTTCACCATACACATCACGTAACTTTTTAGCAGCTTGCGCTGCGTTCTTTCCTTTACGGAAATAAAAAAGTAAAATATGACGAAAATGCTCGTTTTTGCACTCCATATTAAAACTGACGCCAAACTAATACCTTTTCACAAAAATAAGCGCAATTTGCTTCTAAAGCAAAGTAACTAACAGCTAACAAATGTCAGACGGAACAAAATGTCATTGATAGAAGCCACAAAAAAATATGGCCAAATACATCTATGTGTGAAATCGACAATTACTTAGTTGCCAACCTGATACACCAACCGTGCCTGTTGTACGCAAGTTTTTGAAGAAAGTTCATGAGATTGGCATGCTACTGATAACACCAGTTATCCTCGTCTTCGAAAAGTGCGCCCGAGAATATTGCTACTGTTGCCGAAAATGTGCGCCTAAACCCGAGAACCTCAACTTACCAGAGCGGCATGATAGCCAATTTTTTTTGCCAGAAACTGAAGAAATAAACTTGGATGATGAACTTGAAATGATCTCTGGTTCAAGCAAGACGGCGCTACGTGCCATACAAGCCGTCCAACAATCGATCTTTTGCGCAATAAGTTCTATAATCGCATAATCAGTCATTGGGGTCCGCCGAGCTGCGATTTAACGCCGTTGCACTTTTTTGTGAGATGCTGTTAAAGATCGATATTACACTGATAAACCAGAAAGGATTCAGGCACTTAAGCACAATATTGATTAAGCTATTCGTGAAATAGAACCCCGAACCATTGAAAATATACTGCAAAATTGGATTGACAGTATGGGCTACTGCCATTTTTTATAGCAATTTCAAAAAGAAACCAACAGATGCCCACCCACCCTTTATGTGTTATTTTGTTGAAGGCTATTTTATTATCGAGTTATTATTACATGGAACTCCATTAGACTAGAAATTAAGTTTGATCTAGCTTAAAATCTGATGACGTTTATAGAATTCCAGAGCTTTCTCTAATTGTCGGAACATTCTGTATGCAAAAACAGAGGTCATTACTCTGATTTAATTTCGCTGCGGTCGAAATGTTCTTTTTCACAATAAGATTTAGAATCCTATGGCTTGTGGTGTGGCTTTCTTGGAAGAGCTCCTTCTATTATAAAACCCATTTCAACCAATCAGTTTTCTTTACATCTTATCTTATTGCAAATTCTTGGTTCTATATAACGACTTAAGCACTTATACTTGAAATAACTTGCTCCCGCAAGTTGAAGAACTAGTGTGCATTATCCACAAAGCATTGCATATATACCTACTCCTAATACACAACTTCATACCTCCACACCTTGCATTATGCAAACCAATTACTCATCCCATTCATCCCAGGAAAATAGAGTCAAAAATATTCCCACACAAGTGTACAAAAGTCACCGCAGAATACAAAAACTCATCCATTCTTTGAATAAGCTGGCAATTGTTAGACTTACTATCACTACCCAGGTAAGCATACTCAGTTCGGCAGGTTTTTACTCACTCTCGAGCACTCGCTTTGTTCATTGTTGCCTCTTTCATCTGGGCACCACAGAATTACCAGAGTTCAAAGCAGCCTAGAAGTCTCCATCATGATCTTCTATGTACTTACCTTCATCTTCAGCACCATCTCCGTCTTAAAGTTTTCTCATTGCCATTCCGAGTGGATGCGATCTTCCGGTGTTTCTTCCCAGGCTCCTTGCAATTATACTCGTATGCGTGTGTGTATTCATCTGCGATGAAGATGTTCCCACGCACTTGAGCTCAGTGTGTAGGTACCAGTATGCTGCCAAATTAAATTGCAATAAGCGACTGTCAGAAGGCTTAAGTTGTTCCAACTGTCTGCGCTGTGTCCGGCATGAGTTGCCTGTTGTCCAATCCAAATGTGTTTGTCTTTGTTGTTTGTTCAGTCCTCGATATCACATGATGAAGTTCCCTTCAGTACCAGTAGTTGATACTGATCTGATCTATTTTTGAAGTGATTCCCACGATTCCTCCAATTAGGCCTCATTTGCCTATTCAAAGAGAAGCAAGTAGACAGACATGACAGTTCTAATGGAAACTGGCACAGGTAGTCTAACAATAGAGTGATTGAATTAGTCATACCACATGCAGAGCACATTATTTGTATTCATTTGTTTGGAGGAGTGTTTGTTAGCATTATTGTGTGTGAATTCGTTTTCTATTCGATTTGCATATTCCTTTGGTGAGACAATTTTTGTCGTGTTTGACAAACAAAAGTAACACAATGGAATTATTTTATGTGGCATTATTATGCGTAGGGGTTTTGCATGGCAACTCTGGGAGGGACAGGTGGGTCCATTGAGTTTTTCAGGCATATTGTTGAAAATGGCAGTATAAAACCGTCTGTCGAAAAGATTTCAATGACCCTGCAATGTTAAGGACGTGTAAAGCATGTTAGGTTTAACTGGAGTCTTTCGCAAGTTTATAGCAATACGCTTAAGCTAAGCCCTAGTCCGATTTCATTCAGAAGGACTATCAATTGTGTTTGGACCGATCATATTGGCTCTAATCAATCCTTATAGGATATGCTACTCGTATGTAACGAGCCTGTACTAAATCCTTTCAATCTGCTTCTTCAAACTGTGCTGCATATTGATGCTCATATGGTTGGATATGGAGGAGTTTTATTGCAGACACACGAGTCGCACCCAGTTAAGCTCATAGTATCGACAGTGGTCTAAAATTATACGAGCTACGAGCTACGAGCTCTAAGTACTACATATTGTTATGTCCTTGAAAATGCTTTGAGTATACTTGTTGGGTCTGACATTTACAATATACACTGACTGTAAGGCGTTTCAAGCTACAATGGGTAAAAAGAAGCTGTGCCCACGAGTGGCAAGACGAGCTTTAATGCTGCAGGAGTACGTGTTACATCGGTCAGAACCGTCAATGTTTATGTTGATGCTTGAAGTAGGTTTCCAATGGTTCACAAGATAGAAGATTCAATTTTACATCGCGTAAGAAAGGTAAACAAAAGTGAATAATATTGTACGCAACTAAGTTTTCGCTTTTTTGATGAAAATGCAACTTTATTGTGAAAAAATGGTTACAAATGAATAATTCGAAGTATTGCCCATCGCTAGCTACAACTTTTCCCGATATTTCTGGCAAAGCTCGAATACCGTTACGGTAAAAGTGTTCATCTTTTGAGGCTATCCACGAATCAAGCCATTTTTTGATGTCTTTATATGAGCGGAACTGCTGATCAGCCAGACCATGTGCCATCGACCGGAACAAGTAATAATTGGATGGCGCACTATCTGGGGAATAACATTTGAGCATTTCCAGGTAGGTTTTAACGGGTTTGGCAACGTGAGTCCGAGCGTTGTCATGCTGTAGAATCACTTTCTTGTTCCTCTGCTTGTATTGTGGCTGTTTTTCGCGCAGTGCTTGGCTCAATCGCATCAATTGAAGTTGATACCCTTCCCCAGTGATGGTTTCGTTGGGTTTCAACAGTTCATAATAAATGACACCAACCTGGTCCCACCAAGTACACAGCATAATCTTCGCAGCGTGAATATTCAGCCGCGCCGACGACGTAGAAGCATGACCGGGCAATCCCCATGACTTTCTTTTCTTTGGGTTGCTGTAATGAATCTATTTTTCATCACCCGTCACGATGCGATGAAGAAAACCCTTCCTTTTTTGCGTTGGAGCAGTTGCTCACAGGCGAAAAAACGACGCTCAACGTCCCTTGGTTTCAAATCATAAGGAACCCAAGTTCTTTGTTTTTGAATCATTCCAAACGCATGCAATTGCTTGGAAATGGCTTGACGGGTAACTCCTAATGCTGAAGCAAGCTGTTCTTGCGTTTGGCACGGATCCTCATCGAGCAATGCCTCTAATTCAGCGTCTTCGAAGGATTTTGGCCTTCCTTCACGCGGACGGTCGTCAACATCGAAATCAACGTCTTTGAAGCGACGGAATAAATCACGGCACGTTGTTTTACTTAGAGCAGCATCTCCATAAACTTTTTGGAGATCTTGATGAGCTTCAGTCGCCGTTTTCTTTGAATGAAAGAAGAAAATTAACACTTCCCGCAAATGACGATTATTTGGCACAAAATCAGACATTTTCACACAACCAAAAGCATATGACGCCAAAACAAAATCACTAATGTGTCAAAACAGTTTGTTTACCATATGTCTAAGCTCGGTTCATGACGTTTTGGATATGTCAAAATCGACCAGCACTTCCTTCTGGAGCCATCTATTGACAAACAGCGAGAATAGATTATTGACGACGATGCTGAAGGACCGGCACTATGAATACTTTGAAATTCACAGGAGCATTTTAATGCGTGAAATGTGGAAGCAGTTACTAGGTAGGAATGTTAAAGGTACATACATATTGTAGTATGCGGGCTACGCACTTCTTCTTGTTGATTAGTGCCTCCACTGTCAGGCTCTTGTTACCCCGTTTGGTTTGCGAAACTTGAATGGTGGTCCTGGGGGCCTCGATTCCAGTAACCAACTTCTGCCCCGCGAAGTTGGTCCTTACGCATCCCCCGACTGCTGGTTTTGGGAAGTCTGACCGACAGGATGCTTCCTCTCTGCTTCTCCTACTTCCGCAATGTGGACAATTTCCTCGTCTAGGTGCACTTCTGCACTGCCGTTGTAGGTGTCCGGTTTGGTTGCAATTCCAGCAACGGATTTGACTTCCGCGAGCTCTGTCTTCATCCATGACGGCTGTTCTCTGGCATGAGCATTCCACGACGGACATTTCCCTGACACGGTGTATTCCCTGGTATGCTTGCTCCGCAGCCTTCATTGACAAAGCGAATGCCAATGCCTCGGGGAGTGTTCGCTTTTCAGCCATCCTTACAGCCATTTGCAGTTGTCTGTCCTCTATGGCCTGAATAAAAGCTTCCACCGCCATTTCGTTGATAAGCTCCTCACCGGCTTTAGGGTATGAAAGATGGGCTAGTCGCTCTATATCCGCTTGCAACTGTTGGAGCGTTTCCCCCCTTTTCTGGACTCGACTACGCAGCTGAACCCTGTACACCTGCTGCATGTGTTCATCCCCAAACCGCATCTCGATAGCCTGAACCAGAGAGTCGTAGTTCTGCTGTTTATCTTCCGGGATGGTCTGCAAGAGCTCCGCAGCTGGACCCCTCAGTGCAAGCGTGAGTGCAATAGACTTCTCTTCATCGTCCCAGCTATTGGTCATTGCGGCCGCTTCGAATTGCCTCTTATAAATTGGCCATGATGTTTGACCATCGAAGATAGGAGGCTGCATCTCCTTTCTTCTCAGACCGTCAGTGGAATATTCCCGTGCTTTCTGTCTCTTCACGTTGCTGAGCTCCTTAGCAAGATTTTCGACTTGCTTTCCTACTATCTCGAATTGCGTATCCACTTTTTCAAACTGAATCTCTATCTTCCCGAACTGAGTTTCCTGTTTCTCAAAATTTTCATCGAATCTAGTTTCGACTTTTTCGAGTTGCGTCTCTACCTTCTCGATTTTCTCTTCGATCACTTCGAATTTGGATTCCAAGTTCTTGTTTTGCTCATCAAGTTTACTTTCCAGAGCATCTAGATAATTCTTTTGTTCGTCCATTGCTTTCTTTTGTTCATCCATTGCCTTCTTTTGTTCATCCAACTTAAGTTCTAGAGAATTCTTTTGTTCGTCCAGCTTAAGTTCTAGAGAATTCCTTTGGTCGCCCATTGCTTTCTTTTGTTCGTCCATCGCTTTCTTTTGTTCGTCCATCGCTTTCTTTTGTTCGTCCAGCTTAAGTTCTAGAGAATTCCTTTGATCTTCTATTGCTTTCTTTTGTTCGTCCATGACTAACTTAAGTTGCAGGAGCAGACTTGTTATACCCGGGTCGGCTGCTGTACTTACTGCTTCCTCTTCCACGTCAAACTCTACGTCGTGCGGATTTTCACCTTCCTGCGTTACTGCTTCTTCCAGACGAATCAGTAGGGCATCTTTTCCCCCAGTTGTGTCGAGGTTCCGCTTACTGAGTTCTGCCTTTAGTTGAGTTATAGTTAGTTTTCCCAATTTGCGACCCATTTTGCGCAACTAATTAACTCAACACAGAAATCGTTTTTTTTTTTTTTTTTTGCTTGTGCAATTTCACACCACGGAAATAGTTATTCACAGAATAAGTTTTATCCCGCTTCTGACACCAATGTAGTATGCGGGCTACGGCTCGAGTAGATAAAACAATTATTCTGAGAAATTATTTCTTTATTTTCTACTCTATAGAACAATTCAAGTTCACACTATACTATTCTTCGCCTTATTCTTTTCTTACAAGGTCTCTTTCCTCTCAAATCACTTTATCTCCTTTCAATTTCTTAATTCACAAATCCAAACTAATTACTTTTTCTTGTTCACTCTCAACTTTCAATTTATCACCAAATTACAACTTCGCCCATTATCACTTTTCTAATCTCTTCGCCACGGTTCTAAACCAACTGTCTCTTTTTTTTGATCGCCATCTGTCCTTATATAGCAGAAGTTTCTGATAGCCAGAAACTTCTAGCAAATTCTTCGACCACTGGAACAAGAGAAATAATTCTTGCAGTTATAATTCCCTAATATTATCCCTAATATTATCCCTAATATTATTTGTCTCTTTCGTTGACATGAGCTGTGGAGACTTCGTCCCAGACACGAACCTCGAATGAAGGACAGTTTGAACCAAAATTCTGCCAGAATGGAAAGTCACTTCGGAATTTGCTGCATAGACATAGGCGCGTAGTTATTATTATGCTACAATATATACAAGATGCTGGGAAAGGCTCAAGCGTTTCTTTTAAACTGCACTGCGTGCATCCTCGTCACAAGAAAGCGAGGAACACAGGAAGGATTCTCAATCATATCCATAAAAGTGAAGAATTATAAACACCTTTACGTTGTCATCGATGCTTTTTCGAAATTCGTTTGGGTGTACCCTGTGGAATCAAAGACTGCTGAGGAGGTTGCAGCTGTATTCTGTATGTATTTAGAAATCGTTATCGTGTTGTGTCGGATAAGAGAGCAGCCTTCACCTCGAATGGTTTTAAGAATAAGAGCTAAATGGACTTCAATCTGGCAAAGTTTACTGCAAGAGGAGAATCACAAGGGCTATGACCGGAAACAAAAAGCTACGAAGAAGTACCTAGTGCATAAATTGGTGCCGAACCAGTTGGAGCTGGACTTAAATTTCATACAAAGTTCTCATAAGAAGGGGTCGAAGTGAGGCGCAGCAAGCGTACGAGGTGCAGAAATATAAAGCCTCGGGACATAAAAAAAACTATACTGTTAACAGCGAAAGGCGGTTCCTTCACGAAGAATTACTCAGAACTGGCGACTTACTGGATGGCCGAATGCAAGATCATCCTGTCCTTTATTATTAGAAAGTGCTTCTAAGCGAAAGAGAAGATGGGTCCAGCCGCTGCGATCGTGTGAAATGTTGAGCGGCGAGAAAATTACTTAATATAGAAATTATTATTTGAAATAAATTGATTTCCTCCATCCGCTCCTACATATAACTTAAACGCAACATCACCTTCACTTTTAAATTGTGTCAATGACATCTGAACCTTATGCAACAAACATGATTCGCAACTTTCAAAACATCAAAGCTTCAATTTACCGCTTAGTGGAAAGCCGCTGTCCATTGATTACATTGATTCTCACCAAATTTCATAATTGGGGATCAATTACGTGTTCGTAGATAAGCTATAAAGTATAATTTATAAAGGACCCCATTTAATGCCGAAAAGTCATGTAGTTCGGCACATTTGTCCAAAAATTGTTGATGAATCACCTGTTAAAATTCTGAAAGTTGAACGACACTCGTTTTTTTTTTCAGATTATTATCAAAGTATTTCATTGGTGTATTTATCGTCGGTAAATATAACATTCATACAGTGATTTGGTTATATTTGCTTTTTTAATCAGCCGATGGACATTCGGTTTCAAGACGACAACGGTGACCCTTACATTTTGGCCGTGCAAGTTATAAATATTTTCATTCATACCCTGGGCTCATATTTGGAGAAGGTATTAATTCAATAAATAATTATGGGAACATTTGTCGATAAGAGTACGCAGAGTGGTGAAGGTACAAAGTTCGCTTAAAAATGGGTTTGGTTGAATTGGCATTCGATAGGGTAGCCTCAGACCAGGAAATATGTACGAGTATCCCCTGATGGAATTATATATTTTAGGCTACAGATCTTCCCCAAGATTTTTGAAGATTTCGATATCAAGGAAGTTCTCAATATGCAAATTCTCTTCGATTGAGGAGGAGTTTTTTTTTGGAAGGGATGGTGATTGCGTTTAGTGGATTGCATACCTAGTGGATTGCATACTATTCATTGAGCTATTAATACAGATGCTGTAAATTCCTTGGAAAGTTTTAAGAACACAGCATGTCAAGCAAATTGGCCAAAGACCGGAATTGAAAACTAATTTCACCGTAGTTAGATTTTGCAGTAATTCTAAGTTCCGTCAGAATGCGTGCATAATCCGTTTGATTTTTCACGACGAAGTTGCGAACTGGTGCCTGAGACTTAAATGGTGCCAGTAGGCCCCCCATTTTAATTTCCTCCTTCTTTTCGAAACGTTTACCAGGGACAATTAGCAGATTAAGACAAATGGCTTTAGTTTGCTTTCGTAAAAGACTTTTCTAAATCTGAAAGTCTTCAGGCTTGAAAGTCTTCAGACTGGTTTTATAAACTTACCAGATTATGTTCAGTATTATGGTTATTAGCTTTCCTGATTAGCTTGAGTTCTCCTGTCTACTATGAAGGGGGAGTTCCGTCCTTCTTTCGGACAAAAGTCAGTTTATTGTTCAGCTTATCAAGTCTGTTTGGAGGTGATGACATACAATCGGTAATCGGTTTTGTCAGAGTTTTGTTGACTTATTATTCTGAAAAATTTCATTGATAACGCTCTCGGTCTGTAGGTAATCTGACTTCATTTAACTTGAATTCTGGCTAAATTTTACCAAGGCTGCCTGTTGTGGTCCTGATGTAATCGACCGAAGTCTGATCTTGACATGCTATAAAGCTTCACAAAGCCGTGATTCCAACTTCCATATCAATAGATGGCATTGGTTGCGAAGTACTCATGATCATACCCTTAATGAGCATTCATTTTAGGGACATGCTCCTTCTTGGGGGGAGGAGTGGTTAAGTGCGCGTTCACTGAGCGAGAGGTTCAATATTCAAATCCAAGAAAACACAAAAATTAAAAAAAAAGGTTTCTCACGGTCCCATCTCTCTGTCATCAAAAGCTCCTCTAAATCGAAAAAAAATGCCCTTCGAAACGACATAAAACTATAGTTCCCAACAATTCGTGAGGTGCACAGCACGAGTGGCTGCAAGAAGCTAGTCTGGACCCTGCATTGGGCGCCAAAATATTTATTTATTTATTCTCCTTTTTACGTCGGCAATATACAGTCTCGCAACCAAGTTAACGTACTCTTAGAGCTGTTACACACTTCGTCTAGGGAACTATGTTCTTGGGCCCTGGTCGAGCCTCAAATTCGACCTGGATTACAGCCAAGCCCGCGGGCAGAATAGCTAATGAGTAGCTAAAAAAGAGGGTGATAGATCTGTACTGAACTTTGCAGGCAAGGCTGCGTTCAACGTTAGTAATTGAAGAATTTTTACTAAGCTCTGCCTGCACGCCATCGTGTTCGGAGCTCTGCACCCTATTTCAACTCATTCCTAATGTTCTCGATTCCTCCTTAACCGTTATTGGCCAAATTTCCTTACAGCGACCAATTTTCGTGCCGGATTAGGTAGACAAGTGGATACCATTGGCACCATTAACGCCTTCGAAAACCGGTACACTGGTGACGGGGGTGATGGTCAAGTTATGCGTGTGACGTCCAAAGCCGGCTGTATGCGCGCGCTACCGTCACCGTCACTGGGGTCGAAGGTTTGTAAAGTTCTCTAATCCTGCCCAGGATATGGATCGTAATGAGATAATTTCGTAGTACGGAAAATTTACGTAAAAGGATCGAAAAACTCGTTATCAACGTCTGCAGTACAAAGAATGTGTAACATGTAATTACCTAAGTATGAGCAATGTATGTATGTACATACCCACATTCATCTATCGGAGATTCCTTAAAACTCAAATATACTTTACCGACTTGTAATGAACGCCTCAACACCAATTCACATTCTGTCAACCGATCCAACAACTCAAACCATAATGAATGAATCTTATCCGTCTGGAGTCAGTGCACTCAACAAATAAACCCGACTCTTATCTGTCAGACTTTAAATTGTGACAACAAGACTGATGTTTATCTAACAAAAAAGAAGTCGGCATTCTATAATCAGTTGCATAATTTCCGGTACTTCAGGGATCCTCAAGTTTACTTAATGATAAACTCGTGATTGACTAAACTATGGTTCTGTTTTTTTTTTTTTTTTTTTATTTATTTAATCAACGTTGTTGGCACTGCTTCGAAGTTTCCTTTCAAGACAGGTTACAATAAAAAATTATATCGAGAGGTATACAAACAGCCAAAGGCATTTAATTAAAAAAATATCTGAAATTTCTGTTTGCTGTTTATAACGAGGCAACATTTTAAATGATAATCAGGCGCCGGGTTTTCGTGATCATTAATTTCCAGCGGGATGGACAAAAAAGAAAATGAAAAATCACGAACATCATATCTCCCACAACAGAAATCATGTCCTAAAGTGCATTTTTCGCCTTTGGACATATTTTTTTTTTTTTGCTGCACGTCTTTCCTTTCGTCCTTTTAGCATAAAATGCCATTAAGCGACAGAATGCCGCCAACAACATTGATTCTACCACTCTCCCGTATGCGGCATCCAATTTGGTCAAACGACCACTAAAAGGCCAGAGCAAAAAAAAAAAAAGAATATCGCCAAACGACACAGACAGAACCACGAGACGATCAAAACTTGGGCTATCACATTCTCAGGTGCGCGTCAGTTCTCCTCCATTCAGGGCCAACCAACATCTCTTCTCAACCAAGTCGAACGTTTTGATTTCGTTTGCTACCTCCACTCTACTCCTCCTCTCTTTGCGTTGGTTATCGCTTAATTCTGGAAAATTTATTAAACTGTCCATATATCGAATTGATACTCTGCCAGGGTCGTCGTTGTTGTCTTCGCTGTCAACCAGTAATGTCGGCGGTGACTCCTTAAAAAGGGCCGAAGTCGATTACGAATGTGTATGTGTATCCACCAAATGGCAACATTCCAGACACCAACAGACCATGCTATAACCATTTTAGGCATCGTTTAATGGCAATCAACGATGAGTGCTGTACTCTTTGATGATGACACATCACCTATCGGAATGACTCCATCTCCAGAGAGGTCTGAGGGAGAGTCAACTGTTTTAGTTAATTGGAAATGTACTGATGTCCAATTGTATTGTTCTCCAGCGACGCGTATATTGTACATCCCATTGTGTGGCTTATCTATTCGCAGTTTCCCCGTATTGACTCCAAGTTATGTTGTTATTAACTAGCGATAGCTACTACAAGTCATGTTCAAAATAGGTTCCCATGGGAAGAGCGATCTGATACGACTAGACCACAAGTACCGACCTTTTGTGGTGTATACTACATGCAACATGACGACAACGACTATACGACGACAAAAGACTCCGCAAAAGATAAGAAAATGTAGAAGGCTACCTTCGGTACTGCGCCTACTGGGAGCACCTTGCACTGCGAAACCTTACACATAGTAGTTCTTCGTTTTCCCTTAACGACGACATCCATGGTGCATATTTCCACGAAGTCGCATATCTCGTGAGAATCTTCCTCGCGCAAAATGTTGTTAGATGAATTGGTAGTTCTACAGAGTGGTACCGCCGCAGGCCATCCGTCTGTCGTCTCTAGTATGTAGTTACCTCTTGTTCATGTGATCTTTGGAAAATTAAATGAGGAATTCGCGGTTTCTTGACGACATACTCAGTTCGAGCAGGAAAGGTAACCCAAGGGAGTCAGATTTAAAAGATTCATTCATTAAAACACACTGGGGTATCATAGATCGCATGAACATGCGATTACAATCTCTGGAGTATGTATTCGGTTGTAAGGGGCATGTGGTAATAGAATGCTTGGATCGAGGTGTACAATGGATTCCAGAAATTATCGTTTACCGTTTCGGAATGACACGTTGAGCAGACGCTAATAGTCAGCCGTAGACGTTGAGTATTCTGTTTTCATAAAGTACGGTGTAAGGTTCTACTTTTCTGAGGAAGCAGATGAAGGTGTTACAAATTCCAGTGGAACATGCGTTGGATACATGCACAAAAGATGATTATGGGACACAGTGTATACTCGTAGAGATCATAAAGTAGTCACATGATTCTAATGTAGTCTTTGGAAATAAATCGTAAGACTATCCCATGGGCTAGCAATGTCTGGGAAATGGCAAACTGTATTCAAAATCTCAAATGTCCCACAACTAGAACTGCATTTGACTTGGATTTCCCTGCAGTGGAAACCAAGACAGCCTTCAGTTTTCCCTTCTGAATAGCTAGAGTTTAAGAATTCCATCTTTGCTGAATCTTATACGCGAACATATTGTTATAGGTTACTTGCATGTTAGAACCTTTTTGTGGAATGAAACAGTTTCATCTTTGTTCGTTTAAATATTTATTAAAGAGTAAAATTAGTTTAGGTTGGTGGTTTCAAATTTAGTTGGTTGTTGTTTTAAATTTGTACAAATATTGCTTCGACTACTGACCGATGAAATGAAACGGGACTCTCCGCTATCCGCAAAGTTGACCGAGTTTCAATAGAAAGGGGCCAGACAATCAGCAACTGGTTTTTATTAATGTTATGCGTCCCTCTATTAGTGACATTGTCGATCTTCGACGGTGCTGCCAACTCTCACTGACTGCAACAAGCCCAATAAAAGAATCATAGGGACACATATAGTATGTTATAGAGTAGATATACATAGGTTTGATTATTTATTTTGTAACTCAATCCAGATTTTGTGAACCTTTGGATTCTATTTCTATTTTCTAAATCTGGAGTAATAATTTCAGACATTTTAGGAAGTTTATCATGTTCTTTGTCTATTTGTCAGCAAGGTTCCTAGTAAGCGGAAGAACACATCTAATATTAAGTTTTAATAATGGTAGAAGGTAGCTACGAGGGCTGTTCGATAAGTCAGTGACTTTGAAATGAAATACTTGATTTTTTTTTTCTCAAAATTGAATTTATTTTTCAATGTAGTCTCCCTTCAGCGCGATCCACTTTTCCCAGCGACATTCCAACTTTTTTAACCCTTCCAAAATATATTATTTCTCAAACTCTGCAAAATAGGCATTTATTGCATCGATAATTTCTTCATTCCATGAAAATCTTTTTCAGCCGAGCCATTTCTTCATATTAGGAAACAAGAAATAATCGCATGGAGCCAAATCTGGGTGGATGAGGAACCAGTTCATATCGCAATTCAGCTAATTTTGCTGTTGCTACTGCAGACGAATGAACCGGTGCATTGTCGTGATGAAACAGCACTTTTTTCTTCTTCAAATGAGGATGTTTTCCATCAATTCCGCATTAAATTATATATATTAAATTGTATAGTACTGTCCGGTGATCGTTTTCCAAATAGTCAATGAAGATTACGCCGTGGGAATCCCAGAAAACCGCTGCCATGACTTTTCCGGCCGACGGAACAGTTTTTTTTGGAGCGCGTTCGCCTGCAGTGATGTATCCAGAATTCATCAACTGTTACGAAACGCCGTAAGAATTCACTTGAATTGCGCCTAAAGAGTTCCAAATTCTCCATAATATTTTTTAAGTCTGTCTTCAGTCTCTTTATTGGTTTTACCGCGCAAAAAGTAGTGCTTTATTAAAACACGAACCTCACTTTTTTTCCATTTTGTCCAAATCTCACAAACCAAAGTTCTTTCGATCACTGTGAAAAGCTAAGTGTTTGACAGATCTATTTGATTTTCTTTTGTCTATGCCGAGAAAGAAACAAATATGTCAGAAAAAAATCCTTTATGCGATCCGAGCGCCATATTGCATCAACGTTACTGACTTACCGAAAAGCCCTCGTATAATGACAGACTGTGGGACCTTGACAATTGACACATGCTCATACTTGTGAGGCGAGGGGGTTCAAGAACTCGACTTTTTTTTATCCTGAACTGAATCTTTTTTATAGAACGGTTCACAATTCGAGTAACTGTTCAATTCTTGGTAGGTAGTACTTTGTTCTACAGACGGAGTGACGGCGGACCAGACAGTGTCAGAGAAATACGACGGTATATGGTCGTACAACCTTATTTATAAACGTTGTGCAACGAGTAGTTAACTTAGCTTATTGTTATCTATTTTTGCCAGTATTAATAATTGCTAAATTCTACAGTAGAATTGGGAAAAGATGAAAGCATTAAAAACATGACCGGGTTATCTACGAAAAAAAAAATGTTCATCTTTTCGATACGCCAACATTTTAAAAACTGACTTTTCACTTGACTGGTAAAATCTTGCAACCCGAAAAGGAACATAACACAACGAAAAAAAAAAACAAAAATGGCAAAAAACCGAATAATAAATCTAAGTTAAGCAAAGTGCAGTCAGCTTTGGAAAACCCTAGAATTCTGACCGTTCTAATGGTAAACAAATTTTCGAGTGGGGTCTGCTTTCATAGAAATTCACTACCAACACACAACGAAAACAAACAAGAAAACACAGAACAAAACAAAACGAAGAAAAGCAAAATGCGTTAATCTAGTCTGCAGTTTTACTCGTTCTTCCTTTAGAACCCTCTATGGTTAAAAATATTTCGACGTGCACACAACTTCTATCAAGTCTGAAAGTGAAAGCTACAAATTGCCTAAGATACACCACTTAGGCCCATTTGCTGATACTAGTCATAAAATTGTGTCTTATCTAAGTAATACTTCGTGCTGATCTTTAGGTTCAAGTTCAACACTTGAACCTAAAGATCATCATAGCTTATTTCCAGTTTCTACTATTATCTACTATTTTCGCGGCTTAATTTAAGTTTAACTTACTGATATTTAAGACTTACTTTATATTTTGTTCAACCCGTTAAGTGATAGTTAAATATTTAAGACTCGTATCAGCAAACGGGCCTTAATGTAATACCAAAAGTTTTTCCTTGTACTTCCGAGTTCTAAAAATGTCTAATTTGTTTCAGTTTGTCGTTCTACATTGTCAACCTTCCTGGTAGTAAAAGTTACCCCCACAAATCGGTCTTATCAGAAAACCATGCCCAATTCCAATCTAATCACCTGAAACAAACCTTCTATAGTGTAACATGATCCTTCCAAAATATTTGTTTATTACAATCAACAAACCTAAATATCGATCGACACGAACAAATTAGACAATTACAAGTACACTGACACCTCCTGCACAATCATTGTTCACAATCCCGCACATCCTTAATTTCTCATAAAATGCATTCAGATGGAACCTCCCCGAATACATCATAATTTATCATCAGCCTAATACGCTTCCACAATGACCCTAATTCCTTTCTATCCCCCATCTCAACACACCAAATGAATTACGGTCTCAAAAGGGATTGCCGTGAAAAGAAACGATCACCGAAAAATTATCCAATTCCTCCGCACAATTCATGAGTTTCTCGGAAATCTACCAAACTCATCTTTTCACTTCATCATCTCTTTGAATACCTGGAATTCACTATACCACGACGGAGACGAATACGAGACAACGACGAGGATCAGCAACTACACCGAATCGAGCAACTCCTCAGATGAAGCCAGAGCGAGAAGAACCACATTCTCCTCCTCGAACGCTTTAGGAATCTCAATCAGGAGTAAATCAGTGAATCAGCACAGAGCTCTTTTCACGTCACGAACACCTGAGAATTTCTTGCCGCGCCGCTTCTCCAGCTTATCTCTGCTCGTTATGTACCTGAGGCGGCAGCTCAGCCATCACCATCGCACCATTACAGGACTGTGAATCCATTTGCAGCGATTTATCTTCCGTTTGCCATCTCAATAGCACTTTGTTAGAGTTGTGTTGTTGTGGCTGTATGTGCATATTGGCAAGGCCTACGCAACATGGATACACTTCACAGTGAGATAGTCGATGACGCTCCTTGGTTGTTTAGTGCGCCTTCGCATAGTGCAAGTGAGAAAGTTCATCAACATGCATATCCATTCCCAGATTTTCGAATGAATGGGTAATGTAAGCATCTTTTTGTGATCCCTCCTGAGTGTCGATGTGTGAAACTGAAGAGTACTCCTATCACGTAGTATGTCCTGGCCTTTTATTTTAAGATTGCTGTTTACATCCTCGTTGATGAGGAGTTGTTGTGTGCTTCCTTTCTTGGATTTACTCAAAAGAAAAAGATCAAAGTGTTGCCGCCCTTTTTATGTTTGTTTCACTTCAGTGGTCTTGAAGGCTGCTGTATCTGTATCTTGTTTGTTATTTACAGGACAAATTTGGAAAATTACGACGATCGATGCTAATGGCAGTTGTCCTTTTTAATTTGTCGGTCGGAGGATTAAGGAGCGTGAAATCAGGTAGAAAATGTGTTGAAGATTAAAAATGAATGCCTTTTAGCATGCAAGTGTTTTTTTTCCGCTCATTTGGTAAAATGTCCGATATAATTAATCGGACGATCGGTTAAAGAGGTCATTTGAGTATTTTGTGAGGGGAAATTTGAGCTCGAAATCGGTTGTAATTCTTGGAAGAGTTCTTTAAAGTCAATTGCAAATGCCGCAAAGAATAAGTTGAGAATTTTGATGAGCTGGACCTCAGTAACAATTGAAATTTTCTGATTTTAATTTCTGATCGCATAAAAAACTGCTTATTGAACTCTTAACGTATTAGAGTTTCTCAAGTCAGTGAAACGATGTCAATTTTGTCCTGTTCCCCCTACAAGGAGTCACTCTGAATAACGGCTTATGGAAGGAGGGACTTTGCCTGTATTTTCTGGTTCCTGCTCTTTTTAAATGTCAGTGAGGCATTTCAGGTTTCTTCATTCCTTTTGTCATGTTCATCGTTTTTACGGATGAGGGTTTCGGAATGATTTTAAAGTCAACGTAGAAACGTCCTGACTTATTATTGAAAGAAAAACATTCGTAAAAGAGTAGTGCCCCGTCAATTTTCGTTTTTATTTTTGATGGTTCCATTAGTGTGGCAAGTAAAATTAATTTTTTTAACCCGGGGAATCACACCAGTCATGTCACAATTTACCGTAATTTACTGGCGAACAAGAAAATTGGATTTTGATATTTTTGCAAAGTTGTTTGCAGTTCGCGCAAGATGGACACAAAATAAAAAATAAAGTGCGCGTTCTGATCGCATGTATTTTTTTTTTCTATCACAGAGCATACAGAACACTACGCTTTCTCAATGCATACTCTCAGTATCGCTTTACACTACTGTTTTTTGTTGCGCGACTAAGGATAATCTACCGATTTTAAATCTCATAGACTTCAAATAAACAATAATGTTATTAATCTAAAATCAATGAATAAACGCGATTCTTAAATTCAATTCGAAATAAGCTAAAATCAATTTCGCTGCAAAGATCATTAAACGCGCGTATGCACCTAGTTATTGGTTCATTGCTACCATAATTGGTTCTATGCATTTTATCAAAAAGTAAAATTTCTCACCCGCATAGATCTATGGGGAGCATCTATATTTATAAAAAAAAACAATTCCGGTGAATTAACATAATAATTGATTAAATTGCGGATAAACATGACAGCAGTTGCCTTACGCCTGAAACTTAAGGTTCGCAAGGCAATAAATTTACATCTTTAGTCATAATTAGGAAGTTCATCAAACATGTTTAATATACGGATAGAGTATCTCGTGAAATTCTTTTGAACTCTTTCGAATCTAAGTTCTTGAACACCATACGGGGGATCCCAAATGATGGAGGAATATTCTAAATAAGGTCTGATCAACGAACAGTAGATAGATTTAAGACTATAGACATCTCGGAAGTCTTTGCTATTTCGTTTAAGAAATCCTAACATAGAGTTAGACTTAGCAATGGTGTAATAATAATGCAATGAGAAATTAAATTTTGTATTAAATACGACTCCGAGATCTTTGACTTCATCAAGGTGAAGAAGTTTAAGATCATTAATAAAATAATCATGAAAAAGCGGCGTTATAATTCGGTGCGCAGAAAAAATCTTACATTTAGAAGTATTAAGCTCTAATGCATTGTGTTTACACCATACCGACAACCTGTTGATATTCGACTGAAATCGAATGCAGTCAGCCTTATTATTTATCAGTGCAAATAATTTTAAATCATCCGCGAAAGTTAAAACCTCACAGAAATTGAATATTTCGTGAACATCATTTAAAAACAAAATGAATAGCAACGGGCCCAGATGACTACCTTGTGGGACGCAACACCTACTGTTAATTAAGCAAAATTGTTAAAATGTAATTAAAAAAAAATCGTTTAAAAGCAAAAAAAAATTATTTTGACCACTTTTCAAAACTTGGTATGGCGTGTCCTTGCATATGTCAAAGATTGCTTAGATATCGATTTTGAACAAAATCGTCAGAGTCATACCGTTATACGAATTTTTTTTTCCAAAAACGTAGTATGCCTACTTCAGTAGCACCTAAAATAAAACCATAGCACTCAAATAAAATCGTGTGAGAAGTTTTAGAGAAAATCGATTTTTTTCAAAATTAGCCATAAAGTACCGTCATTTTTGGGAAATTTTACACTCCGAACTAGAAAGTGTCAAATTAGAAATGTAAAATATTGCATCGAGCAAAGAATGACAGGCGCTGAGAGTAGGACTATTTTCCAAGCGATAAAACTTGTTTCCAGACAGAGGGTATTGGGTTCTCAACCCATGAATTGTCAGCAGCTGTGCTGTGGAGAAGCTGAGTATCTCTAGTGTCATCAAATGGGTTATTTTACGATGCAATTGTCCAATACCATGAAACCCGTTCCCTGGTAATGTAGGAAAACCAATAAAGGCCAAATCTTCCTTCAAACACAAAACGCTGTAGATCTTGAGATGGAGTATATCCAGAAGACGGGTGAAAGCAAAGAAAGGCATCCTTAATGAAGTTGTTGTCGAAGGTCTTCTCTACACAGAAATTTTGATGGATCAACCGTTAACGTTATAGTGTAAACTTCAGTCGTGCTAGACGATCACTTTACGTGATATAACTAAGCTATTCCATCCACTACAAGCAGTAATGTTGTAATCCTGCAAAACTACATTACCTGAAGAAGTATGAGTGTTTTTTTAATACTACGCAACTATTTCCAGCAGAACGAAAATAATGTCCAAAATTTAAAATATAAAGGTATGGCCACACCAAAGAAACATTTGAGAAACACTGTTCCAATAACGTTTTCCAATTGCTTTCCAGTTTCAAAAACATTTGAGTTACATTCAAGAAAACGATTTTGTTTCTTTATTGCTTCCCAAATATTTTTCAATTACTTCTGGCAACAAATCTTCCATTTTCTGACTCAAGTTGATCGTCTCAAAAGAATAGCGTTAGGCTTTCTTCACACTCTTCGGTTTTGACCGCACGGCTAAAATCGAACTGCTACATTCTTTTAGTGGCGTGAAGAAGAGCATGGCCCCTATCACATTAAACGGTGACGGCATTTTGCCGTTTAGCAACCGTCCACTGCCACTGAAACCGTACGATCAGTTATCCTCGAGACACTGTAGTTGCAGTTTGATTATGTGTTATTTATTAGTTGTTGACCAAGTAGCACACCACTCAACCACAAACTGAGCTTGTGACGGAAAAAAGCCGTGCATAAACCGTATAGTGTGAACGTGTTGCCGTGTTATTAGAATATCCCAAAATTATCCCGTACAACTTTATCAAATGTAAGATTTTCTCATTATTCCACGACTGTTTTTATTTTTCTTTATTATTATTTTAAGTATTCGTTTCCACTTTTTATAGAAACACAAATATTTTTACATCATGAATGGGAGACTTGAAAATATTTGAGAAACAAATATCGTGTGCACAACGAAAAAAAGTTTCCAAATTATTTCTGAAATGTTTCCCAATTGCTTTTAAAAATGAAACATACATACAGAGTACAGATATACTACCTTGATCAAAAAGTTTCAGGAATATCTACCGTGTGGCGCTTTCAGTCATCTGATTTAGGTTGACACATCTGTCATTAACATTCCGTCCAAATTGTAGCGTCGTAGGTTTACATTTGTAAAAGCTACCCTGTCGAGAGTACATCTGCCTCCGTTTGTGTTTTCGATTTATAACGATTTTAAAAATGGGATCAACTTTGAAACAACGAGTTTGCATCAAATTTTGTGTTAAAAACGGACTCAACGGTGCGAAAACCTTTGAAATGTTGGAGAAGTGTTTCACCAACGATACTCTATCGAAAACAAATATTTATGCGTGGCAAAAACGATTCAAAAGTGATCGTGAGTCCGTCGAGGATAGTATATTTATCTATTGTTTTGTGTATAACAAACCAAATCCTGGTTTGTTCGTATAATATCAGAAACCTCCAATGCTTCAAACCTAGTTCGAACTGGTTCAAACGATATATGGAATAGGATGGGATTAAGAAGTTTGATGTTAATATGTGCAAGAAACTTCCGCTTCAATTAAGTCTGTTGTTCGTAAATAATTGCTCGAAATTTAGGCATTAATGCACTTTCAGAGAGCAATAAGTCTAAAGGTAAAGTTTTGAACATTGATGGTACCTAAAATTTAGCTTAATTCTGGCTTAAAGAATAGGAACGGTCTGAGGGCACACATATTTGTAGTCATTTGAAAAGCTGACACCAGTTGCTCTATATTCTCGCACTGATATTGTCGTTGTTGTCCGCTCAGTGGTTAAGTGCGTATCCATTGAGCGGAAGATTCAGATTCGAGTATCAGAAAACAATAAAAAGTTTTTTTTACGGTCCCCCCTCTAGCGAAGCGTCCGAGAGTAAAATTGTCATGAGAAGCTTCCCAATCTTTAAGTCTTTTGTTTTCGAGGCTTATATACAAATTTAAAGCAAGAACACAATGGTGACGCTAAGCTTAAGTGAATGACATGAATAAACATAGTGATAAAGCTATAGCAGACACTAAAGTAGAAGTAGAGTCAACTATAGCTTCACATACCCCTTCGCGCTTCAGAATCACCATTGTGTTCTGTCAATTAGTGCTACATCTGCTTTGAGACTGTTCGTTTTGCCACTGACCGTCTTTTAGCTTTGATGTTTGCCACTTTCTGAACCTCAATTTCTTTTCGTTTAACACTGTGAACTTCAGCTCAACAATGTATAGGTTCCGGAATAGATAAACACAGTATAGACGTTTTCTAAAGCACTGCGAGCACTAAAGTTAAACATAATCCTTCCGTATTTTTCGAATACCTCTCTACAAAATTATTAAGTGTGATCCACCACATCAACCATAGAGGCAAACAAATTCAGAGCCCACCCATCTTCATTTTATTACCAAAAAAAAATAAAAAATATTCGATAATAAATGAAGATTAATGATCCAAACAATATTAAATTGAAATCTGTATCGTCTCCATCTGCCTATATTCTACAGGTCTTAACACACTGGCCCACCCGAAATTCAATAAAAACCTTCAAGACGTCTCAAGATCATTAATACACCATAGGAAACAAAATAACATTTTATTTACTTTCATATTAAGGCTCCATCTCAGAGATCCCCATTTCAAACCCGGGCACAAGTGTTTAACATTAAACAGAGATAAAAATCCCACACTCGACTGGGTTATCAATTCTTGAGCCCAAAGAGGAAGCACAGCAGCCAGACGCGACTTGGTCCGCCGCAGAGGCATTCTGGACATCGCTGCCGTAGTGCCGCAGCAATGGAAAATAAATTCAAAAGGAATTAGTCTCAATCAATGATGCGAGGATTTTTATGGACTCAGTCCTTCCTTTTGCAGAGCATCTTATGCTCGCCCACGTTAAATTCGTTCTTCTTTATGGTTTCTCTTATCGTTACTGAAGTTTGTAGGTTTTAAATTGCATACGGGTTAAGGATCAGTGCACTGAGTCACTTGGTATCTGATTTTATCTAACAAATCTATCAGAAAGCATCTATACCACTCAATTAAATAAAAATAGAGAAAGATTTATCACTATAACAAGTCCTACACTACACACCATCTCGTTCTAAAGTTGTACAGCAAACAAATAGATAAATAATTTTCAAATAAATCAGCGACTAAAATGTCCATTCGTAGGCAAAAAAAAAAAACAACAAATTTATTCACAACAAGGCTTTCATTAGTTGGTGCTAAGCCAGACCAAAGACAGAAGCAACTTGCAAACACCAATTCGCTGCGTACTTACAAACATAATAATTTAAGCCCGATCTATTATTTTCACCTGTCAGCCCACAACTGCCGCCAGCACAACCATAGGAGTGTCTGGTCTTCCAAGGAGTACTTTCAACCGATTGGCGTCGCCGTCCGATATGTAGATCCAATCGAACAGATACTGAGATATGAATTATGCACGCACCGCATAGCTAACTGTGTGTAGTGGGCACGCTTCTTCGCATGATCACTGATCGCAGCGCGATACTCCATGCGATCTCTGAAGTCTCCACTTGCGGCCAAAGTAGTTTTTTCTCGAATTCTACGAAATTGGAATGTTTTGACGCGCGACGCGATTTATGAAAATTGCCTGCCAATCGGGAGAAACTCCAACTACCCTGGTCGTTGTCATCGTCGGGGGGCATGATCGTAGCCAGAAGTGATCTCAGCAACGATTGTGGGTGGATATAATAATTTGTTTTCGGTTATTATTCCTGGCATGGAGGTAAATAAACGCTTTGGTAATTGCTGGCGTATTTTTATTTTCATTGCAATCGATGGATTTATGTTTATGGGCGCGGACGTGGGGTGAGACTTTACTGTTTGCCTAGGCACAAAGCTAAGTGGTGTTAAATTGAACCGAAAAATTGGTAATAAAATTTGACTTGGTCAATGAGTCAGCCGTGGATATGAGTAGACAGCACACAGCACAGGCAATAGAAGACATTGTCGTAGTGTGGGTGGGTAACCTTATGACAAGAGTAGTTGGCAATGAATTTTGCAAGTTTATTCTTTGGTGTCAATGATGCGCAGGTGCAACTTCCATTGACATTTCAATAAAAGGCGATAAAGAATATTGTCTACATATGGAAGTATAATATTCTACCCGGAGCTACAGTTGGCATTTGGAAAGGTGGATGGTTATATCTAATTCATGGGATATTTCTTTAGGTGATGCAGACTTTAGGCAGGTTTTCAACTAGAAGCTATTTTAGGAAATAACTGTGTACTTTCATTCAGATAGAGACTCTTACATCCATCATGTGGTGTTTAGGAAAGCATTATATCTGCGATTATTTCCCCAGAGATGTCATTTGAGTGCGGTGTCTTGCTGTAGCTGGATATCTGCAAAGAAATTGAAAAAAAGTTGTCTTCTTATTCTCGTCTTTAGAACTACAGCAGTCCGTATTGTGGAGGATACCAAGCTTGTTAATAAGTCGCTGCAATCCTGTCGACTGTCACGGGACACTGGCCAGCTACACACACAGGTGGTAGACGTCTACCGAGCCCCTTGTCACTAGGTGAGATTCCTCCACATTTTGCTATAGGTTCCGTAAAGTAGTTGTAATTACTTTTCGGAGCTTGACAGATAGGTCGGCACTACAGGCATCCCGAGGGCTGCCACAGCGTTATATGTTCGGCTTTCCTGAAAAAAAAACAGTGCTGTCATTGAAGTATAATGAACCTCGAGCAAATCATAAGCTCCAGTTTGGAACAGATGAGAAATCGTTACTCTAATTCTGTCACAAATGACGCCAAAGTGGCAAGTATTATAAAAATATGCGTACAAATGCTGTTCCCAGTTCACGCAGTTCTCAAAAACATAGTGCAACTTGTGTTACGAATGGCCAATTTAGATCTTGAGCAAGTAGTGGGACCTCAGGTTCTCCGAACCTTGTGTATGTTCCTCGTAGAAGAGGGCGTACATCTTAGAATGATGTAATCCACGCGTTCAATCTTACTTAAACTGCGAAAGGAAAGGCCAGGTGCTTAGAAAAATAAATGGTGGATGTGGTGCCTCCAAAAGGTTTTCAAATTGAAATCTATTAATCTAAAATTAATTTTCGAAGTTAATTCTTCGGCAACCTTGAGAAATTGAAAACATCTGCGGCAGATGTCTTGCATACTCACGTAAATGTGCCCACAATGTAAATATTTCACCACGATGCCAACCCACGTCCATAGTGACACACTCCTTGTGTGTCTTGATCACTCTTTCGTATCTTCCACCCACACACTCGACAATACACAACTTCTCCTGACCAGGCTCTAATTGCAGACAACAAGAAAAAGAAAAACTTCCCAAAGAGCAATAGGCATTCTAGAGCTCCGGGCTGTTACCCCACCATTAATCCAAAAAGATCATGCATCCAGCCACCCTGACTGTCGTGGGGCAGCAGTCACAGTAAATGGAGCTCACTCAGATGCCACATGCCGATGATATTCATTAATAATTCAATCTCGACGGGCGCACACAAAGCATCGTCGTCGTCGCCTTCGTAGTTGTCGTCTCTGGTCCACAAAACCAAACCACGACCAAAAGAAGAAGAAGAAGGAAACCAACCACACTGAGCAGCATCTGACAAACATTAATAATAGTTAGCTTAGGTGGCTGTATGGCGGACATAAACTCAAAATTGGAATGCTGTCTGGCGCCATTGAGTCTGAAGAACACCTGCACGCTTCGATTCTAGCAACAGCCTCCGCACATGCGATCATTTTTGTGCCATGTTCTATGGGTCCACAATTCTACAGTGAAGTTGTTGTGTGTTCCTCCATCGTCGTTGTTGGCATCGAGATCATGGAGCACAGAGTGTGCTCCATGTGCAACCAACTGCGCTGCACTAAAATTGGACACATCCTTCGCCAACAACGACGCGACATGGTATCGCTGACTTTGTTTGCTGCTTTTTTTTGTTTCCTCTCGGATTAAACTCCTTTGAGTTTGTTCTGCCCACACATGGCATAAGGACTTGAATCGTAGATCTTACTCGTAGGATGTGTCTGTGTGAGACCTCAAGCGTACCGCGCCTGCATGCTGATACGGCACCAGAATCTAATTCCGAACGTAGGTGTTGTTGAGAATTCTTTAGCGAGTACATGAGGTAATCCAATTTTTCCATCTCCAGACGCCTGATGACCATATAAAGCATCAACAAGCCTGCTGCACACTCGCTGAACAAACTCGAAGCAGGATAGAGAACGTTCTCTACTGCCCCTACAAAGGACTGATGTACAAATCGAGTTCTTAACTTATGCCCGAGAAAAACGAAAACACCTGCAACAAGGATGATGGCCGCCATCGCCACCGCCACATTCGACGAAGTAGTAATCTTGTCGAGCGATTTTAGAAGCTGTTCAACCAATTTAAGGAGGCGCAGGCGGGTAACCATGGCGAGTACCACCAGTCAGCAACCGAATGCCTAATGGACCGAACACGTCTGCAATTGGATTTTTTCCACTTTTATCACCGACATGGAAATGTAATTACGCGTATTCGGATCCTTTGGGGGGTGCCGCTTGTGGTTCTCGTCGGTTTGCAGTTGGAAGGACGGAATCGTTGGCCATGTTAGTTTAGTTCTCTCTTGGTGAGTGCGGCTGTGGTCGTTTTTTTGGTTTAACTGTTGCACATCGCGTACATGATTGCTGTGCGCAATAATGCGAAAGATAATTGCTGGAGAAGGTTTTTGACTTAGTACTTTGATTGGAGGCAAGGTACGCTTGTCTACCGAGAAAGATTGGAGTGATTTATGGACTGAGGAATGTACATTTCGAGCAACTTGTTGGATGTGCTCGAGTGCAGCACATACGCTAAAATCTCTGGAAGTCGCAGATCAAATTTGCAGAGCATCAATGTGAGTTAGGAAAATGTTTGCGGGGCAGAGTTCAGACTTTAAGTCCAAAAGTAGTTTTATGATCTATTGCACAGAGTCGATGATAAAAAATATAAAGAAACATTCTCTGGCTGGTTAGCCGAAGAGCACAGTCTTCACAATACGGCTACTGGTCATAGAGGGCAGGGCAAAGCTTCACACAACCATTCGTCAAGTGCACTCATCAACGATGACTTAAGAAGCTTCTCATGAGACATTTGGCAGAATAGTAAAACTTTAGATGAATTCTCTGGGAGTTGAACCTGTACCCAAGTTTGTCTGCTTGCTCAGTAGTCTAATGCACTAACCAATTCAGCCAAGGCGCTCACAGGTTTATAGACAATCGAATCGAAACATCAGGCTGTTGATGAAAGGAATCACTCAACGAACATTGCTGGGGACAAACGTCGATCTTGGTTCCACCTCGGTTAAGATTTTGACTCTCCAAACAAAAGCAACTGCGGTATTACAAGGCCTCCGAGCTAAGCAAGTCAAGGAATCTAGAAATGGCATTCGGGTGACTTTACAGGGAAGACAAAGGCCCGGCCGCTGGCAATTGACAATTTTACAAAGCTTGGTATGTCATGTCCTTGCAAATGTTAAATATTTGTATTTGTTTCAAATAGGTGCATGTGTGTTTGTAATTATGTACTCATATTTTACTATCTAGTGCTTAAATGGCTGAGCCGATTCTTATGAAATAGGTATTAAACGGATGTTCGGAAAAGATTTTGTCAATCTCTCATATTAGTATAAGTTTTTCGAAAACAGGCATATGTATCAAAATCAAAATATTTTTTTTTTTTTTTAATTTTCAAGAAGGGGAGGGGGCATACATTTTTTGGCAGTTTTTCGGATTTTCTTTGGAAACTGATGAAGTGCTTATTGAGCATCTTGATAGCCTTATTGTATTTATAAAAAAAAAAAAGTTGTTTGACTTTTACTCTAACCTTCAAAACCTTTTTGTTTTTCCAGTTTTCCAAAATTTAACTTTGCCTGTAAGAATTTGAGTAAAACTCAGCTGTATTCCAAATTTAAATCTTCTACGTCTAACGGTTCAAAAGTTATGAGGCTGTGACAGAGAGTCGGAGAGACAACTGACTCTAACTCCGTTCCGTTCTTACTTTTTGTTGCCTTACCGGAATTCTGGGAACGGACTTGTAGCTTCCACGTAGCCATGGAGTATACTTAAGCTTTGCAAAGGTAATCCTCGCAGAGACCCAACCGGCTAAAAATGCAGGCTCAATCCCCTCATAAAACCGACGTTTGTTGCTAATACCTTCCTATTTACCGGTGTGGAGTTCCGGAATTTGGGTTTTCCTATGCTGTTTCATTGGGCGAAGAAAGTAGGTGACATATTTTCAGGGATAGTGAAATCAACAAGTGGTTTTTATGACGGCGATTATTGCTGAGTAAGAACGAAAGTCGGTGGCCACCATAAATATTCCACATAGTTTTTATCCAAATGAGTTGACAAAAAACAAAATCGGTTACCTGCTACAAAGGTTTACATTTTATTCATTTAAATGTGAAGTTATGTTCATCGAAAATTCAAGATCAAATTACAGCCTTTTCTCAGTAATCAGTCCAAGAATAAATTATTCTTTTGTCTCAATAAAAAATTTAAATTGTTTTCATAGTTTAAAGATGGTTGCTTAATAGATTAGCTTTCAAGATCCGTTTGAGTTAACAGTAGTCTCAGTTGTACGTGAAAATTATCTCGTACGTGCAAGTTCGTGCAAATTTATACGAACTTTCAATTCGGGAACAGACATTTGAAAGATTTAATCTTGTCTGTATTCTCATAGTCACATAATGTTTCACTTGAAACGACTTATACAATTTTAAATTTGTAAATGTGACACGACTACAAGAATAAGGTTGCTTGCGGCGGATGCATAAAAACCTTTCTTTCTCCATCTACACCATCGTTCACCTGAGACGTGTCAAATTCTCTAATTACCAATTAACTGATGGAAGTTCTGAAATACATTAATAAACTTCATTACCCATTGAACTCAAAGAGAAGCTCATTAAAGTTGTGCTATGTCGTTAATAGTAACGAAACCCTAAGCCTCTGTGTTGCACCTTTAACTGAACTTTCTTTCCACGACAAGATACCTTCTCAACTTACCTCATGAAGTCTATTTTTCTCGCGAAATAAAAATGAAAAAAAAAAATCAAAGTCCTAACCTCTCGCTGATCTCTTTCACGTGAACATAATGAAATAAAGTTCTGTTGTAATTCACCGCACTGCACTGCCGCACAACAATAGAAATATTTTCGTGCAGTGGAAAGCCCATTTAATGCCTCCTCGTGATGTTGGCATCATAACCACAATGGTGATCTCTTTGACCGATCGTTCCTACTCCACTCCTTAACCGAAGCGAACACTCCTGCCTGCCAAATGAATTCCGCTTCCAAAAAAGAGATCGTAGGTGGCCAGCACCGTTACCATCAACCGGGCCGGGAGAAAAAAAAAAAGAGGGTCAATCCGTTAATTTGAACCGCTCTCATACCGGTAAAATTAAATGGCCAATGAATTGCATGATTTGCGGGCGGTTAATGGGAGCGTATTAAAGATATAAAGTTGTTCCGGCTGAATGGAGTTTTGGTCTGACAGGGGCCAACAGCTTACTAACCGATGAATGAGTGAATGAACTTTTGATTGATTCCAAAGTGGGATATCATAATAATTACGTTCAGTCTGTCTGAGTAATCTGTCAAGTGGCCTCTTTCCCAGTCCCATACTTGACATTCATTTTCCCACAAAGGCGACCGTGTGAATGGCAATTGTATGTATCGCGCCCTGTCCAGCATTGAAGTTCTTCCCAAACAGAAAAAAAGATCTCATCCAGGGCTTAATATACGAGTATGACAGGAAGGAGAACAAATTGGACTCATACGGGCACAAATTGCACCCTCATTACCGAAAGAATGACGGTTCACACGTTCACAATGTTTGCTACTGTCACATTGTCGGCGTAACAGATTCTATAGATACTTTTCTAGCGATTCATAGATCATTTCTTCTGGCAACGAGTCAATCGGCTAGTTAATCGAAAAAGGGGCGTCCGTCGACTTGTTTACGGAGATTAAATGACGCCGATTTCAACCCCTGCCACAATCGGAACAGGGAAGTGAACTGCACTATCATAATCCTTTGCGACAAAATAAATGAAGAAAATGAGGAAAGGGATGATTACGCTCATTAGGGCGACCAAATGTGGCTCGTGTCTCTTTGGGTCACGTGTGCGTGGGAAAAATGAATGCTTCCGATTACGATTTAGTTCAATCAAACAACAAAGCGACGGCGACGATGTTGTTGTTATCTGATATATTCGGATAGAACGCATTGTTTGGATTGTATAGCAGCGTAAACAGATATCTTCGTTGGTGCACATGTGCGCGATTTCACTTCCCATAGGAACCTTGTCAGCTGCAAGTTCCGGTGAGAAAGATATTTCGTTTGGAAAGGAAGAGGATTTTGTGAGTAACATCGTTGTTTGATTGAATTGGAGAGTGTAGAGATTTGGAGGGGAAATTTGTTTACCCCTCAAATAAGTGATGTGTTTTAGGGGCACGCCAATTAAATGACGGTAATAGCCAGCCAGCATGAGCTAATAGTTCACATTCTGGTTGAATTTCAATGAGATGGTTAGAATTTGATCCTTTGATTTGATGGAGATCGTTAAATGACGAACTTAACGAAGAATGAAAATTGTGGACCTACTCAGTTGTATTGGCAGTACTTAAGGCTGAACTACAATAATAGTCGGAAGCAATCAGAAGCTAATGTCATAATTCTACGTTAAGTTTCCTTCAGTACTGTCAATTGCTCAAGTAGCCCGTAATAGGCGTATGTGTTCGGAAGCAACTGTCAAATCGATTTGCCTGTCATTTCAGCTGTTGTGTCAAATTTTCGTGAGCAAAAGTGAACAAGAACTTAACGAATCGAAGCAAAAAGCTATTATGGCCACACAATACAAATCCTTTGTATTCACACTGTTTTGGAAGTGGTCGTACGAAACCATTCTTCTATTATAGTTCAGCCTTTAACCTCGAACTTTACTCTCAAGAACATCTTTAAAGAGAAAATCGTCTACTTTTAGGAAATATGCCGTCAGTCGTCAATGCGAAAAGTTGGATCTTAAGAAAGATTATCTAAACTTCACAAATCTTATTTTATAAAGGAGAAGAAATGAAAATGCTTTTTAAAAGGATGTTTTTTTTTTAAGGATATGAGGTGATTAACAGTATTTAACATCATCCAATGTGTTTCAAGAGCTGACATACATATTTAAAAAATATATTGTCAGTAGGAATGGGCTATATTAAAACGATTTTTAAAATATCGATGTTTTCGTCTAAAAAAATCGATTTTTTTTTTTTTTTTTTGACAAAATACAAACATCGAACAAAATAAAATACGAGTATGCTAAAGAAAAATTAAAGCATCCAATTTGGCTTAAGCATATGAGATATGTACATATTTGGCGTGCTTTGTTCAGATCTCGAATTTTGTTGGCCAAGCGGCGGCGATGTCCGATTTTCCAGCTTTAAAAAAACCCTATTAAAAGTGTAAGGGAGATTATCGAATTTGTCAACAGTGTGCTTGCAGCAACTATTCGAGCTAGTCGTGCACGTTATTTCTTATTAATTGAAGATAAAATTCCCATTGTAACGCTCAGCGAAGTAAGAAGCATGTGTCAACATCAAATAAAAAAGCACCAGGGTATGATCTAATAACTGTCCTGGTCATAAAATAAATGCCATCAATAGCCCTAAAAAAATGCAATTTATATTAGAAGGATACCTAAAGCATCGATATGTCCCACATCATTGGGAAATTGCTGAAGTGATTGTAATACCCAAGCAAGGAAAGTCACCAACAGAAGTGACATCTTATAGACCAATATCGCTTATACCAATTATGACAAAGGATTAGCAAAATTATAAATTAGAAAGAAGTCTAATCCCGAATCATCAGATCGGATTAAGAAATAAACATTCATGATAGACCAAGTACTTCGGCACTAAGATGTTGCCTTTGACTAGGTCTGGCGTAAGGGCCTTGAGTACAACTTGCATTAGGATTTACCTAGACAGATCGACTCTTAAGAGTTCAATACGAACAAGATTATTCGCAACTAAAGGAAATTAAGGCAGGTGTTCCACAAGGAAGTTTCCTAGGACCAATCCTGTATCTGTTGTATACCAGGGATATACCGGTGGATAACAATGCCATGGTGGATACTTTTGCAGATGACACTGCAATATTACTACCTGATCAATGCATTGTGAAGGCAACAGAGAAACTGCAGAATGCAGTGAATAGAGTAAGAGATTGGACGCAACAATGGCGTGTCAAACTTAATATACAAACTTCCGATGTTCATTAATAACCAAGTTATACCCCATGCTTTGGGTGCAAAGTTATAATGAAAAGAGCACATCAAAAAAGAAAGAGAAGAACTAAGCTTAAAATATAGACACATGCACTGGTTGCTAGGAAGAAACTTAGATATGTCTACCCTGAACAAAATCATGCTATATAAGCAAGTATTGAAGCATGTTTGGACCTACGGCATCTAATTATGCAGTTGTATACAGAAAACAAATATCAAAACTAGACAGACACTGTCACTCGTGGAATAGTAAATGTATAAAAAATAGCGATTTGCACCGTGACCTACAAATAGATATGGTGGCAGAAGTGGTTAAAAAGTACGCTGTAATACACAATCAACGACTGCATAGAGTGAGATAATATCCAGAAATTGAGAAGAACCAAGCCTCATGAACTTGATAATTAATAGTCTATAATACAGTCTATAATATAAAAAAAAAACTTTCCTTAACGCGATTTTAAATATAATAAAGAGGTGTTTTAAGTGGAGTTAGAGTCTCACACTACTTAGTAACCGAGAACCACCTTCGTTACAATAACAAAAAATAATTTTAGATAATTTTAAAAAATGTTCTACTTGCAGAATATGTAGAAAGAATACGAGAGAGTTGACCATAGAGCTAAAGGTCGTATTTAAACACACTTTAAAATTTCCATTTAAAACTATAAAAAAATATATCACACGGTCACAAAATAAATCCACTATTACTAGGTGAAATAAATGAATTTTAAAAATAATTCTTGTCAAAGTAGCCCACGTTTTCGTACCGCGTTGCTCTCTTCGATCGCGGCAAAGTTTTTAAACTCTTTGGTTTGGTTTTTCTTGCAATTGGCCAAAGAGTAGTTAGTTTAAAGTGAAAACTATCCATTTTGAAGCTGATAATATTCGAGCTATAAGTATTAATTTTAAAGTACAGACTATTCATTTGCTGATGATGTTTTGTTAAAGCTTAAATCTATTTTTGTCAATTAATTTCCGGTCCACCCTTCTAGCTAAACCAGATGATGAATTTTTATCAAATTTGACTTTGTGAGCTTTAAATATTATTTATATCTCGAAAAAACTGGTTGCTCAATTTCCTTTTTTATATTAAATGTCGATGATACGAGTACCTCAGATATTAATTTCAATCAAAATCATTAGAGCCGTTTTCGGGCAAATTGCATTTTTTTTTTAAAGAAAATTAGCCCGTAGTAAAGTACATTTAATTTTGTGGTCAGAATGAAAATTTCGATTTGGCCTCGAATTGTGACCTCGCAGACTCCAGATATGAAGTTTAAAGTGAATTCGTTCAGACGTTTAGGTTGCAGTCAGTATAGACAGACAGAATTGAGAGACCCACTCTTTTAGAGTTTAGTAATAGCTAAATTGTTCAAAATATGGAGAACGAATATTCTAACGAAAAACAACAAATACATACTTACCAGTAGAAATTGTTTTTTACATACATACAATACATATGTAATAGAGAAACTTAGAAATGTGGTTCTTCTTTTGTACAACCAAGTGCAGCCTAAACGGATGGGCGGCATTTATTTATTTCAAACTCCAGATCAGATCACATTGGTAACATTAGCCTGATGTGAGGCTCATGGAAGAGATATTTAATTCATAGGTATGTAGGGTGGTATTTTTCAGGCATTATCAAAGTAACCTATGTCCGATTTTGATGTTTCAGACTATTTCGTAATAAAATAAAAACGTGGGAGTACTTCTATTTTAGTGTGAGTGACTCACTTCGCTCGCGGCAGAGACTTTAAACCCGCGCTATTTCATTGAAGAGAGCGATTGCCTGAAAATGAAATATCTCCCTAGGAAGCAAGCCACTCACCTTGAAAATAAGGTAGGTGTAACAAATTGCGTGGTAGAGTAAATTTGTTTGCTGACTGCGTCTGTCTGTACGTTTGATTATTTATGCGGGTATACAGCCAACTGGAGATTAAACGACTGGATGGATTTAGTTAAACCTTCACCTCACACAATTCGAGGCGAAATCTAAATTTTAATTCTAACCCCAAAATTAACAAACAAATTAATGGCACTTTACCAATTTTACCAATTTGAAAAAAGAAATCGATTTTCTCGGAAACAGCCTTAACTAACACATTATCCATTAGTCTTCCGAAACATATGCTAAAAGGGTTTTTGGCGCGCCCAAATTATAAAAAAAAGAGAAGGTGACAAGGTTTTTTAGCAAAAATTTCTTATAATGGTTCATTGGATTTTTTCGTTTTTTTTTACTAATTTGCCGGCTTTGAAACAGTCAGTTTTGTTCAAAATCAATTTCATGGTACACCAAGTTTTGAAAAATTGTCAAAATAATTTCTTTTTTTTTAATGGATCTTTCAAAACCCAAATTTTTAACGACTTTGTTTACTTCAAATTAATCGCAGTCATCAACTTTATCTTTAATAATATTTAGGATCAAAAAACCATGTTTAAAAAACATTCATAAAATATTCATTCAAAAGGTCCAATTTTGAATTGGAGTAAATTTTAAGAAAAACTCGTGTTTAATTTTATTTCAAATTAATTGTTCAATACAGGATGACTAAGGACGAAACCTTGATTGTTCATCTTGAAGAGTCCTGTCCAGATGGACAAAGAAATATTTTACAGTAAATATTTTCTACCGGGACTAAGGCTTGAGATATCAATAAATTACTGGATATAGACACTAAGCCTAAGTGTTAAAAAAAAAATCACTAGAGTAAACCATCTATCTAACTTTAAGTCTACGTAATATAGCTGAATTGAAATTTTAGCAAAAGAAATTAAACATACCGCACATGCATACATAAATTGGGTAAAATAAATACGGTTTGATAGTCTAAGGTCAAGGTGTAATTCTGCACATATGTTTCCTATAAATTCAATTAACAAATTACCGACTCTTATGAAATATATTCTGATTGGTATTCAAAACCATTACTAAGGAGTATTTAGTGCCTACCTTCAGCCTCAACTGCACTAAATTATTCTTCGAGTGTTATTTTTGATACTAACCTCTGAAATTGGTTCAAATTGTTCCGAACCATGAAGTAATATTAAAAGTTTAACAGGCTAGTCACGTGCCAAGTAAAGCAATCCACACTCAGGCGAGCGATGTGACCAAAAATTCAATGATCAGAATCCGCTAATACCATTGCTCAATGCGATCACACATAATGAAAGGCATTGCTTGCGAAGATACCGTAACCATCAAGGACTACAATTCCGAACGTTCGACTATTTAAACAGGTGAACAAGTTGACAACGGCATCAAATTCATTGTTCAGTCAATCGAATCAACTTCAATCACCACTAATCAAAATGTTCAAGTTTGTAAGTCCATACCACCAATTAATCATAAATAACCAGAACATTAACATAATTTCATCCTTCCAGATCTTTGTTTGCTTCATGGCACTCATTGCCTGCATTGCTGCCAAGCCAGGACTTGTTGCTCCACTTGCTTATTCTGCTCCTCTGGTGGCATCTGCTCCAGTTATTGCTCCATACGCATCCAGCTACTCTGCCAACTCCGTCGTTCACTCAGCTGCCTACCCAGCTGCTTATGCCGCCTATGCTCCTGCTGCCTACGCTTCCCCAATTCTCTTGTAAATCAGTGATGATGAAAACTTGGCAAAATAAATAGCTCTTGGGAAAGAAATTTGTTTTTTTCATTTCATTTGCACTTAGAAATGTATTTTGTTGATCGTTACCCATCAACTTTTGGTATTAAGAACACGCAAAGGATAAGTTATCAACGCCATAAAGTTGTTTAAACAATCTCAAAATGTTATTTTGATGTTCTCAGTTCATCTTCAATTAGATGGAGATCCATAAATCTTCCAGCACGATCATTGATGATCGTTCTGACTAAAACTAATAGGAAATCCGGTTGTTTTTGTTTGCTGAACATTGATGAATAGAAGTGGGTTGCGAAAATGCTAAGCGCGATGTTGACGAGTTGCAGAATGATTGTCTCATTCATGAAATACTCATCTACTTCTTGTTTATTTTGGCAATAGATGAAGTTTAAGTTTGATACATACTTATGTAGATGCACAATGAAATTCTTCTTATTGATTTATTAGTTAGAAGTAATATTTTTCTTTAAGTACAATGATAATGAATCTAAACGATTGTCATCAATATGATTTATTGGTGTTATGTTAAAAAGTGCAACAATTGATAAACAATTTGGAAACCGAAACTAATTTACTATGGAGACAGAAAATTTAAAAAGATATTTTTAATAAGTAAACGGTCGAAAAAAAACACCCAAAAAGTTTAAATTTAGATCTCTTAATCTACAATTACATAATAAACGAATTTAAAGTCGAGTTTATCTTATACTTGCCTCTAACTAAAAATCGATAACAAACGACAAAAAGTATTGTGGTGCAATCGTCGAATTTCTATAAACAGTCAAGTAAAAATGGGTGATGAACGAATTTGTTGGTTATTATTCATAGGAATGGAAAATAATAACTATTTTCAAAATGCGACATTAAAAAAATCATACAGTAAAAAATCATTTCGCTTTGGAATACCACACTAATTTAGAATTTACATCTGAAATTCGATATGAAATTCGCCGATATATCCAAATTCAGAGAATGGCTAAATAGTAAATCAACATTTTGTACTAGGCTGACAGGGCTGACAAAACTTTCCGCTACTAGCGCTATGTGGAAGGAATGTAGCAAGAAATAAGTTGCTAAAACTCGCTAGATGTAAAGTAAAACCCATCATCTGTCAAAACAATTATGTAATTAAATTTGATTCAATCATGGCAACAGTAACAATTTTTTTAAAAAAACTAGTCTTTAATGCAACTTGGTGTAAGAAAGTGCAAGTGTGTTATTTGTCCATTCCGTGTATTTGTTACTAGCAAATTTGGTGTTCTTGGAACGCGGCCATTTTGAATTTGACTGTTTTATTTTTGTGAAACCTCACCTAACTAAATTTGAATTTATGAATGACTTTTAACATTGGTAGACGAGATTGATAGTCGTCCCAGAATAGTTTAGAATAGTCCTATTGTACTTTTGTATAATAAATGCGACCGAAATCTTGGAAAACTGTCAAATCAAAGAATATACCCGGTGCCTTTGCTTTTTCACCTGATGAATTTTCTGAATACAATTATATTCATAATGGCCCTGAGAAATAGATATTTTTAAAGTCGACTCTTAAGTAGAATTTCATTAGTTGGTTCTAAGGTTGCTTTAATATTTCTTAGAAATAAAACAAACTTAATAAAAAGAAACGGCATTTCTCTAAAAGGTTTTTATTATTACTCTGTTTTTCTTCCTTGTTTTGTGTTTATTCAGGCATAGTTTGCAACAACAAAAAATATTTCGGCTGTCACTTTAGAAGCGACTTAAATGCCAGTTACTCGACTTGAACAGTTTTCTAGATTGATATAGACATTTATGGAATTTAATAGTCTTAGCCAAATAATTGTACAGAATTGGCTTTACCAATCTTCCGTCGCGCTTTTATGGAAACATCTTCGAACTATGAAGTCCATTCACGTACTTTTCGAGCAAACAACTTGTCAAATACACAAGTTTGAGAGAGAAAACTTTCAGAGAAAGGCAAATTGAAACAAAAGTTATTTCTTTATTTTTTGTCACTTTGGACAAGTAAATGTACATAAGTATGCACCTATTATTTCCACCACTTCGCGTTGACAGAACGAACCTAATGGATGGCTCCAACGAAAAATGATTTCGAAAAATGTTTAAAAACAAAATCGAAAGGAATAGCTATCTGACAGATGGCTATTGACCTCTCAAAGAGAAGAGAAGTAAATTTCGTTATCTGGCAGATAACTTTTATATCTCAGTTACGCCGTAATTTATTCGAATGCGACGAAAACTTTCGGATGACAGATTTTATTATTTAATTGCACGTCTTTGATGAAAAATTGTTTCAATTAAAATAACTCGTCTGCGCAAAAATTGCCACCCGCCTAACATAGTCTCTAGTGACACTACTGTACAGTGTACAGCAGATGCCTTCCAGCGTATGTCATAAAATTAATGATACCCAATCGCTCCGTCCAAGTAAATTTAAAAGAAAAATCTCATTTCCATCAAACAGATGTTAAGCACCCACTGAACTCAACATACTATATTCCACCATCCGTGATAGGTTATCTCCCGCAACCGAAGTTGACTTATTGCCAGAGTCAAGTGCTGACTCCAATATCGTAGTGGCTCTCTATCCGCCAACCTAAAGTCACATATGATTCACAAAAGACCATGAAGCCCGCCAGTTTCCGATGACAAATGACCCCATCGGTTATCACGTAGATATGCCATGTGAGGGAATTGAATGCCATTATTGCGGAACCGCGGTCATAATGCGTCCGAATGCAAATTTCTATCGGTTGCTAATGGAAGTCTCACTTGCCTGTGGTTCATAATAGTCTTTGTGGGGGTAAAAAAAAAATTAAAACTAATAAACACGCATAAATCTTCAAGTCGCACGGAGGCTGTGTGAAAAGATAAAAGGAAGCCAGGTACTCCTCGTATCTACCCACTCTAGTCGATCCGATACCTTTCGTCATTGCTGTCAGGGAAATTAATTGCTCGTAATTAATTTCTCTATCGCCAATTGATGCAGCAGCACCAGCAGCAGGAACAGTAGATGCATCTGCGAAGCGTTACAATATATCTGGTTTGGTGCTGCATTCATCTGCTGCTGGTACATCGTATATCTTAGCATGGTGTGTGTTGTGGTGTTGTGTCGTGTCGATTTGTGAAAATTGATGATTCCAATTATGGAACAGTCACAACGTGCTTAGCAGTTGTTTCTTATTCTTTTCTTTTTTTTTTGTCTAACTACCGGCGACACGGTACTGGTGATGATTATGATGATGATGATGGAAGTGTTGATGGCCGTTTCAAGTCAGCGGGACTTCATTAAAAGTGTAATAGTACACTACAGGAAAAACAGGCAACATAACCGTAGATGCTATGTACACCTGGTGTTTTATTTGATTGATATTTTTGCATAGACGAACAGGATGAGGTGTATGAAGATGTCGCAACTATAAGTAGTTGTCCCGTGAGATTGTGTTAACATCACTCAGAGAATCCCCGGAGATGGTTCAAGAGAGAGTGGCAGTGATCTTCTGGCCAGCAGGTGTGTGGCTTCTTCTTGTTTTGAGTTCAAGCTGTGAGACAGATTTAATGCACGGAAAACTCTTCTTACACCCATTTTTTTCAATAAGATGTGGTGAAGAAAGGCATACTTACAATATTTATGGAGTGAGTAAAAATGCTAACTTCTTTTCGAAACCTTAACCAATACATTATTTAAGGACTCCATTTATAAGGATTCCATGAATAAGTTTAAAACACTGTTTTCATCGTCAGTAAAAGTTTCATTGCCTTTGATATAATTTTGTACGGAGTTTTTTTTGACAGCTGTATAGAAATAGCATCACTGATAAGGACCAATAATAATAGCGGTTACAGTATGCAATCTTGTGGCACGCCGCTTTCCACTTTAAAGTCATCCGCCGTCATATCATAAAAGACATATGTGGTCTTAATAATAAAAAAAAAAACTATAAGTTATCAAGGATACCTCTTCTGGGAAATGTCACTTCGAGCGAATGGACAACAACGTTCCAGTGAAGAATTTCGGACCGATTCTCAAAACGACCAGGAAGATGAAATTTTCGTTTTAAAGACTAAAATATCGCGGGTGCTAGGTAGTTAGGCCTAGAGAATTGGAAACAATGTACTCGAGATCGATCGAGATTGATGAATGAAAGGCTACTCAAGCAGAGACTCTGGGAATCCTTCACTTTTCCTTGTATTCCTTATGAGCGTGGAGAACAAAGACCTGCCAAAATGTTTGTTATCTCTTGGAAAAGCTATTCAGAAGTACCATCAAATAGTCTTTGCCGGGTGACTGGGACTGTCCTGCAGTGTCTACAAATTACACGGTATGTGCGCTTTGCAGTCCAGGGTCCCAGCCGCAAACACTATGCCCTACTTAACCAACAGACTCTAAATCGTAAACGTCTCTGTGGTTTTTTCAATACTCCAGCGAAAGGGAAATAGGCACGTTACTTGCCTGAGTTTTGGAACTATTTTCAGTAGCCGAAGTATCAGAAAATTTATCATAAGAGTGAGATACAAACTGTGTTCTCTCTTCTTTTTGATATACATATATATTGACAGTTTTTTTTATGTCCAGTCGAAAGACCTGAAATTTCGGAATTTTAAGACTTTTCCTGAATTAAAGCTTTCATATATGGCAAGCCTATCATCAAAACCACGCCGTTTTATTTATTTTTGATTATACGGGTGTAAAAAAACTTGCTGTCGATAGCTCATTTCTGTTAGGGCCTGTTACATTGAACGGATGCAGTACGGATGCTTATAACTTAGACGACATGTCGACGCAATGCTTTTTTTGGACGCACATTTATGTAAGATGTAATACCCAATGCGGCGGCTTGTTGCCAATTTACTTGCACGCTCGCTGACTCTCGGTTGAGGTCCAAGTAATCTTTTAACATGTCCTATGTTGCAACAAGTTTCAATGACGATGCCATTAACTTGCAAAAGTTCACAAACCTTTAAACTTTACATTACAAGGCCTTAATGTGCCATCACTTGTTCGACTGATAGGATAGTCTGACTATGAAAGTCGTACTTTTCCTCCTTATTCGCAGCTCTGAAGGAGACCTCTTACCCCATTAATAAATTTGATCTTCAATATTGGCTATTTTTTAACTCAAAATTACTCAAAGCAACTATCAATTTCGGCCCACATTTCAGTCCAAAGTAAGTATTACTTTCTGTTGTCTAAGCATAAACATCTAAAATAAACAGAGGAGACTAAAATCGTAGCTTCTGTCGACTATCAATCGCGCCCTAAGACATTAAGCTAGTTTTCATTGATGAACAACAACATATGTATAAATTGTTTCTATGATGCTTCATGTGTCCGAGGCCTTAGTTTTCTCTTTGTGGAGCATTTAAAATAATTTATGAATTTGGCCCTGACAGTTCAGCTTATCACCAAAATTGGTCAAAGCACACAGTTCAATATGCAATTAAAACAAACTCTAATTTATATTAAGGACTCTTAACTGTACCAAATACCTATTTAATTCTGAAACGTCAAATTTCAAAATTCACATTATGAATTTCAAATCCTTCACAAATCTGTTCATAAATTCAACTTCTCCAATTGAGACATATTTCAGTGCTGTCGATCGGATGCCCTAAAACGAAAGCAACACAGATCACTGAGGTCACTGCGAGTCCTCTGAGGTTTTTCAATATTCTACTCCATATCTGAAGACCACGTGTGAGCCAAAAATCAATTCCAATTCCTGAAATCTTACCGGGAGAAACCCACACCCAGAGTGCTGTGCTGCTGTGGCAAACATAAATCGTACACGAACACGTGTTCACACAAATCGCCTGTCCTCCTCGCAGAGTGGTTTGTTTTGTATCCGCGAGATCTCAACGCGCACACCGGTGTTCAAGAAACACTCCGCATTTCGATTTTCACCCCTCGCTACTCTGGAAGGAGTGGGAAAACTTAGGCTCAGCTGTGGTCTTCGTCCGTCGATTCATCCATCCATTTTTGTAAATACAAATAGTAAAAATAAAAATCACAGTTGTTACAACGATGTGGCTGCAGCTGAACAGAGTTCAAGTTCTGCAGTTGCTGCCGTTTCCGTGGGTCGACGATCTGAATGGATTTCTGTGTCTGTGTCGCGCTCTTCTCTGAACACTGTGGGAACATAAGGGACCTCTTGTGCGGCCAAACAAACGATCAGTGTAAGATTCACAATTGAATCGATTGTCGCATTCGATATGAATTTATGGAAATGTTTGCCCTTGGGGTGGCACTATCATAAAAAAAAAAGAAACCGAAACCGAATTTCGGGAGTGCAGCAGCCGTCTGTCATACAATCTGAATGACAGACAAAGGAAGAACTTTCTGATGATTTCTTGTAAACAGTGAAAGCTTGTAACACCTGGAATAGCGGCGCAATAGGTCGGCCATATGCAAATGGAAAGGTGTAAAAAGAGAGTCATTGATGTTGACAGCGGTGAACGCGTTGAAAGACCTCCATTGTGACTGCTGAGAAATTAATCTGTTTAATATAATGTAAGAGGTATTGATTGACGTTCATAGATATTCAATTGAACGCATAATCTTTTTAGATTACCCCCAAAAGAATTATCCTTTGAGAGTTCTCTGCTGGGTCTAAAGTAATCTCAAAACCAATAAATGCAATTAGGGAAGTTATACATAAATACAACGATACAAATAGATAAAACAGATCTACTTCTATCGAAAAAGAAATCATACGAATACTGTATTACACTCAAATCAAATTTTCTATCTAACGGCATTTAGTACTGTATAAGAAATCCTTTGTGCATATACACTAGGATGGGTCAAAAATCTAAACTGTTTCTAATCTTTTTTTTTAATGTCTTCTCTTCTCTACATCTATAAAAGAGAACACATTTTCCTGTTTGTAAGCGAGTAGGGAGTAGGAACGTAACAATACCTCAACAATATATGTATATATCAATCGATTTGTCGTGAGTAGCGGTATTACATAGGATGGTTTTTAGTATCCTAAGTCCGTTATTGGGCCTTTAAACCCATTTTATATGATTTTTTAACTGAAAAAAACCCATTTTTTTATGCTTTACACACATATTACTACAAAATGGCTGAACAGATTTAAATATAACTTTATTCTTCGATTAGTACATTTCCTGGTGAAGTGATTGATGTATCAATCATTAATCTGTGATTCTTATAACGGAAGTAATAAGCAAAAATGTAACTATTTGAGGTTTACATATTTCACTGATACATATGCGTAGGTCATTGCAATCAACAAACTTTTTTTCTTCTCTCTTCTTTCTTTGGACTATTGTAGGTTTCTTATGTAATTATTTATTTGTCTTATATAATTGTTTTAATGGAACATAACTGGAGTAGCAAGTAAAAAACCAACTAAAAGCAAAGCAACCAAAAAAAACATTCATTCGCGAGTTTTCGCTGTCAATAATACAACAGGGAATGATGGAATTGGGTACATGTATACTTGCACTTAACGGATATTTTTTTGTTTTTCTTTATTCTCTGTTTGTATAAAATAAATAAAAAAATAAAACAAAACTGAAATATCATTTCATTACTTAATTCCATATTCAAATATGAATTCTGAAAATATATATACATACACAGGTCGACATAATTCATCGCACGACAGATATAAACGCTGTTGTTCGGTACCTACACAGTTCAATCAAAAAAGGATTTAAGAATCAGAACAAAAAACAAAGATTATCTAGATATTAAATTAAATTAAAATTCTTTTTATTTTCTTAAAATTTAAACAAAAAGAAAAAACACATTTGGCTCAAAAGACAAAATTCTTCGCACGACTAGTTTCGACTTTAATTTTTTGAAGAAATCGGGCTGTCAGTAACTTGTTGGGCCTCCATGAGATTTAAGGACTGCTTGTAGTCGACGTGGCATAGAAGAGACCAGGTTTTTCGTAAAATCTTCGGGTACACGATCCCATTCTAGTTGGAGGGCTTCCTTAAGAGTCGCTTTTGACGAAATTCGGTGTTTATAGAGTTGTTTTTCGAAATAGTCCCACAATTGCTCTATTGGGTTTAACTCCGGGCTCTGAGGGGGAGAATTAAGCTGTCTTGGAGCATAGTATAACAACCAATTCTTCACTTTTCGAGCGGTGTGTTTAGGATCGTTGTCCTGCTGAAATATCCAGCCGGGATCTAAACTTAATTTCTCTACTGATGGGCGTAGATTTGCTTTTAATATGTCGAGGTACATGTGTTGGTCCATGTTACCTTCAATAAACACCTCCCCCACACCATAACACTACCTCCACCGTGCTTCACTGTTCTTCTTACATTTTGAACTTCCATTTCAGTGCCGCTCTTTCACCAAACTCTTGCAGGACCGTCATGACCAAAAATGTTGTATATGCTCCAAAAAGAAAGATCAGCGTCCTTGTGTAAAGTGGCAAAGTCTTTTTTCTTATTCGCTTCAGTTATGGATGGCTTCTGCCTTGGTGTTCTTGAAAAATACCAATGTCTGTTGAGGGTCCTTTCTATTGTACGCGCGCTGACGTCTGTCCTGCATGTATCCGCGACTATTTGTTTTATGGTAGCGCAATTAATTCTTGGGTTTTTTTTGCACTGTGTGCAGAATGACCCATTCGTCCCTTTTAATTTGCGTGGACGGCCTGTTCTTCGCGCGTACTCAACACTTCCTGTTTTTTTGAACGTTTCTACGATGTACTGCACAGTTGATTTGCTTTTTCCCACTGTGCGTGCAATTTCTGCTAGCGATTTGCCTTCTTTCGAAAACAAATCTACTACCACTTGACGGAAATCTTGTTTCGTTTCTTTTCTCCTTTGTTGAACTGACATGATCACTTTTTTTGCAAAAGATGTTAACTCTAAGGGCTGAATACAGAATGATATGCATTTTGCTAAAACTGTAATTACAAACAGAAAAACTAACTGAATCAATAGCCGTACGATGAATTGTGTCGTTTGCACTGCAGCGCATTTTATTGCTTTTATGAATAACTTGAACAAAAGAGATGAAATGAGGGACAGGATATGGGTAATAAAAACATCTTTAGTGATAGGAAATAAAAAAATAATAAAACAATAGGTTCATAAATATATGTGGAATATATTGGAAATTTATCTATCGTACGAAGAATTTTGTCGGCGTATGTTTATGTGTATTCAACTTGAGAAAAAAGTACGTACTTCATGCACATACATATTTTTGCATCTATTCTTCTATTTTGAATGTATAAATATACTTTTCAAATAAGATTATCACCCTTTTCACAAGGTGGGTTTCGTAAGTCAGCTCAATTTTAAAGCTTCAAGAATAGTATCTAATAATTGTGTTTACTAATTTGTTGATTTAAGTTAATGAACTTATTTTCCATTCTTTAACAACCTTTTTCTTAATATTTTTAAAATGTTATCACTGATATTCGCAAAATTGTTATTTGACTTGAAACCATTTACTTGATAATTTTGAGGTTTATTCAATAATGCCCGATTTCACCAATATACACTAATAGCGTTTTAAGCTAACAGCATTTTATGATTTACCTGCCTATCAAATTTAATTTTGTTTCACCAATGGCAGACGGTGAACTTTTAGCTAACAGGCTGTTAGTACTCCCTCCCTGTATTCCATGAAATTTTTGTTTTTACTGTACGTTAAATTTACATGTGTAAGAGTGAAGTAAAAATACATCTTATGAATGCCACATTGTCTCGATGAACTCGTCGACGAACAATCCGTCCTCGATCTTCATCATCAGATGAAGACGAAAATGATGATTCCAGAATCCTAGTAATTATGTAAAAAAAAAAAATCCGGTATATTTCAAAAATATCTTACCTGTTCATTCTGATTGGTGCTAGCTAGTTTCAAAACCCTTAAATGTAAAAAATATCACAACTATCAGATAGTATTCCTCTCGTCTGTAGGTTACGGAAGCGCATTTAAAATGTAACTGGAGGAAAATGACTTCAGTTTATTAGGGTTGTTTAACAAGCGTTTAAACTTAAAAGTGGTTAGTGAATCAAAAATATGTCATTTCTAAATTTAATAGTCTGTTAAATAGCTAAAAGTGATTGGTGAAACCGGGGTGATTATTATTTAACTAATCAAGGGTCAACATTTTTTTCGCTATTGGAACTTGATTGATACAACTTTTTTTTTTTTTCTTCATATAGACCCAACCTAATATACACTAGAATACTTCAATGTTAACCATTCACAAAAATAAAAAAAAAATATTATATGTATGAACATTTTATGAAAATATTTGTGAAAAGTTAGCATCGATGTCATCTCCATTACATATAAATAAACGCTACCCCAAATAATGTAGTATACCGTTGACCAAGAGTACCTACCGTGAATACTGTCAGAACATGTAGAATCGATATCTCCAAATTACCGAATAGAAAATCCATAAAACTTTGCAGTATAACTGGAAAATATGTAAGTAAACTTTACATATATATGTAGGTATTAGTACTGGTTTCATCGAGACACGCTGATGATCTCCTTTAACCCATTAAGGACGTCAATTACCATATTGTCACATACATAGCTGGCTTTTTACTGACCCGTGAGCGTGCATAAATTAGGTCTTAACAGATATCGCCAAGAGCTGATATTAATGCAACAGAGCATGCACGAAGCTTTGTTTTGAGCTATTGTGTAATTTAGTTTGACATGCTGTAGTTAGTGTTCGTATAATTTTGTATAATTTCAGAAAGCGTAAAAAAATTTCGAAGTGGCGCGTCTCTCAAAGAAAGGATGTCAATAAGTACCAAAATAAAGGTTTTGTTTGTGATAAGTTATTGTAATCTTTTGCATTTTGGAGTGTCGGCCATATTGGTATTTTAATTTACATAAATATTGCTCATCACATGTTCACCGTCGTGCATGCCGCTTTGTCGCACTTATTTAGAAATAATATAAAAATAATAATAATAAAAATATAACAAGATCTGTTTTATTTCGTTTATAAAACGTTTTTAAGCGGTTTAAGAACATAATGTAGGTTATTGGAAAATCTCAAACATTTTTTTTAATAGGTTACTGTTGTTTGCATTGAAAAAAGTCGTTGATTTTTTTCTTAATAGTTTTAGAAAATTTCAAATTACCTATGTAACTGTAGAATATTTGGGAGACTCTGGTGCAATCCATCGACAAATAAAATGTTTCTCTGAGCATATTGTTAATAAAAATACAGGATCGGGGCTCATTATCTGAAGAAAATTAGCCTGGTGCCCAAAATGAATAATGTAAAGAGGATGCCAGTGGTACCCATTACTCCAAAACTATAATATTTCCAACTCAGCATTTCACTTAGGAAATGGATAAACAACTCTGTGGTGTTTGAGGCATTAAACATATTTAAAGCAAATACTGGGGTCGAATTACGACATCAGTTAACGAGTAAATGAAATCCATACGCTATCGAGTGATCGAGTAACTACATTGGGATCATCACACAAGAATGGTCACGTATCGAGTGCTCTTTGAAGATTGTACTAGTACAATTCTACTACATTGAATTGAGATGGCTGACAAATGTCAAAACTATTTATTTTTGTGTGAGGAAAAGTTTTGTATTTATCGTCTTTAATTAAAAATTTAATATTTACTTTATTTTTCATCTTCTGACTCAAAGGATGATCGCTATGAGTGTATAGAACTAGGACGTTTAAGAGATAAAAACGATCCCTTTCCTTTACAAGACTTTACTTACGTATACAAAACTATAATTTTCTGAAAATATCTTTCACAACATACACTTCTGATTGCAGTTCTATCAAAACAGTCAGGGCAAATAAGAGTGCATTTTTATTTATACTGGAGAAGATCAATTTTAGAGGATGCACCTAAACCGCTGTCCCAGCTCATAATATTTACCAAAATCTCCCTTTGCAGAGGGTTAATTTTATTTAGACTCAACGTGAAATAAATTTCAAATAATAAATTTAACCAGATGCAAAAATAACAATAAACAAAGATATTCTCACATATTTTCTCCCAAATGCACCTCAGCTCGTCAGTAGAAACCATATCGAATAAATAAATACACGATCACTGATGAGAGAATGCCAAATTTCGATACTCGATACTCGATACTCGATCTCTTAAGCGGTCATGTCAAATAAACATTTATCAGTTACGTGTTGCTCGATAACTGATGCGGTAATTCGACCCCTGGTGTATTTGTAGTTAAACGTTATTAGCGTGAGACATTCACCTACATTGAAGAATACAATGCAGCTTTGGGTGGCAGGTACAGTAAGCAAACAAAATTAATATTTTGGCTAGACCAAGACCTGTATGGTCTACAGGTCTTGGTCTAGCAACTTCATATTTGAGAAACTTTTCCATGATAGTTTTACTTTACAACAAAGATTGGCTGCACCGTAAAATACAAAGCCTTTCCTACAAAATATTAATATTGACCTTATGTTATGTCCAACATTTTTAATTAAATGTCAACTTTTCGTTTCCGTCTCTAATTGTATGGCCAGGTAAAATTTTAGTTGAATAAATGTTATGTTTTCCAAACTATATTGCCACGCTTATATTCTACCTAAATTATTAAAAATGTACTGTATTTCATAAACTTGATGGTTAATAAGCTGTAGTTTCTAATTCTGTGTACATAGGTTTAACCTAACCCAAATATTTATTTAAAACAAAACTAGAATCGTTTTTTTACAAATTTTTTTTTTCAAAATCAGCCATTAGTAATGTACCGTTGATGGATAAGAATAAAAATTCAGATTTTGCCTCTAATTATGAACCCGCTGATCCAAGGTATAAAGTTTGGAGAAAATCTATTAGGCTGCGGTCGACCATGTATACACACATACAGACAGACAGAATTCAGAAACCCACCTTTTGAGTTTCTTTATTATAGTAAGATTGAACTAAGTCTCGAGATCACACATTTTCACGAAACTTAGGGCCGAAACTCACATGCGATTTACTGTCGCCGCCACTGAAATTCATATTTGTATGCGCGTTTTCACATAAGAAGCAGTGTGTTCTATATATCGAGTAATAGAATTCACATGTGCGCTTCGTCCCTTTTAGTAGTTTTAAAAATCTTAAAAGTTTACGGATATTTGTTGAGAAAACGTATTAAACTTTTAAGACCCAAAAATCTTAGAATTAAGATAAATCGTACAATGTGGCAACACATTTTTTGCTCGTACATAACTTTAAGAGAAAATGTAACATGATCAAGATTTGCTATTATTTGTAACTTGTAGAGAGTGGAATTTTTAAAAGTCCTTCGTTAGATAGCTAGACTCAAGAAGTCAGGGGATGGGTGGTCTTTAAACTTGATGGAATCAGTCTTCTGCGCAAACTAGATCTGCCTTGGTCGGATTGACGCCGAGATCACAGCTATCGACCCGTGGAACTATGTAGCTTATTAAGAGCAAACGGAAACAGTTTACGATGTAGTTTAAGACTTAAGTCTTTGCAAATTTTGGATAGCATTGATCTCCAAGTCTTTCTTCACCACATACAAACAGGGCCCATTCATAAATGCAAGCTTCGCAAAGCAGGAAAAGCTGCGCAAATGCAAGTTTAAGTCGACTGCAAAGCATGTGCTTGCAAACCATATATCAGATGTTAACTTATCTGTAGTTTTTTAATTCATTTTTAACAAAAAGAAAAAATCTAAAAAAAGCACGAAAAACAACAGCGCAGTAACAACTAGGTATGCAAATGTAATACGATTCTTATAGCTGCACGATTGCGCTCAAAGTTGCGCAATGAATAAAGCTCTATTACATTTATGAATTCTCTGCTTAGCAGTGATGCCAATTAGTGCATTTGTGAACTCTCTGCTTAGCACATCTTGCGCAATATTGCATTTATGAATGGGCCCACATACATATAAAATGGGTAATGGGAGAAAATTTGGGCCTTGTGACTACGGGGAAACGTTGACTTTTTAAAAAGGGACAGTAAAACTAAATGTCAGAAATCAACACAATAACCTTACAAAAGACCCCAAATCTCTGTAACTCCAAAAAAAAAAGAACAATACAATTGTGGGGAAATTCTTGTATTATACATACGTAAGTAGGCATATCGTAACTCTACATTTTATTAAAAAAAACTTAACAAACTTAAAAATAACATACTTCATCCTTAACAATAGTCATGTTCAACACCTGTTTCAGCTGTTCGATTATTCCAATCGCTCGAAAGTTCTCCATTATCAAAGCATAGTCTTCCAATGGTTTAAGAAGTCGTCGAGCTTCTTCGTCATTTGCAATAGGTGGCATTTCCAACTTTACATCGATTATAGCTTTACCAGCTTCACCACCTTCATTACCACTGCTATTACAATCCAGATCAGGCAGCCGAGGTTTTTGATCAATTGTTTCAGTGGGATCGAAGAATTCAACATCGCTCAGATCTGAAAGACTTTCTAAAGACTCATTTGCTGTTATTGGGAGTTCATCCAAAACGTGCAATGCAATTTCAAACATATTCAAATCGACGGGTTTGCTATTATCAACTCCAATCATTAGCATAGTCATGTCCAGATCTGTTATATTATGCTTCTGTCGAAATTTTAACACCCAATCGAGGTCTGTGTTAAAATTTTTCATAGGCAACATCCGTTTAGCCTGGTCGGCTTTCTCCAAGATCATTCGGTTTGTTATCGGACCGACACCTTTATGCATTTGAGCCCGCCGAAACCATTCGTACACCAATTTGTCCAAAAATGTAGCAACTAGAAAATCGCTTTCAGTTTGAACGTATCTCATTCCCAAGTACTCCTTCGTTTTTTTCTTCACATATTCCTTCAAGACCCTTGTCTTGCCTCTCCTGTGGATATTTCTTATTTCGGTTACACTGCACTTGAACCGACTGGCTAGGATGTTGTAAGAAGGCTGCTTTTTGTATGCCTTGACGACCCGGATTCGATCTCTTAGTGACAATGTGTTATGAAGGCATCGTTCTTCTTCAACAGTAACAGTCTGTAAAAACGAAAAGGTGGTTCTTATTAACTTTTTTTCCAAATTCAAACACCTATTCCCTCCTACTTACAGTTACAGGTGATTCTTGTCCTACAGCCACGGTACTTACATCTATATGTCGTAGTTCTTCCATAGTCAATGAGAAACTAAGTCGGAGAATTCTCTTTCCGCACATACGGACAGAACGCTGAAACCACCACCATTCACAAAATCCATGATGCTACATTTGTGTGACGTATACGAACACAAAAATCGAGCAGTAAACTGCACTTACACTTGAAAGAAAAAAATAATACCAACATACACACTGTACAATACTTTTACATTTTTCAATTTTTTGTTAGGCAAACGTAAACACTGCTAGCTAAATAGCATGTGTGTGGGTGACAACCCATCTACGCCACACTGAAAACCGACAAGAAACAAACGGATTTTTTCATGGCTTTCAGTCTAATACGTACGAGTGCCTAAGCGCGTTTGCCGTACTCTCGGGTGTGTGCGGGGACCCCATGCTGCTTCTAAACAAATTCGGAATAGGTCATTGGATTTGCTTGAATATTTTTTTTTTTTTTTTAGTTTACGAGTAATGACTACTTGATTAGTAGACACATAATTAGGTGGTAATATAGTAAATTGGTCTACTAGAGCAGGTTATGATTGTTCATTATTCTTCGCTCAGCAGAGACGTTGTTCAACACATTCCTCCACTCGAGTTCTCTTTCTCATTTGAGTATTTTTTGTTTGCTGTTCTCTCTTTGTTTTTTTTTCATTTTTTTTTTTGTGAAATATGGGTTGTATGTTTCGAAGTGTGGGTAGAAAATTGTGTCATATGTAAATTAAGTCAAAGCGTGAAGAGTGTACATATACATATATACATGCATGATATGTTATTCGAAAAAGTACGACGCAATTCTGTTCAGTGTTCGATTTTTGTTTCATCTGTTGTCAATATGAACCGATTTTGATGACTTTTTTTGTTAGTTGTATAAATGATATGTACATAAGTATGTATGCACATACACTACCCGCCAACTGTTTGGTTCCACCCACAATTTTCTGAATATCTTTGTTTCTTTTTGTTTTGTTGCTGCAATTGTTTGACCAAAGGGATTTACAACTTGCCTGTTTAATTACAGAAAATTTTCTCGATTAGTTACTTTCTAAGAAAATTAATAATTTAAAGTGCATTTGTATGTAGTTTAAAGTGCGTTTTTATGCAGTTGCTATCTGCTGTTAAATAGAATAAATTGGTTTGCAATTATTTTGTGGTGACGATGGGAAGTGGAAAAAGATTACAAATTAACCGAAGGCCTCTCTAAAATGCAAACTGCTACGAAAATGTGGCGAAAGTCATAGCGTAGTCAACCACTTTTCGAGGTTTCCTAAAAATTATGCAACATGGACAATGAAGAGCGACAAAAAGAGCAATGTATAACAAAAAGAGAAAAGTGCCATATTTTAAGAGAGACATTATTCTCAACATTGAGTGCACGGCAAGTTGCAAGTTAGAACTGTTCAACGGGTTAAAGGTTCCCGGGCCTTGAAACGACTATGTTTAAAGAAAAAGTTCTACCTCGCCACACGTGATAAAGCAGCTCGGCTAGAACTCGGTAATGCTTGTGGATATGGGTACAGTGTTTTGAAACTTTCTAAACGGTCTATCCTGAATTCTGGTAGATTTTTAAATTTATTTTTTCTCATGCTGCTAGTTAAAAATGGATAGGTAAATACTTAAAATACGGCTCCTCAAAACACCATAATTTTGACTAAGTAAAAGAACTTCGTTCAAGCCTCTTGATTCTTGGGTACAAGGTTATTTATGTATTTTGTGCTTTGGGATTTTAATTTAAATAAAGTAAAAGATATTTAATGACATTTTTTTACTGTTTTAAATTGTGGACTATGCCTTACAATATCGGTTAAATGGTCGCCACGGGGGTTTATGTAAACTTCGATTCTTGTGAGGTAATGTTCGATGACTTTTCGGTACATTTCTGGCCGAGCGAAAAATGAGCCTCATCGCTGGAGAAAATTTTGTTCGAAAAATCGGCGCCACTTGTTGATTTTACAGCACCTAATCGACGTATGTTCTGCGCATTCTATGGTCAGCAAGCTTTAGTTGTTGTGTAGTTGTAAAATGGCAAGGCAAGAACTACCTGTCACTATAGATGACAGATGCCATATCGCTGGGATATGAAATTTCAACCTCGAAATGAATAGCCCTTTTCATAGTCTTGAAAGTAAAGTGAATTGCATTTTCAGGGTTCCGCAACTTACATACAAGGTAAACAAAAGATGGATTGTTCAATACAGGAAAAGTAGTACATAGCAGAAAGGAACCACACAAATAAATGAAAGCTGTCAAAACAAATTGGAACAATAAAGTACAATCTTGTGTTCAATACGCCAGAACAAGTACTCAAGTGTTCTTCTTTTTAGCTGCCAAAATGTTACAAAGAACATCCAAGCACCTTATTCATCGATTGAAGTCCCGAAGTTAATTAACACTGTAATTGATGCGTAGGTTATCATTGAAATGTTGTTTCTTGAATTTTAACAAATGATTTCTCAAAAACTGCAGATCGTGTGCTTAACTACAACAGAGGTATTGGATGCAAAGAAAAACACTTTCGAACTGTGTTATGGTGAGAATCAGTTGTCTTTCTACGACAGTGTCATAATGTTTAACCATTTAATGTAGAAATTAAATTCTAAAGAAAGATTTTGGAAAAGAGAAGTGGTCTAAAACTCAAAACACTACTCGAACCCAAAAAGACTCGAAGCTATATAAAGAAAATTTTGTGGTACATTTTTTTTTGTATGCGAAAATCAATGCTTGTATAATCGAAATATAATAGCACAAGCTTATTAGCATTCATCGGCGAAAAGTCCGCCATCTAGGAAAAATTGCAGATCAGGGAGTACTAACCAATTATCTCTGTAACGCTTGATCTTAGGTAAAATTATTAACAGCAAATGAAAAAAGAAATGAGCTGTCTGTTGCTATGAGATGTCGGGTGTAAGCCGCAATGACACCATCACTTACTCCTTAAAGGCTTTATCGCAATGCAACAAGAAATAAGGTACACACACGTCACGCATTAAATATATATGCAAATTATGTAAACATATTTTTTATTTAATGTCATAATTATTGTTTCTTACATCAACTTCAGAAAAATTACTTTCCAACTGCTTTACCGTTTCTAATGCTCGATAATTCTCCTGCAACAAAAGATAGTCTCTGAGGGGTTTTAAGTGCTCAAGGACATCTTTATAGTTCCTTAAAACCTGATAGCCTTGCGCACTGTCCTTAGTCTGCGTGGTAGTTTCCCCGACGTGCTTTAGATGCTCCAGGGCATCCTTATTGTCTCCTAACGATGTAACAGCATCACCATAGTGTTTTATAAGTCCCAGTGTATCTTTATTGTCTTCTAAAAGCTGACACTCTTCCCTACAGCCCTTAGCCGATGAGGCAGTATCACCGTCATACTTTAAATGATCAAGTTCATATACACAGTACTCTGTGAGCTGATCATCTTCAATGCAGTCTTTATTCGAGATCACAGTATCACATTCGTGCTTTAAATACTCCAGGGCATCTTCACTGTTTCTTTCGAGCTTGTTGCTGTTGTTAGTCGACGTCGCAGCATCACCAACGTCTCTACTTTCTTCACAGCTCTCCCATTCATATAAGAGATTATTGACTAATTTGGATGATCCCGAACTAAAAACTTCTATAGACTCCTTCTCATGACACTCCAATGCATCTTGATTCTTTATTTCAAGCTTGTTGTCCTGCATAATGTCTTTAGTTGACGTCGCAGCATCGCCATTGTCTCTACTTTCTTCTGGATTCTCCCATTCACACGAGGTATCATCGAAACTAGATACTTCTATAGACTCCTCCTCATTAAACTTCAGAGCATCTTCATAGTTATTTTCAATCTTATTTGCCTGCATACCGTTGTTAGTCGAGGTCGGAGCTTCATCATCGTCTCTACCTTCTTCTGAACTCTCCCATTCATACAAGACATTGTCGATTAATTTACATGATCCTGATTTAGACACTTTCATTGGCTCCTCCTCATCATCACTCAGGCTAGGTACCTGTACCGAAGTATCAGTTTCCACAGTCTTCCAAATGAATTCTTCTCCATAGATGTATATTCCGTACTTAGACTGAGCCTTTGCTTTTGAAATACCCGCCTTTTTCAGCACATACCTAGTTACATCTGTTATAAGCAAAGACAAGGACTCGTTCGCGTCGAATTTTCTACACTTCGTTTTATTACAAGTGCTTCGAATTTGCATCATCCAAAAATTACTCGGAGTAAACGATCTGATATTCAGAACATCCTTAGCCATTTCAATTTGTTCTCGAATCATTTTGAAAGTAATCTTTTGACTTGGTACTACATGCATTTGATAACGCTGGTACCATTCTACTAAAACCTTCTCTAAAAGTGTGATATTTTCGGATTCGTTCCGTTCTCTTATATTACTCAGTTTAAAGCCTTTTTTCAAGGCTTCGACCCTCGTCTGCATCATAGAGTGTTGCTCTAAGATTTTCGTTCTGTTCAATATGATGTTGTTAATTTGCTCATGACTTTTTCTGAATGTTATTCTCTCTTCCATGGTGCTCATTTTGTAAAAGGCACGAATAACACTCACCTTACCATCCAAAGACATCACATTTGAGATTTTCAACTACAAATATTAAAAAAAAAAAAACATGGCAACATTAACGTTGAGAAAAATCAATAACAATCCGATGAAGAACTATCATGCCGATCAGGGATTCAAGATTCCAACTTACCTCTTGCGCACACATGATTGCTGAGAAACCACACAGTGTACGAGTATTCGTATAAAAAACTAGAAATAAACAACCCTCTCTAAATGCGAGGAAATGCGAACACAACAAACACCGCTCAATGGAACTCGAATCAAGAGAGAACACAAACCAAACTAAACTCATGGTTCGGTAAATGGGTTATTGCTATGCGGTCTACCAGTCCTATGAATTCAGCAGATACACAAACAAAACTTCGGCTGTGAATGGGTGAGTGACTATGCCCAGCGTATGATTCAGTTTATAGCAGTGTTGCCGTTTGTAATTTTTTGCTAGTGAACATTTTCCCAAAGCATTTTGGCAAGGTCAATTCATATACATATGAATTTATTTTATTGTTGCACTAGAATTGGTGATCATGGATACCGATGTCTGTCAGATTTCTGATGGCACGTTGCAAATTTCAGTAAGCTTATCTAGCTGCAGGACATTCACAATTGATATTTACAATTTCAAGGTAAACATCCTTATTATGCTCACATATCGATTATTAAGGCTTACTGCCACGCCCACTTTACTACCAGGCGAAAATTTAAAATTACGTATTTTTAGCAAATTTGTTTGAATTAAAAAATATTGTCTTGAGGTATTATATAGGCGCCACTGTGCTCTACTATTCTCCTGGACAATATTTATAAGAACGCCCATTTTTTGGAGGCGTTTTCTTAAAAAAAAAAATTTTTTTTAAGAAGTGTGGGTAAATTGTATACTTGACTTTCTTAATAGATCTAATTTTAATCTGCGAATTTTGTGAATATCTGGCGCTAGCCACGCCTAATTTTTACGGGTTTATGCATACAAATAGTGCGCCAGTAAAAATAAAATATGCGTAAACCTTTACTGGTGAGCCAATTCGATTTTAACACTTGCTGAAAAGTGTCTGAAAATTTGCTTTATACGAGCTAGAAGGCCATCTGGCAACCCCTCATACCCAATTAAAACGCTATAACACACATTCGTTCCAGCTTCCAAAGTGTTCACTTGATTTTTTAAGAAAAATCTAGTTTATCTAGAAATTACAAGGAAACTGTGTGTACTAGATATTTTGTGTTTTATTGAAGGTGGAATAGTTGAAAATAGTACAAACATGGTGAAAACATAGCCAAGTTAAGAAAATGGTAGTAAAACTCCATAGTGGTAAAAGCTTTTTTGTGTCCATCGTGACGCATTTAAAAGCCTGATCTCCGAGCGGGAGACTCAAGTCTTAGAAAACATAGGAAAAGTTTATTCATGGTCCCACCTCTAGCGAACTTCTGACAAACATTCGAGAAAAAATATATCCCTCCGTCTGTATGACACCAGTTTGTGGGCATGAAGGTTGAACAAGGAAGATCAAATGGTGTATACAAGTTTTTTTAAAATCCGTAGTAATGGAATGGACTTTTCAAAAATATCTTATTTTTCTAATATTTTTACTAGAAACTGCTAAAAATGGCTTTGTCAAAATACATATATATGTACCTATATATGTCCATTTTCTCTACAATTCCTCCATACATTGTATAGGGTCACTTTGGGGTTGATTTAAAAAAAAAATGTTCATGGCTACATATGTATTTACGGTGATAACGCTAGGCAACATAAAAATCTCTAGTGATTCCGAAATTACTCAGGTTTTCCTCACACATCTAGAATTTGTTTATTACTGCAAATAAACAGAAATGTACGATCAAATTAAATTTCTTTATAAACCATTCAAGTAAATGAAGGGCAGAGCAAAAGCGTTTTCTTGGTTCCTGGATCTGAATCCGTAGTCAGAACGTCTAAATCAAAAAAATTGCGGATTCAGAAAGGCGCACCAAAGTACAAAAATATAAACAAATTTAAATTGTTCATAAACGTATGGAGTCAATCAAAAGACAATATAAGTAAAAATGTTTTTGGGTACTCTGTATTTGAGTTCGAAAAGAAAAGAACTGCACCCTCTTTGCACCTCCTTCTTTGAATGTTTTCCATAACATTTTTTATCTAAACACGTCAAATTACAAGTTAAACTGAGCCCCTTCCAACTATCAACCATTCAAAATTACCCTTTTTATCAATCTTTTTTTTTAAAAAAAGTGCAGACGCAGAAAGCAAGCTGTTGCTATTTTTCGTTCACCTTGTTATCATCAAGAACAACAATTTGAATAATTTTCCTTGAAAAGGATTAACTTCTTGTTTAAAATCCTAAACAAAGAATAACAAATATCATTTCAAGAGCATAGTAAGAAATTTACTACGTAGTTTGTTTTTAAAGAAAGCGAAATCCTTATCTCCTCTGAAAAAAAAAAAAAAAATTAACAGCAAAAAAATACTTGAAGGGTATTTTTCACATTTGTTGGGATTATGCGCGAGCCTCTCACTTCGGAATTTGTTTGTTTTAATTTTAGGTACCTTTCTTGACAAATACCGGTACATCAGCTGCATCACAACTACTGAGTTGTCTCAACAAATAATGTTTCCCTGAATGTTATATTATACAATGGAACAGGATCGAAAGGGACTTTCATCTGTTTCCCTTTTCTTTTTTTTATACAAAATGATTAAAACGTAGAGACCGCACATATGCTGTTCTATTAGAATGCCATATCAATTGGCAGATGTCAAAATTGGTGTGTTTAGTCCTGAATACAAGCCGCGCAAATGTCCTTACGCGATAAAACGCAATATTACCTTTTTTATCAAATGCACCCCAATTACAACTGCAACAACAGCTCTTGAATTGCGCATTTATCGCTTTTACAAATAAGGGATGATCCTTCGTGCATATCGAATCGTTTACGTTATGGTGAAGACCTTTGATCGTAATGATAAACGAAACGACAACCACAGGTGATAATTCAATTATTTGCTAACATGGGGAAGTGTAGATATCATTTTTCGTTTGCTTAAAGGATAAGGGCATGTCCTTTAAATAGAAATTTATCATTGGAAGTTGCTAAGCGAATCAAGCAGTGATTATTAATTTACACACAAGCAGTTTTATGAAACTTTGACCTTAGGAGTGTGAGACTAGAATACGACGGTGATATCCCAGAATAAGGATATACAACTACACAGTTGTGGGTAACACGTCTGGATGGGCTGACAAATTCCTGAAATCGAATTGAAAAGACTATGTCAATAGTGAAAATCTAGAACGCTAGTGTTTACCAACAAATGATACATATGTATGTATGTATGTAACTCCGAATACTTGGCAACCTGTCCATATGATAGGATTCAAGAAAAATAAGGTTTTGGTGCTACATTCATAGGTGGACATAAAACACAAATGTCTTCCGATCAGAATGATTGGATTAAAGCCAGACTTATGTATCTTATATCCGACGTAGGTTTATACCTACTTTTGAATTAGGCAAAGCAATATTAGTTTCAATCTCCATTTCTTTTAACCACATCTCATCTATACCTACTGCTGTTTTAAATAGTACTGATAATAATTTTTTTTAGCTTTGGTTTAACCTTGGTTGTAACTGCTTAGTTAATTGTTGAGATAATAGCAATAAGTCAGTTAGAACTACGTTTCCTAAATTTTCCAATACGATTTAGATTTTGTACTCTTTCATAACTTAAGACTATGTCCTTTGAAATTTATTGCCCTAGTGATGGAGGGAAAAGGAAAAGATACATTTTGGACAGATTAAAAATGTGGCGCCAGCCTTGAGCGTTGACGAGTTTCTGATTTCAGCTACTCTTAAACTGGAAAAATATATGCTGTTGGCAGCCGCCTATTTTGGGTCAGGCGAAGAGGGCATCATGGCTGAATTTTTATTTTAAGGTAACAGGTATAGTGTGGTTTTTCACAGGAAATTGCAGAGCCAGACTTCAAAGTCCTGCACACCTACCCAATATCCTCTTTAACTTCATATCTTCGATTACACCTAGATATTTAACATCAGTGACTAGTTGAAGTTGAACGAATTTTTTATTTTTTTTTTATTATCTCCCCATAGGCAAATCTATAACGCTGGGAGATCGCCCCGAAATGCCTGTTGGTTCTGTTCTTGAATACCTTGTAAAAAAGCATTCTACTCTCGAAATTTTGTTTACTTTTGAGTTCAAAGTAAAAGAGTGCAGACATTTCTACACCATCTTCTTCCAGAATGTAAAGTACAACAGAAAAGAAAACACTATATACTACGAACTATTTTTCAAAAAGGGAAGATCTACCTCTAAGCCTAGAAAATTCACTATTATCCTCGTATTTGAAGGGACTGATATCACCTCAGTTTATTTTATACCTGTTCCCGTACGTCAAAATCCGTACGAAATTATTCGAACTTTCAACACGGGAGCAGACTGGTCACCTGATTTTTAGGTGACATGACTATGGGAATAGGGGTGAATTTATACATGTATGTATGATGGACGAATTTGATGATTTGATATATTCATAAATGTGACATAACTTTTTCAAAAATGACAGTCCAATAGCCTACGTCCAAATGAATAAACCTTTTATAAAACTTTTTAAAATAGAATATACTACGCTTTTTATTTGGTTCACTACACTTTTATAATATTAAATGGCAACGATGCCTATACACCTCCCTTTGCTGTATTTTCTTGTTATAATTTCGGAAAAAGAGAGATGGAACGTGTTGATGGATTTCTTTTCATTTTCTCTTTATATTTCTCTCGTCATTCTCTGGTTGAGAGAGTTAGATTGAATTGTTTTTATTTAACTTTACTTACACACCAACGAAGTAAATACAGAAAACAAACTTGTTACAATAACAAAACAAGAACCGAGAGTGTGAGTGAATGGTTATCTGAAACTCGGAGTAGAGTCGAAATATTTCACATCAACAGAGCAGTACAGTGCACGAATTAAGCATATAAACAAGCAAGAGAAAACATTTCTCGTGCGAGTGTACGTTTTCGATTTTTCCGTCCTCCACTTTTTGTTTTAACTTTGTTTTTTTTTTTTAGATTAGCGATAAAAAATAGATGCACTATTACGAAAACGATATGCTTAGGATCGCAACCCTCGTCGATGTTGACTCAGGCAATGAAACTCCAAAACAGCATGACATTCAATATACTCCTGTTCAGCAGAAGGGCGTACTCGTAACTAAGACTCAAACTAAATTGAAGTCTGAAAAACCACTCAAATCGGGGGAATTTCGGAAAATCCTAAAGGGAAATCCATTGCGACCTTGGCATACGCGGACTCAATTAGAATTCATTGACCACGTTGTACTGATTTGGCTTAACCGGGCTCGACGTGGTGATCAAGGAATCGAGATGCCCGATTCTATACTAAAAGCAAAGGCCAAGGAGGCTGCAATGTTGATAAACAAATACGCCGAGTTCTACCCCAAAACTTGGCTGCCTGCGTTTAAAATGAAATTAAAACTTGCATATGACCTGAAGCCTCAAAGATATATCCAGATCCTGGGTTACCCAACGATGATTATAGCGGGGATTATTAGAGAAGAATGGCCGAAGTTCTTCGGTAATAAAAACTTATCCCGAGACAGTGATGAAGAAAGTCCGATGGAAATACTTGGAGTAGGTCAGGTCGAAGCAGTTGAGTTAGACCAGCGAGAAGTTGTTGGAGAAAAACAGGTGAAGGAGGTTATCAATAACAAAGACATCTCGACTAATGCGGCAGAGATAGTTGAATTGTCCGACGACAGCGATGAAGAGATCTCAAATGATCCAATACAGACTTATGATGAGGCCTTGGACTGTTTGAAACTGGTGGATGGATTTGCCTTATGTGTACGAAATTTTAAAGCTGTCGCGCTGATATCTCAAATTGAAGACATTTTAAAAAATCAGCAGGGTTCATAGCTGTACGCTTTATTTGTTAACGGTATTTTATGAAAATAAATTAATTTAAAAAAAAAAAACATTTTTTGTTATTGCTAATACTAGCTGACTATATTTTAAAAATTGTTAGTACTCAACTTTTTTGAGATTTTTGGGTCAGTCGATTATAGCTTTTAAAAGGCAAAGCGTATAGAAAAATTGGAAAAGAAAAGTTGTTTCTTCAGTGCTTCAGCGTTTCTTCTCAGGATTTGACTAGTTTGTGTCACTAGTTTTTCTTTAATGACAAAATATTTTTTTATTACTATTTTAAAGTTTGGATGACCTGATTTTTTTTACAACAGTTTTAGTACCTGAAATACTAACAGTTATTTCGAGGTGTCTCTTGAGAACAGATCATTAATTTACTGGATTTTACTCGCAAAAAAGAGTACATTTACACAAATTCGAGCAATGATATATGACTCCTTTCTTTTTTGGGAGTGCTCGCTAGTATACTCGTTACAGAAAAATCTATTTTATTTATTTATAACCGCACCATCGTTTTTTTCAACAAAAATACTCCTCGATTTTGTTCGCTCGCGGACTTATTTTGCATATAAAGAGGAGCGAATTTTTTTTTCACTCTTTCGAGAGAACAAAACTTAGGAGTAAACTCGTTTTGTTTCTTTTTTGTAGGAATTGGACGAGTCACTTTACACGACTATAAGGATAAAGATAATTACCTGTCATTTAATGTCTATAATGTACATATGTTATTGTTCTCATATCACAACTTTTAAGTTAAATAAATTTGCGAAGAAAAAAAAAATATCTACACCCTGTAAATTAGATCATGGCCGCTACTAAAATTGCCTTAAACATTTTTTCCATACCTATCTTTCACGGTAAACCATTTGATTGCATAGTGAAAATAGGACATAACATCGACAAGTTTTAATTTGTTTTAAAATAAATTTATGTCACATGTTAATTGTCTTGAATTCCATATAAAAATAGCTACTTTGAAAGCAGTACAATAAAACGCACCCGTATCAAGTACTCGTTACCTACACAAAGTACAAAATTACCCTCTCGTTAATTTTTGTATTACACAACCGGGAGACATGTTAAGAGATTCGTATGAATAAAAGATTAAAAGAGAAACTCTTCCTCTTGCATAAAATGTTCTCACTAAACCAATACTTGCGAAACGAATCATCCATGCGCTTATTATTTTCTTTCTCACTATCGCACATTCGAGTGAGTATAGCAACAATTTTGTTTGGAATATGCTTCTCTGTTTTTCCTATGGAAGTAATATACAGGCAAAGTATTGATCAGTTCCTTATCTCATTCACAAAATTTAAGGGAAAACTAAGGGTCAATTATATACTTTTTTCTATTTGTTAGAATAAGGTGAAATATGTGTTTTTCTCGATGTTTTAAATGTCAAGTATTTGGAACAGTGCTGCCACTAAGTACAAAATTTCCGTAGCAAAGGTAAAAATATACACAGAAAAGTTAAAATCGATTTATAATGAATCATAATACCCTATCCGTCATATTCTTACCCGTCCCTACAAAAATAAGCGTGGCACTGTGAAATTGTTTAAGGAAATACAATCATATCTTACTACCTTTTATTTCCTCGATTGTAATTTGATCAGAAAAACTAGTGATAACACATTTTCTCTAAAGAATAGTGGGCGTATCTATTACCCTATTTCTCGGATTTTAATAACGTCTTTGAAATAAATCTCAAATAAATGTAAATACATATTTTGGCACTAACAGCTCATACAGGGCCTTGGTCCAGCTTTTCGCAGCCATAAGTACTGTCCGAAATACGAATAGTAAATACTTAGTTATGCCGTTTCGGAAGAGGAAATGATTGATTGGAGAAGCTTTTCGTAACAGTTTACTCTTAGTTTAACGTTTGACAAACGTTCGTGAGAGTTGAGACCGTAAATAAAACTTGTACGGTGTATTCTGGGATTCGACATTGAATACACAGTTCATCAGTGAGCCACGATGCCCACTATAAATAGTTTCGAAAAATTAAATTCTTGTTTCTTGGGACGCCACGTCCATACAAGTGAACGTGGCGCTATATAATATATGAATCATTTATAGAGAGGGCCAACATCTACCATATATACATGTAATTTTTTTTTCGATTTCCAATAACTGTATCGGAAAAGCAGCATTTTTAATTTCCACCCTTTAATAAAGTGGGCGTGTTTGTACGTGGATTTTAAAATGTTTTCACTTGTTTTGTGTGGGCTTCCAAAAGGCTTACATATAAATATTCATATGCCTAGCTCAAAGTTTAAGATCCAAGAACTGGTGACATACTGACAGGTGGTTTTTCTTTTCGATTTCCAATAACTGTATCGGAAAAGCAGCATTTTTAATTTCCACCCTTTAATAAAGTGGGCGTGTTTGTACGTGGATTTTAAAATGTTTTCACTTGTTTTGTGTGGGCTTCCAAAAGGCTTACATATAAATATTCATATGCCTAGCTCAAAGTTTAAGATCCAAGAACTGGTGACATACTGACAGGTGGATAGACGGACAAACGGAGAGTCGAACGGATAGACTTGTTGCAATCGACTCGGTCGTTGGCATTGATCATTTATATACATATATATTTACGTATATACTCTATGTTGTGAATATTTATTACTTCTCTATGTTAAAAACTATGTCATAATTAATACACCCTAAGAGATAGGGTATAAACATGTTTATTCACATACAGGGTGTATGAGAAAAATTGGACTTGCTCATCATCGCGTCATCTTCCTCTTATGAAAAAAAAAAAACAAAAAGGACTTATTAGCATTGGTAGAACCATTCATCATGGTGTTAAAGCTCCATCGGCCTACTTAGATCTATTTTTACCAAACCTGTAACAATTTTAACAATTTTTATTTTAATTTAACGAGAATTCTCAAATACGTAAAACCGGTTTGAGTTAAATCAAATTGTTCGATTTTACCCCAAACGCTCTGGGTTGAGCCTTTGTTGCAATTTATCGATTGTGGGCCGCTTTAGTATTAGAAACTAGAAACGCGATTTTCGTAGTTTTTTAATATGATTTTTTTTGCTTTAATTTTTTGGATAATATTTATTGGTTACACAAACATTTGCAATAAAAAAGTCTTCTTTCAGTTGCGATAAGGAAAAGTGCATTGGTAATTTGTCACTAAAAATCCAATACAGAAGACTCTCTTAACCGAAAGTACGTACATACATATATTAGTAATACAAAATCTTACCTAAGTATAATACACTGATTTTGAAATGACAACATTATTCTTAAAAATGGAAGATATGTACATACATTTTAGGATAAGGCAATAGATATCGATTCCGACAATGGACTTAAATGCGAGTTTAATGAACACCAATCATTTTTCCAAACTTAAAATCGCTCAGAGAAATGGAAATAACCGAGGAAATATATAAACTAATAGCAAAATACATGGATTTGGAAAAAAGAGTGGCAAATGTGTTTTTTTTTTTTTTGTTTTCTAAACCAAGGAAATTTATTACGGTCATAACAAAGTGGCAACGTCGATTCCGGTAAATGAAAATGTGTTAGTATTTGTAGTACTTTCGTGTATCCTATCCTATAATCCTATGGACCTCCTTTGTGAACTTTCCTATAATTTAAAAAAAAAGCAAGATGTTAGTATACAGCAAGTAAAAATAAGGGATATTTAAATTGTGTCTGCTTGACCGTTTGTATGTGAGTATGACCGACTTCATTGTAAGCATCTTAAAGTATTAGCTTCAGACTTCGTATCTGAGGTCCGTGGCTCCACAATGCTAATCAAAACCATAATTTTTATACTAACCTCAAATTTAACGATACTTTAATGCTCGGGATTTCGAGAAAAAAAAAGGATTTCCTCGCTCCAATGTCTCCAATTATGTTGCTCAAATTTAATATTTCAGTTAGGTTGCACATGCACATCTGACAGCATAATGGCGTACCAGGTTTTTTTTTTTTTTTTAATAAAAACTTTTTGAAAACCAGCTATATCCCTCTTATGATTCAGTCGTTTTAGTTCGAAATCAATATCTGAACAATATTTAACATATGCAAGGACATGGCGTAACAAGTTTTAACAAATTATCGTTTTGTTTTGCTCTTAACAGATGTTTTTGAAAAAAATTGCGTCATAATGAGTCATAAACGTGTAGCAAGTATGTGCAACCTACTTGCACCTACATAAACATATAGCAACCTTCTAAAGTATAATTATTACAATTAGTAGATAAGATTTTTGTGGTGCCAGAACCATACCATACAAGAAAGTATCTAAGCAATTTTATTAAAAAAAAAAAAAAAAATTTTAAATCTAAATTTTCTACGAAATTAGAGAAAATGTTTGTTCCCGATTAAAATATTTTCAGTGTTAAAAGTTGTCCAGTTATCAGGATGCTGTCATGTTCGTGTGAATATGACTCATAAGCATTGCATGCATTAAAGGAAGTATACCGCTCATGTTTTGTAGCTTACTGTACCTATGTACATATATATGATATGCTTAACTTAGTTTGAATCTTACTCAAAATGTGTTCACATTCTTCATTTAATAAATGATTGGTTGCGTAAACAGGTGTTCGTCCCACGCATTGATTTTATGTGCCGACAATTGAATCATTTCCTTACGATAACTTCACACGATTACCTTTTGATAATAATTTTTTGAAATATCGAATTCATTCAATAATTTCGAATTTCGATATTCGGGACAAAGATTTTTAGACTTTGGACAAAAATTTACAGTATCCTTGCATTTTCCGGACGTCTGGTAATGCTAATTGGTAGTCGATGTTTACCTGCTGCTGAAACCCGCCTCTCAACCTAGCAATTTATATTAAGAATTTCTTAGTATTAAAAGGATCGGATGGACTTTAAAGAGCTGCCACCTGTGTTTGGGAAAATTACCTTTATTTGAAAAATAGTAATTAATTAATGGTAAAGGATTACAATGCATAGGCGAACGAATTGATTAGGGAACTTCCCAAAATTGTATTGAAATCTTGAGGAAAGCATATGTACGTACGTACATATGTATATGTGGATGTATGTAGATGTAGGTACATATTCTACAGAAAACCAGCAAATAATATACGTATAATACCTACATATATATTGGTATTTGAACTACCCGAATAATATGTTACTCACCTCCAACGTCTAAATTATAGGAAACAGCATAAGGGCATTGCCTTGTTATCAAACCATTTTGATTAGACTTTTCGAATTAAAGAATTTTCCTCTACTTTTATTCAACCCATTTAACTTTTTCCTAGAACTGGCAACACTGTGCTTGACGCCTTTAAAGCACAAGAAGTCAGAGAGTGAGGCGAAAAGTTATACAACCCACTTTTTTCAGTTTCTCATTATCTTTTATCTATTCAATTTCAACGGCGCAAAGTCCGACCGTGACGATACAAACTCAGGTGCCTAGTCCGACCTTTCGCTACGTCTTGTGAGACTTTTTTATTTCTTTTTGTATCTCTTTTCTTTTTCTGAGATTTTGCAATAACTTTTGATAGTGGGGCCTTTTCGTTAGTTGAATACAGCTCGTGACGTGCAACAGGTCGACCACAAATACGGCTTTAAGTTTCGTTCGTGTAGTGTTTGTTTACGCTCTGACGCTCCACGGGTAAGTAACATTTCTTTGATATTTTTTCTTGTTGTTCTCCACTTGTTTCGTGTTACTATTTATTATTTACGTGGCGTATTTCTGTGAAATATATGTAAACTCTAGAAGCTTTTCCAAATGAAAACGTAAAGATAAGATAAATTCTTATGTTAGGTAGGTAGGTAGGTAGGTTTCTGGTATGTTAATTTTCAATAACATACAAGTATGTACAAAACGTTTGTACCTCTGTTCCAAGTCTTTTTGGTAGGAAATTAATTCGTTTTTTTAATTCATTGCATGCATGTTTATTCTTTGGAATGATTATATTTAGAACTTCCAGTTCAGGTAAGAGATACATACATACATATGTTCCTACCTAGAAACACTTTCATATCATCCGGCCTCTATTAGCCTATTTTTGAAATCCAAATAATATTAAGATCAAAACAATATCTATCTGTGTAATAATTCTCCCAAAGTGCTTCGAATATGAATGAACAAACTCTATGGCTGAGAGCTGTCCGAATATGTTTTTCGTTTTGTTTTAAATTTGCTCATCACCAGGGAAATTTAGATTCTTCCTTTTCTGTTAGAGAAAAAAACAACCGTTATGATCTAATTTGATTAAATCAGAAAATTTACAGACCATAGGTATATGTACATACCTATTTTGTATCTGTACTAAATTCGAAAGTACACAGACACGGCCTAGTCTCTATTTTTTTAATTTGTCAATTTTCCACTGACATAATATGTTACAAATAATTACAATTTTGTAATATAACGTAAATGGCCGTAGAGGTTCTCAGTACTTAAATTAATATGAAAAGAAATGATAGCTACTCATATAGGTACCTACATATGTTGAATGTACATTTGTCCATAAACATTGGGACATACATATTATTTCGAAAGCGATTAATCAAATCTAAGCTTGACTACTAAATTACTAATCCGACTTAGCTTCAACCTTAATTTGATATACTGTCATTGTTTACATCCCGTTCAGGTAAGCTAGTGATGTATCTCAGGTCAGCATTATCATCACCCATGAATCTTTTTGTCAGTTGCTCGTCTTGCAACATGATATGAAGTAGGAATATTACGCGAGTCAGATAACTATCCGTGTGCATCTAAATACACGTATACCTCAGTTGGTAAAGGCTTATTCATTTCGGGGTTGGCGTTTCATATCATTACCATGTGGCAGCTGTCAAATCCATCTGTCATCCATAGTGACAGGTAGTTAGTTCATGCGTTGCTATCTTACAATATTTATCGTTTAACCACCACTCAACGCATTACAATTGTTGTATCTTACCCGTTCGATTTTCTTTAGTGGGGCTATGCTAAGGATGGTGTCTATGCAGACAATCGCCAAACTTTGAGTCACTGAAAACCCAACATCCGTGAAGTTATAGCAATACAGCCAGAAATAAAACAGTAAACAAATTCCATTGAAATCTTTAATACTTTTAATTTCATGTCCGTGGTGTAGTGGTAACATCATCGCTTGTCACGCTACAGGTTCACGGTTCGAATCCTGATGTCAATAATCATCCATTTATTTCGCATGAAATAAATAAAAAGTCGATCAATTGCGAAAGCTTATGTCAACTCTACTGCGAAGGCATAACACTGGCAGTAGGGCGGTCATATGGCTAAAATGCAACTTGATTGTGATGATGACATCAGGAGGACGGAAAAAAATACTGTGAATCATCAGCAACGACAAAACCAAAAACAAACAAGCTCCCCAGTTATCTGGACAGCCACCCTTGGAGTACACTGAAACTTAATACCAGCTGAGTTTCAAACCAACTACACCAATCTCTCTTTCTCTCTGTCTCTTCCCCTTTCCTCAAAAAACGCCCGTGTCCTAAAATTAGTATAAGGGTATTCATAACCCCTTTCGACGTGCAAATTATAAAAAAAAAAAAAAAAAAATAATAAAGCACGCAGAGAATAACCCTGTATATAACCACTTTCGAATGAGCTTGTGAAATATTCAGAGTTAGGACAAAACAGATCCGAAACTAGTTGATTCTGCGTAACGTTAACCAACCACCAAAAACTATTTCTCACAAAATCCAAAATGCCATCGTCAATTCTGGATACACCGAAAATGAATCCAGTAGTCTCTTATTAGAAAAAATACCTATAGTGCCCAATATCGAAAAGTGCCCTATCTGCTAAGTAATAGCCGAAAAATAGCTAATTTTTAACAACCAGTTAATAGGTATGTATTTTTTTGCCAAAAATTTGGTATGCTATCTGATGTCTACCTAACTTAACTCAAATAGGAGTTTTCATCAAAATCGTTGGAGCTGATTTTGAAGAAATTGATTTTTTCAAAATCCGCCATTAATAAAGTACCGTTAATTTTCTCTCCTCGAATAGTGAACCTATTGATCCCAAATATGAAGTTTAAAGTGAATCCTTCAAGCCGTTGGCTAGACATACACACGCTAGACAGACGGAACTGGGAGACCCACTTTTTTAATTTCTCGAGATCGAAAATTCTCACGAAACCAATACTTGCTCTTTTAGGTGCAAGTAGAAGATGTGGCAGGGTCACTAGAACTTGCTTTCACTTTCGAGGTAGACTGTTTGAACCACCGCTTGACGAAGGCTTGTTATTCCACATTCATGTTGAGTTGAGTGGCTAAAAACGACTTTCTAATTTCACTGTACCTAAAATCATAAATTCTGAAGTGAATGGCCGATTAAATAGATGGACTGTCATTCGGAATACTCGTACTATATGCCTACTACATACCTATAAAATTCAGTGATCGGTTTTATATTTATTCTGTACGTGAAACAGGTACAAAATTTATTTTGTTTTTGTTTGCGTGGAGGGGGGCTCGATTGAGGATGACATGCACCAGAAACAAGCTCGATCAAAGGCTTATTGTTAAGCAACCAGTTGGTTATCGATTCCTGTCTGAGGTTAGGTAGGAGTAAGTATCTACTTGTTATAATTGTGCTAAACACTACCGATTGGCCTCAGTCTTGCAAATGACAATATTTACTTTCACATAAGCGAGGTAATCCTTTTGTTAGCAAACTGATCACCACTGATATACTTACCTATATAACAATTTCCTCAATGGTTAATAACAAAAATAAGAAGAAAAAGTCTTCGCAATAAACCATGTTATTGAGCCACAATTATTGTGAAAACACACCGCTACGCTACATGTCAAAGTATCCTTCAAGTCCACCTGCAATGTTTTTTGGTTTACGCAAATGTTCAAGTAGGTACATAATTGAATTTCCATACAGTACCACGAACAATCCCACCAATTACCTTGGAACGTAAATTTGTTGTTCTATTCTGCTGGCTTTCCATGGATCTAACCTTGCGTCCTAGTAATTGCTCCCACCATCTGGACCCAATATTTTGCTTCAAGTATTGCGCGGCGCATTACACAATGCGTGGCGTTTAGTTCCCTCAATTGAATCGTGATTCAATGGCTATAACCACTTCTTCATTATGCCTCCCAAGCCCATATAAGTACGAGCGTCAGTTCAGCTCATCACATCAACATTTAATCGTCCGCACTCAACTATAGCTAAAATAAGTTAATGCACCTGGAAATAGTTCCAAGTTTCTGCCTCCTCCAGTTCTGTGATTCAGCCAGCAAAAGGGTGAAACCAAATACGGAACATCTGTCTAGAATGGAATGCCATCAAACGTCTCAACTTCCCGGCCAAAAGCCAAACCCGACTAGGAACACCTAGTAACGCTGAGACGGCTTGCCTATGAGCCGACTTCCCAATACCAGTTCGCATCTGACGAGGCAATTATTATCATTATCAAAGTTGCAGAAAAGCGGAATAAATAATCGCACACTCGATCGAGGCATAAGGGAGTAGAGTATAGAGAAGGTGACGACCGGCAACGACGACGCCGCCAGTATGCATACATGGCATCCTGTCTCTTCACAACACCATCCGCTAGATAGCTTCTTTTTTTTTTCTCTCACTTGATGCTATTAGTTTTATGAGCAGGTGCAAGAAGTTATTCATTTATTATAACTACTCTCGACACAGACACAAGTGAATTGGGATAGAGATACATTTTTAAAGAATAGAGAAGAGGATCCATGCGAAATTTTGCTAACTAGGATCGCGAGAGAATAATCGATGGTAGCATTGCAAAGGTGGTGTGTGCGAGTCGATAAATCTCCTGGCATTCAAATGTTTGTCTGGCACTGATCCTGAGATGAATAATGGTCGAGCAATTTGCCCACGACAGAGTGATTAGGTGAAATATATTTCTTCAATTGGTGTTGTACACTCCTAGTCCGGGTAATTTGTGGCAAGTCCTACGAAGTTCACAAGTATCCTCCTTTAATTTACACACTCGTAGATAGGGATAGTTAATGGCTACTCACGCTTTCTGTTGAAGTGAAGTGTAATCAACGCATAGAGTTGGCGGTGGTCAGATGTACATTTCAGACACATGATTACAAGTTGCGCATTCTCACTAGGTGATGAATTATATGGTTGTACTTAGAGGCTGGTTGTCTGCTATGAAAAGCATAATGTGTTTACGAGTATAATTAAGAATCACACATTTCAGTGATTATATTCAGGGATATATATATTGTTAATGTATTCAAAGAAGGACATTTCTCAGAGGTTGTGACTCTCTTGGAAACTGTTAGAAAACTTTTTCAGTATTGTATATTGTTAGACATTCCTTTTTCAGATACCTAAGGGCTTCTGAAACTGCGCGTCCTCTGACTTTTATGCTCATGACAATATTTGTTCATAAATCAATAAAGCAACTCATGCTCACGACAGATGATTTTCTATGAATAGCTAAACCTGTTTGATCTTTCAGATCTTTCAGCTGCGTTACTCCCAGATCAAAGCCCTTTTTGCAGTCTTGTTTCCAGTAGCAGCAGAGCTCTTTGCTATCTTAGCCTTTCGCGTAGCTCTTTTCCGTTTTCTTTAGTTACATTGAGTTTTCCATAATGGCTTTGTGTGGAAGTAATGCAAAATTTGGTAAAGTTGTCTCTTTCAGATTTTTTCATTGTAGGTTGTGAGCCCCGCTGTTTCAATTCTATGTTCGGCTTAGCCTTCTTAATTAATAAGAATTAAGTTAACTTTTGGCTCAACCAAGATTATGTCAAGTCTCAGGCATCTCTAATTGCCTCGTTAAATTCCTCCTCAGTATGTTCCATTTCTAGATAGTGCCGCGACACTCTAATGGTCCTAAGCGGATCTAAACCTGGCTTTGTACAAGTCCAAATTGGTTCTCTTTCGCATGGGGGCTGTTTCTGTCCAGATTCTTTCAGAAATTAAAATCGGATATTAAGAGCTTGTCAGATACTCTCTAATTTCTGACTAGCCTACTTATGTTCATGGACTGAGCTACATACCTCCATTGGCGGTATAGTAATCTCATCTTTAGCGAAGTAGTTCAATGCAATGACAATTGTGTAATAAATACCCTCGATGTTTATTAGAATTTCTATTGGGACCAGGTTTCGTGCTATAAATTCTCAAAGAGAAATACGAGTAAAGTTAATATGGTATTTAATTCACGCACCCTATATCACTTAATCTGTACCCCTGTAGACTAAGGGTTCTTTTAACATCCTTGACGACGCTCCACATAACGTTAGGGATGTTCGAGTAGCCTATTGTTAGCTTGAATCCTACTGCCTTAAGCCACTCTACTGTCTGCAGACCAGTGCAGTCCACAAGTCCAAATTGGAGTTTAGTTCCCCTTCCAGGGTCACTTTTTCTGGCCTCATTCGGTTTCATCTTTTTCTCTTTCACCTCTTTTCTCCTTGTTTCTGTTCGATTCGCTTGTACATGGTAGACTAGTCTTAAAACTGAGTTTGAAGGCCTGCGCTTCAGAAACGAAATCTGTTTATTTGAAATCTATGTTCAAATTACTCTTCACAATAACAGAGGTCTGATCGAGATCTCTCTTCTGTATCTCAATCAGTAACAACAGCAAGAAAACATCAAATGCTGTGCAAAATACGTTTCATTACTCATACCTTCGAAACGCATCGGCCATGTGTTCTACTTTAACTTTTGCTATTTCTATTTGAAGAGACCACGAAGTTTATAGTAAACGGGTCATTCTATCACAATGAATCACATTTCAGCTAGTACCTCTTTCAATCACTTTTCATTCACTTACTCGTATCTCTAAAAACCTTCGTAAAGCATCTTAATCCAAACAGCGTCCAAATGAATTAATTGAAAGATTTTCGCAATCAGACAGGAAAAGTCGGCTGGCGTCAGCAGTGGTATCAATTTAAACAACATGCACCACATGCTCACCCAAACAATCACATCGAGAAGAAATATTCAAAACAGATACGACTACAAGTAATCTGGCAATCACATGCTACCACCAGAAATTCCCTGAAAGTCATATTTTCACCCGCGATTCTCATCAGCTGGCGCTGCTCTGTGATCTGTCAGTAGAATGCATTGCTTCCTGGAGCACATGTGCCAAGTACTTTCACCCTCTCTATGTCTGTTTCAAAAAAACAAAACTATCATGTGATGGATAATTTTGCACCCATAAACTGAAAACAAGGATCTCCCATGGATGGATTGATATGAAAAAAAAAAAAAAAAAAAAAACAAACAGTTCTGTCAAACACATGTTCACCGCGCTGCCACCGATCAATGACATGGCATAACAGACACATGGGGCAATGTGTTAACTATTCCTTCTTCCTCAATGCAAAACGCATTCAGTGGACACTTGAGTCTTGTTCAAGTGTCCTTTTTTGGATGTTTGGGCTACCACTTGAACCCCTCTGGTGAGTAAAGTAATTTGGTGGTGGCTGCTGTCGGTACGATTCATTAACAAAACGGCCGGATTAGGCTCTTGAAATTCGTATTCAAAGTAGGCATGCTCTGAACTAGCTGTACAGAGTTGATGTTGTACATGGGTGCAGGAGCCATGTCGGGTGTAATGATCTCGAACTGTTCACG